>OX388213.1:6000000-6600000 GCA_947578815.1 Epinotia ramella
GAAAACTGTTATTGATTTTTTAATAATGATAATAATATTATTCGGACTTTCACGGTTACTTACACTAGTTAGAACTTATGATTATATAGTTAATAATAAGTAATAATAACTCACAATCACATTTCGAATAGTAAAGCGATAAAAAAAATGCAAACATCATACCTACTAAGCAATGTTTTTGTTTTTAATTTGTCTAGCATAACCCGGCCTTTTCCTAAAACATAATGTATAAATCTAAATGTAAACTGCACTGCACTGTTTGGTCGGCTTCTTCACCTTCTCCATGTTAGGAACTACGCGAACATTATCATACGTATTATTACGATATCATAAACTTAAACGGCCGTGTTCACTGGATTTAAAACACTTCACCATCATTTAAATTCTATAGGGTAAATTACAACCGTGCCGTTTTCTGTGCATCTGTTAGCAACGGCGAACTGTGTCTTCAACTCTTCACTTGCGTGGAAGTGCCTTATCGGTTATAAGCAACTTTCTTCGTAGGTCATCACCATTCACCATAGCTGCACGCTGAATAATGGTATGATTGAGACCTGATCTACTAGATCCTTCCTTTTGTGCCCATAAAACAACCGTTTTTTCGCTGTAACAACAGTATTACATAATAACAACAATGTAAGATACGAGTAGGTAATTAGATTAAGTATCATTAATATTACAAAACATGTAAAAACTACTTACGTTTATACATTATATTAAATAGCAATTAACTGTGATCTTTTAAAGATCAATCGATAACTCATTGCTATATTAGTAAAGAAAGGAATCAATTGGTAAACGGCTAACGAATGAATACGAAGTGAGTGTAATAAAAAAGATTACGGTAGTTATATGTCATCTATCTACCTTCTTCAATTATTATACTAAACGTAGTCGTAATGGATATCTGTAGGTATAAAAAAACAAACTGATGATTAATTTCAATCTACCATCCAAATGGCAAATGGCCCAGTGGCAAATAGACTGCAGTTTAAAGTCGACCTGAGAATTCGGGTTCAAACCCGCGGCCGCGTCCAGCCAAATTATGTTTTTGTAATTTATTCGATGTTTGGAGTTCGCTCTTAGTGCAAAACACTAACAAGAAGAAGAAAATTTAATAATACCTCCACGAAGGTGTGTTGTTAAAAACAAAAAATCGGGAATGCGTTAAAGTTGACTCGATAAATATACAAAAATAGTAGGTGGTGGTTATCCAAGTAAATAGAAATTTCGAAGACGCGGACGAAAACAATTTTTATTTCATTAAAAATCAGCTAACAACGCCATCTAGTGAAATCTCGCTTAACTTTTGAGGCTTACATTTACATCTATAATAATACTACACGTTGTGCTCATAGATGGCGTAGGATTCGGCGGACAAGCGAAACTGTTTCTGAATTGACCATGGACTTTTGCTGTCTAGTGTACAAAATACCGCATACCGATCCCGCCTCGCCAAGACAGGAAGTCATCTTTAAGTACGCATGACGCATATACTAAGCTGCTCCCCGCATATGAGGTTCAGGTGGCATTGCAGAAAGCGTCACGCGTGCCTTGAAAGAGTTAAGCCCACTAATTCATCACGAATTTAAATTCAGGTTGTGGCTGGCTTCCCTACATTCAGGTATCACGTTTTGCGCCATGCCAGTCACGTACACACACAGACATGACATGACAGACAAGATGTAGTTCGGTCTTGTAAATAGATTTCCACAGAGCAGCTATACGCGTTGCTACAATAAAGGACGGAAAGGCTTACCGTAAACAACCTACTTAATTTGGGCGGCTAATTGTTTATTTGCCGCAACCTCACACTAACTCAGTTGCGGCAAATAAAAAAAAGTGAAACTATGACTAACTTGTATTGTGTGTTGAAGGGCAACAAATGATAATATCCCTTTCTGTCACACTTGTTAAACGTGTAAATCAAACACCGTGTTCGGGCTAAGACTGACTTTATTCACATACCCACATGCATGATATTAAATGTACTTGAAGCTACCCACAACTCCCCTTTTAATAAAAATAAAACTTAAGTCTATCTATTCCTTTTACAAAACGAAATTACATAAGTTACAAAACTTACATAAGTGTAAACTTAACAATTTTCTTTACATACTTTAAACAAGTAAAGTAAGAGAACATAAAATATATATATATATATATATATATATATATATATATATAACGAAAGTATTTAAGTAGATACATTTACAATTTCCATTGACTGTAGGTATGTAATGGTGGTTTTCAATTAATGAATTAGCATTTTTTCTTTACAAATATAAAGATGGATCTAAACTAATTAACATAATTTTATTTGTTTTATATATGGAGTAAGTATATTTTGCTATTATATTTTTTGTAAAAAACTATGTATAAAATATTTCATTGCCATTGTTATTGGTACATATTTGTATATTTTGAAAAATCAAAACAATATGTAATCATTTTTTATAACATCTAATCGTATACTTTATATATAGTTACTTATTTATAATAATGTTGACATTTTTTACTTACATAGATGGTTTTTATTTTTTAACATGCGTACAATATACTTATACCTATGTAGTTTACACTGCAAAACGATTACATAATCCATTTGAGAGTACAAGCAAAATTATCAACCAAACTTAGTGACCAGATAAAATATCTAATATGTAGGTAGGTAGGTACATACAATAAAACGCCTTTGTTAGCGACGTGGCTAGGTGGATTGGGGCCTCGACGTGTTTAGTAGCCCCATCGATCAGGTGGTATGACCGTCCTGCCGGAACGAGTAACATAATGATTAGTGTTTGCGTTGTTATCATTAGACACTGGGACCGTATAAGAATCGAACGCGGAGCGCGGGCGGTCGCCTAACCGCTGCACAGGCGGTGCATTCGGGAGTGACGTCATCGCGTTATCAGCCGGGAGAACTAGGTCATCGTAAGGCTGGAAGTACACAGCGCCACTGGACTCCGAATCGGACCGAAGATCTGAATCGCGTAACAAATGACGCCTATTTCTGATTAAGACTCCGCCACCTATTATTTGTACTGCATATGAGCGTATGCCACGAATTGACTTTACAATGCCATTAACCCACCTTTTGTCAACCCTAACCTTTACCTTCTGACCTGGTACGAGAGGAGTTAGATCACGGGCACCCTTATCATAATACTCTTTCTGTTTATTTTGTCGTAATTGGAGCTCGGATTCAACTCGCCTCGGTATTTTTGGCTGGAGGAGCCTTGGTGGACACGGAACAATACTTCTCATTTTCCTGTTATTCAATAATTCAGATGGACATGCTAGTTGGTTGCTTATGGGCGTATTCAAATACTCCAGCAAAGCTAGCCTAAACTCCGTACCATCAATATGTGTCTTTTTCAGGATATTTTTGATTGTTTGCACAGTTCGCTCAGCTTGGCCATTAGATTGAGCATAATAAGGAGAAGAAGTGACGTGTTGAAATTTCCATGTCTGAGCAAATGACCGGAAACTTTGAGAACTAAATTCTGGGCCATTATCCGTCATAACAATATCTGGTATACCCTGTCGACTGAAAATCACCTTTATGTGCTCTATCACGTGGTCAGATGTTAACGAACTTAATTCAGTGACTTCTACATACTTACTGTAATAGTCCACTACTATTATATACTTTTTATTATGCCAGTGAAAAATGTCAGCACCAACTTTTGACCAAGCCCTTTTCGGAACTTCATGTGAAATAAGTGTTTCCCTTCTGTTCTCATTTTTAAACATTAGACATGCCTGGCAATTATAAGTCTTCTAATTGCGCATTTATGTTTGGCCAGAACATAATATCACGAATTCTCAATTTGCACTTGTCAAGACCTAGGTGACCAATGTGCACCCGCCTTAACATCTCACTACGCATAGCAGATGGAATAATGATTCTGCCGCTTTTCCATAGCATGCCGTAAGCCTCTGTTAATTCGTCCCTGTATCCCCAGTACGCCCTAACCTCATTACATACTTCCTGTTTGTGATCTGGCCATCCGTTTTTTATGTATTTAGCTAATGATTGTAGTTCTACATCATCTTGAGTGAGCCTTTGAATCTGAATGAAGTGTGTGTCTACAAGTGGGTTGCTGATAGCGACTGCGCAGACTTGCGCACGCGCGTCCAAGTAGTCGCGTGGTTCTGTTGTTTGCCCACGGACCGGTTCTACAGCGCGTGATAACGTATCAGCAATAAACAAGTATTTACCAGGCTTGTACACCAAATTAAAACTATATGGTTGCAGACGCATCAACATTCTTTGCAGACGTGCTGGGGCCAGGCCTTTAAAACGTTATAAAATGAACCGGAATTATAACGGTATATTCCGTTTGTGTTCGAAAATTACGTTATAACAAAATCAATATTCTCCATAACGATATAAATACCGTAACAGAATGAATAACAGAACGATATATAATAACGTTATAATATCGTTTTAAAATGCGAGCCGCGCGCTACGGCTGCGCCGTTGCCGCTCTGTGCCAATGCCAACATGCCACCACGTGGGCCGTAGCGCGACGTGCGACGTTGCCGTTATGTTGTTTTAGCTTCTAAATCTTATTAATGCTTGTTTACCTCGATCATTTGCAAATTGGTTGTGAATTGTGAATATTTGGTTGGTTGCGACGATAAATGGCGGAATAAAAATGGGACGCAGGAAACGCAACGCTGTCCACAGATTCGTGGACTTGCTCATAAATAAAAAGAAAGAGTGCCAATCTTAATAGCCCCTAGGTAAACACTATTACAATATGTAAGAGGGTCAATATTTTTTATGTTAATTGTTTGTCTCGGCACTAAATCGCAGACTCCCAGTATTAGGACCTATTCCAAACAAGCCCTACGACCGACGGTGTTGCCGTGAGCAAAAAATTATGCATAGGTATGTTGGTATGTGCTTTTGTTCATTAATCGTAATAAAATTAAAATATACTTTTCGTTTCCGACATTTTATTTTATTTTTGATTTAGAGCCATTCCGAAAACGTCAAGTTAAATAAAATCTGATTATGAAACCAAAGAATGTGTGAATTTTCGATTCCGGTTCTTCGCCATAATCTGTCTAGATAGGCTCGCGATAGATAGGGGAGACCAAGGACGGTTGGTACACATAAATATGTTTCGATCCTCCTTTTCTTACGATTCATCCTCCTTTTCTAATTAATCCTTAGTCACTAAATATTTATATAAATAACTAGCTGTTGCCAGCGACTTCGTTCGCGTGGAACTAGTTATGGTCTTAGAAAAAATATTGCTATTAAATTATGTTCGGTGCAAGCTATTTATCGCTGTCCCAAACAAACTTCTACCATCTTAATGATATACAAAAACTATCCTATATCCTTCCAAGGGTCTCATGTTATCTGTACGGGAAATTTCATCTAAATCCGTTCAGGGATTAGACCTACGTAAAAGGTAACAGTGCGATGAGTTCGTTAGTTTAAATTGATAAATCTAAATTGAAAACTTCGTTTTTACAAACATAAATATCTTAAGAATCATCAACAGACGTTTTCATACAGTATTAAAGAAAACTATATTTTTATATGTCTACTAAGCTACATTACTGTTATAATAATAAGTACCCAATGTTGATTAAATCTATTCGATTCTGGGAGCATCGCAGTTCTAACCTAACCTATCCTACATTTCTGGTAACTGTTCAAATCTTACTTTAAAAAAGGTCTTGCTCTCTATACAACCTTCAAACCTTTTAACTCTCTTAGGGGATTAATAAAAAAAACGCTGAAATCGTTTTCTAATCATTAAACAAACGGTCCATAACCTAAGTAATAAATCTATTATTTTAAAAATATCTTGCTCTTCGTATAAACTTTGAACCCCCTAGAAACCCTCTTGGGGGATGAATTTCAAAAACATTGAAATGTATTTTTTAGTTTTAAACAAACCGTCTAAAATCGTAGTTACACTAATGTTTTACTTTAAAATTGTCTTGACCCTATACGGCCTTCGAATCCCCTTTAAACACTCTTAGGTGATGAATAAAAAAATCTACTAATCTGCTCTCTCTATTTTAAGACCAAAATTAAAAAATCTTACTTAAAAAATTACTTTTCCCTCCATATAAACTTGGAAGCCCCATTAACGCCTATAGGGGATGAATTAAAAAAAAACTCTGAAATCAGTTTTGTTGTCTTTTAACATACAGACTAAGACTGACATTAGAAATATCTTACTATATTTTCTTGCTCTCCATATAAACCTTGAATACCGTTTTAACACTTTTAACCCCCTTAGGGGTGGTATTTTTCCAAGACGATGAAAGGATTTTTTTTTTCTAATAAGTAATCGTACCACAAAGTTGCCCATCTCTACCTCAAAAAAAATGTTTCTCATCCTAATCTTGCATAAGTACCTTTTTAACCCCCTTAGGGATGGAATTTTCTAACACGTTAAAAGTACTAACTGTTTTTCTATTCTAATAAGTAATCTTTCTACAACGTTTCAAATCTCAAGCTCAAAAAAAGTGTTTCTCATACAAACCTTTCACCCCTATTTAACCCCCTTAGGGGTGGAATTTTCTAAAACGCTGACAGTCCTTTTTTGTATTGTATTTAGTAATCTTTCTACAAAGTTTGAAGTTTCTAGCTCAAAAAATAAAGTTCCCTCCATACAAACTTTGCACCTCTATTTAACCGCCTTAGGGATGAAATTTTCTAAAACACAGAAAGTACTTTTTTCTATTCTAATA
This sequence comes from Epinotia ramella, assembly GCA_947578815.1. Classification (NCBI taxonomy): domain Eukaryota; kingdom Metazoa; phylum Arthropoda; class Insecta; order Lepidoptera; family Tortricidae; genus Epinotia; species Epinotia ramella. Next base: position 6,006,730 of record OX388213.1, read on the forward strand.
AGTAATCTTTCTACAAAGTTTCAAGTCTCTAGTTCAAAAAATAATGTTTCCCCCATACAAACATTGCACCCCTGTCCCCTACTTAACCCCCTTAGGAGTGGAATTTTCTAAAACGCTGCAAGAACTTTTTATGCATCTTAATAAGTAATCTTCCTACAAAGTTTCAAGTCTCTAGTTAAAAAAAAAGTTTCCCTCATACAAACTTTGCACCCCTATTTAACCCCCTTAGGGATGGGATTTCCAAAAATTCCATCTTGTCCCTTCTTTTTAGTCCCAGTAGTTTCGGCTGTGCGTTGATGAAATAATTTACCATGTTATAACAATGCCATTAATATCTGGGGGCACGGCAGTGCCCCCGCCAAGTCGAGCGCGAAGCAAACACTGCCGTACCATCCTTTACTGGAACCATTTCGCCACATTTTCAGGCCCCTATTTGAGAACCTCTGGATAAGACCAGAATGCAGAAATTTTCGTCATCCAGTAAGCTATAATCACATACTTTAAATCCAAAATGTCAAGTCTGTAGGTCATTTAGTTCCGAAGTTAAGCGAAAGCAAAGTTTCGCATTTATGACACTCACTCATGATCATCAAAATAGAACTAGTACTTCCCATAAACTCAGAGAGCTGAAATTTGGTACAGAGTTAGGGTTTAATGGCCACATAAAGGGAAAACTATAAAAAATTGCTATTTCAACCCAGTTTTCTAGATACACCAACTGTATACATTACTTTGTAATCCTATACAAATATATAGGATTACAAAGTTACATTTGCAGTGAATGGGAAAATTCAAAAGCAAGAATGGGCCTGCATTCATAGTTTGTATGTATGGATAACACATTAACCTTCAAAAAGAAGTGAGATTCCATAAAAAACACTCCATGTAAAAAAGAGGCCAAGTCTCGAAACTCTTCCACCGTAAAAAGTTGTGAGATATTTCGTAGAGCCAAGTCTTAGGCATTCTTTAATCTTTATTTGCTTGCTAAATGAAATTCTGTAACTTGGCAATCACACAACTTTCCTGCATTAATGGATTTCTGCATACCTAAGGCTATGTAGTATTGTGTGATTGCCAAGTCACAAAATTTTATTTAGCAAGCAAATAAAGATAAAAGAATGCCTGAGACTTGGCTCTACGAAATATCTCACAACTTTTTACGGTGGAAGAGTTTCGAGACTTGGCCTCTTTTTTACATGGCATGTTTTTTATGGGATGATGAATTTCCGATTAATGAGGCACAGAGTAGCTAAAGACAATCTGATTTGAAAATTATTAGTCAGGATATTCGTATCAGGCTACAACCTGCGCCGACAAGCCGAGCAAATCGAAAAATTCTCTATTTTACTATGACGTCGTGCACTCTAACAAACAACCTACGTTACGTAATCACATCGCTTACATTGCACGAGTAGGCTATACTGAATGCGAGAAAGGGGTAGCCTATAACGTTATTACATTATTATATCGGTTAAAAAAGTATCGGTTTTATATTAATGGTTTAGATTTATAACGTTATAATGGATATCGCTATACAGCGCGTCAAATATCGGTTTCGAGTATAGCGGTTTTAGGAATAATAACGTTATAAATGATAGCGCTATACGAAAATAGCGCTATTTAAAGGCCTGGCTGGGGCTGATGCTATGGGCTTTCGAATAATACTTACAAGTGGTTTATGATCTATTTCTACGGTTATATCGTTTCGACCGTATATGTATGTATAGAACTTTTCGCACGCATAGACGCAAGCCAAAAGCTCTTTTTCGATCTGAGCATAGGCTTGCTCAGCTCTAGTCAAGGATCGTGACGCGTAACAAACCGGCAAATTGTTTTGCATCAAGCACGCTCCAAGACCATTTTTGCACGCGTCTACAGAGATAACTACAGGTATGTCTAAACTGTAATATTGCAAAATTGGCACTCTCGACAAGCACTCCTTAAGACTATTAAATGACTCCTCATGATTTTCATTCCAGTGCCATTCTATTTCTTTTTTGAGTAGTTCTCGTAACACGTGATTTTTTTCAGATAAATTGGGTATAAAGTTCCCAACATAATTGACCATACCAAGAAATCGTTCTAAATCTTTCACATTTGACGGACGCGGCATATTTCTGATCGCGGACGTGTGTGTATCATCAGGGTAAAAGCCGTGTGGGGTGATTTTATGACCTAAGTACTTAATTTCCGACAAACCAATCTTACATTTATCTCTATTTAATTTTAAATTAATTTCCTTGCATCTATCTAGAACCATTTTTAATCTCATGTCGTGCTCTTCTCTGGTACTGCCGTAAATGAGCAAATCGTCGATAAATAAACATACACCAGATATATCATCGAAGTGCTCATACATTTTTTTGTGAAAAACTTCTGAAGCAGATGTAATTCCAAATGGGACACGTAAAAATTTGTACCGCCCAAAGCTAGTATTAAAAGTACAAAGGTCCGTACTCTCTGCATGTAACTTTAGTTGCCAGAAACCCTGTTTTGCATCTAACGTACTGAAATACTTGGCGCCGCGTAGATTTGCTGTGATTTCGTCTAAAGTCGGTAGCTTGAAATGCTCCCACTTGATTGCTTGATTTAAATCACGCGGGTCAAGACAAATCCTAATGTCCCCATTAGCTTTTCTGGCAACGGTCATACTACTGACCCAGTCGGTCGGACCCTCCACTTTAGCTATTATTCCGTCTTTAACCATTTCATCTAATTTACATTTAACAGAGTCCTTTAACGCTAGCGGTAACTTCCTCGGTGCATGCACCACAGGTCTGACATTTTCACACAGCTCAATTTTGTAATGCCCCGGCATGCATCCTACACCCTCAAATACGTCTACATATTCTCTGAGGATATCATGTTTGTTGTCACCGTCCGTGTCAGTCTTTACCGCCAAAACCAACTTTACGACATTTAACTCAGTACATGAGTCACGACCTAAAATAGGCGGCGAATCTACATCAGCAACCAAAAAATTTAAAATGAAGTCACGGTCCTTATACTCGACTTTCAAATGACAATGTCCTATAACTTTGATATCATTACCCGAATAACCCCGTAACCGAACTGACGACAACCCTAACTCCTGCTCGGATATACCTATTTCGTGTAAAAAGGTACGCGGTAAAATATTCACGTCAGACCCAGTGTCTAATTTAAACCTAATACTACAACTATTTATCATTAAATCAACGGACCAATCATTATGCGAACCAGAAAAATAATATATTACCTGGTCAGTTGACTTATCTGCTTGAACCTCGTGAACCGCGCACATCCGGGAGAAATGGTTGTACCGATTACAGTTGAGACACCTCTTGCCCACAGCCGGGCATCTCGAGTTCCAATGCTCATACCCACAGCTAGAACACCAAGCATTGCGCTCTCTTCCCCGACCTTGAACTTGCATATTATATGCCAGCTGATGTCGTTGCACAGGCAGACCTCGGCGCGGGGCTGGCATCGGCGGGGCGGGGGGCGCGCGGGGACGGGACAGCTGCCGACGGCCGCGGAACCAGCCGCGCTCGGCACCTCTATGCGCAGGCATACCTCGCCGCGATACCCACATCACCTGATTAACATCACCATCTTCATATACAGTTTCTCGCCCCAAATAATCACCCTGTATCGCATAGGCACAATGTTCCACAGACTCTTTCTTTATCACGTGGGCCTGTAGCTTCGAGACTTGTGCAACATTACAAATATCTAATGATTTTTTCAAGGTCAAATCTGGCTCCCGCAATAGTCTTTCCCGAAGGGAGTGTTCCTTAATCCCACAAATGAGTCTATCTCGAATCAAAGTCTCCATTAAGTCGTTAAATTCACACGAACTTGCTAGCTTTTTTAACTCGAACGAATACTGCTCAATGGATTCGCCCTCTAGCTGGTCGCGTGTAAAAAATTTGTGCCTTTCAATCGTTAGATTCTTTTTAGGCAGGAAAAAAGCGTCAAATTTTTGCAACAACTCAGACGATGTCGTTATCGATGCTTTGTCGAACTGGTCGTAAACTTCACGACACCGCTCACCGATGATGTGCTATAATATGTTTATTTGAACTTTTTTATCCTTCTTTGATATTTCACATGCTTCATAGTAGATAAGAAAAGAACTTTTCCATTTTTCCCACTCTCTCGATAGATTCCCCGATGTAACATTTTCTAAGTTATTAACGAACAAAAATGGCGGCGGTGGTGGCAAAATCGAGTCCATGATTACTCCACTTTATCTTTGGTACAGACCGTCACCAATCGCAATTACTACAGCACGTAAGTACTAAAGTACCAACACTGACACTATCTACGTAAACTGTAAACTCCTTTTAACGCGATAACTTTAAATAGGTTCTTTTATTCCGGCTGCGCCATGTTAAACGTGTAAATCAAACACCGTGTTCGGGCTAAGACTGACTTTATTCACATACCCACATGCATGATATTAAATGTACTTGGAGCTACCCACAACACTCATTGAGATTTGTATATTATCTCGCTCGCGGTCATGGTATTGTTATTACCATGATTTGTCCTGAGTAATCACAGGATCATAAGTTAGGTAGTGTATTTGTCACTCGTCAGACATGGGATTATTTCAAACCGTCGGTAACCTTAAGTTACGCACGTTAATCTTGGCAAGTTTTGACAGTTTTCAGTAGGTAGGGTGACAGGTATTGATTGACGCCATATTTAAGCATTAATCGTAATCGTTGGTATGTTCCTCCTCGCCTCGAGGCGCGGGGGGAGCCATTTGAGGTGTTGCCTCTTTTGGCAGCGAGTTCTTCGGCTGTTAATGCGGCTTCTAAACGGGCAACATTTTTACGGCAATGAGTGGCCGGCAAGTATGTGCATCTTGCTCTAGCGTACAAAGTCAGCGTAAGACAGCAATATTTGCCGGCCAGAAATTGCAGGAAAATGTGGCCCGTATAGAAGCCCCATAAGATGGCCGCGGGTTTGGTGTTGCGTTTCATCTGATATTCAGGAACGTCTTTAACTATTTAAAGATCACCGTCAGATCAAGTTGATGCAACCCGCGTAAATGGAAAGGCGTAACCACATTTTTATTGTATGAGCAGGATGGAACATTACATTTCCATTCGTTTTTTTAAAGGACTATTAGGCTAATACACAAAAGCTGGCACAAATGGGTTGAAGTGAATGAAAACGAAAAGATTTACATATGTAACTACCTATATAATATTCTTATTTATAAAACGTAAATAAAATGATAACAGATACAAAATCTATAATGGACCTCTGTGGCAAGGTACCGAGGTTACTGGCAACATTTCCTTGCTGAATCGCAATACTTATTTAACGCATAACAAAATTCGAACCGGCTCGGACAATTCCATTTTTTTTTTGTTACATTAAAAAAAAACAGGATTCCAACCGTTTGGTATGTAGCCCGTAAAAAAGATTTTCTTGTCCACATACATAAATACGTTCGAGAAACATAAGTAACATAACCGTTCTTCTGAGGCAGTCAGGTAAAAATATAATGTATAAAAGTTCCTGATCTCTTTTCCATTTCTACTAGGTATTGAAAAGCCAGAAGCAAAAGGTCACGGGCTGGCTTAGGTTCGATGTTGAGATCGAACGGAAAACGTGACTGAAGCGTAGTTTCTTTATAGTCACGAAGCCAACGACAATTCACGCGACTTAGGCTGTGCTTACGCAGAGGCGTAATGTGGCGCGACACGCCGTACTAACTGTCGAACAACTATGCTGTTTTGTCACTGGGGTTTGCATTCGCACTTTGCCACCCCATAAGGATAGGACATAAGGCAACACATTTACGAATCTAAAACGTATTCTTTAGCCATACTCTGTACATCATTGAAATATTCTTAAACAAACGCGAATTATAGTAGTACTACATTTTTTCATCTACTTTTAGGACCTATGCAAATTGACCTTCCGAAAACGAATATTGGTTGACATTTTCAGAAACAGTAAACTTTTCAGGATTGATATAAAACAAACCTAACGTAATGGGTTGGTTCTACAATGATATTTTAGCTGCACCGAAGAGGTAACGGTCTCTGAGAAAAAAAAAAAGATGAAATGAAAATTTGACGAACCAATGCATTCGATGAAACTTTTGTCGGTAAAATAAGGGGATGTATTTGTAAGTCATTGTGACATGAATTTCCATGATACAGACTGAAAATGATACTTAAGGGGCTCCATGCGCGTTTTGGCTAGTTTTGGTTTTGAGTTGATATGACTCCGTCAAACAAAACTATACGAGTAGATATATTTATGGCACAAACACTCATCGATTCTGCAATCCTTTATCTAAATTTGCACGAGAGTTTTTTTTTAATAATTAATAATTATTTTTTTATGATCTATTCAAACAAGGTCCAAAAAGGCTCTGTTTTCGATATTAGTATGTTGTTTATGCATTTTTTGTATGAAATCTACATATAACTGTTCCTTAGTGATGTCTCTGAAAACCCACGAGAGATTTGTATGTTTAACTCTTTTTCCCAAAAGTTACGTCCAAAAAACTTGTTTTTTGGCCTGAAATTGCCAAAGTTTGGTGCCATATATCTCGAAAACTATGAGTTTTGAAGTAAATATGGATACTATTTCGGTAAACCTCGTTGTTGTTAATACGATAAGCCATAAAAAACACGAAAAAACCGACAGTTACAGATCGAAGGTCATTGGGAGCTAGGAGTCCCCTAAGTATTTAGTAGCTGTCCCCTAGCCTAACCAATCAATGGTAGACGAGACGCTTATTGTCAATTAGATCCGAAATCAAAGCTTAGTGATTCACTCTAACGATCCTAATCCCAAGTTAACGAGTCTGGAAGACGGCATGCATGTACGTCTGCCAAATAAGATGTTAATCTCAATTTTTACACAAGGATTATTATTATATGTTCAAGAAGAAGATCAAAGAGTCATTTTAAATAATATTCTCGATAAGTATATTCAATGGTCGATACCAACCGATCCGATGATTATGGTGGAAGAACCAGAGCTTAAAAATTATCTGGGTAAAGAATGATTTTCAGTTCCGTGCCAAATCCTGACCCCGTCCGGCATTTGTTCACCGAGTTTGCCATGCATTCGCTCGTGCGATGGCCGGCATATGACACCCAAAATGGCGTAGGAGGCAAATGGTAACACTCGTCAAAATCGCGAACGCGATGAAAAACAATTAAGCGGTGAATGGGACTGTCACGAGCACTTTATTTAATCGGGTATTATGGTGGTATCTGCCAAGGCACGGAATAGTGTACTGTGAATCATCCTTTACATGGCGAACATGACAGGACTCCCTTATTTTGTTGCGCGGCACGTCCATTAACTCCGTGCAAAATTAAGGTTGTCTACAATATTGGAAGAAGAAGAAGAAGAAAAACATTTATTTCGTGACACACACGAAACGACAAACATTGAATAAAAATACAAATAAACACGTCACGAAATGGTCCTAACTCAGCATGGTGATATTGGCTGTCACAAGAAATATCAAAATGTGCAATGTGTAACGGAGTAATTGATGAAATGGGGAAACCAAGATTCAGAAAAAGACAAACAGTATGGTCGAAAGTAAGTTAATGATGAACTTGTATACTTAATGTTCAAATTTAAACTTTCATAAGACATGTTGAAATAATGCTAATAAGCGACACCGCCGCGAAAACACTCATCCTGAAGAGTTAGTAAGTTTACTAACTCTTCAGGTTTTAACTAAGTTTTGATAAATGACTCATGTTTTTTGTTCGTTTTTCGTACAACATTGTGTTTTTGTTTACTTAGTATTGATAAAAGATTAATTGGACGTAGTTAAAGGAAAAGGATCCAATCCACAAAATGACCAAAACATGAGTTAAGTATACCAGAGAGGTCTCTGAGGCGTATATTTTCATTCAGCAAAAAGACGCCCCGCTCACATAGTGTTTTCATATTTTAATCAACATGGGATACCATCCCACATGTATGACGGAGTAAAAAAGATATCCTTCATAAAGACCCATAACGCTTGGAACCGTACAGTGATATTAGATCAGTTACATAATTGATTCACATTTGTTTTAACAAAAGAAATCCAACCGGCTTGGACCATTTTTAAGAAAATGCAATTCACACGTTTTACTTTTAATATTTTCAACGAAACGGATCCAATCCGTTTGGATTCTTTTTGAAAAACTAAATTTAGATTCTTTAAATCTTTTAGATATACAACAAAATAGATTCAACTCGCTTGGATCAGTTTTGTTGAGTTGTTTTGAATCCTGCAATGGTGTCTTAGTAAACAACAGAAACGATCCTATTACAATATTTTTTTTTGTAAATCTGATTTTTTAAATTCATTTAGCTTTATTTTAAATCATTAAAAGAAGTTTTCACTATAAAGCAGCCTTTATTACGATTTTTGCTGTCAGTATTATTGTCTTGGATCATTATACGTAAATGTATTATCCGATCCAGCGCACATAAACCATTTCTAGGAAAATGGTTATATTAACAACTAACCTCTGCCCGCGACTTCGTACGTGTAGGTATAATTATGGTTTAAACATGATATTCTTATGTTTAACCATATTACTGACAAATTTGAAAATAAACATTCCATTTCCATACTGTGCGTGTAAGAGTTCAAATTGTCTTCGAATCGAAATAAATACCCTCATAAACTTGGTCGTCTATAATATTATATAGATCCCCAAAGTATCCTTTGAGAGAGCGCTCCCTATGCGAGCCCCAGGTCCGAAGGCCCGATGGCGAGCCCCACGGACACTCACTATCCCCCAGGTGTCTTGCAAGCGAGACCTGAGGCCAAAGTCCCTAAATCTGAGCGGCGAAGCAAACCTTCAGAGAGTGGTCTTAATTTTTTTTTACGAGGGCCTAAGGCCCGAGGCCGAGCCCCCATAGATACTCGTTATCTCCGAGTAACTTGCAGGTGAAACCTTAGGGCCGAAGACCTGAAGGTAAACGGGGAGCAAACGGAGCCGAAGGCTGAGCTTTTCGTAGGAATGAAAGGCCCTAAGCATACTTTTAGAGAGCGGTCGCTATGCGAGCTCGGGGGCTGAAGGCCTTACTGTCCCCAGGTGTCTTGCAAGCGAAACTGGAGACCAAAGTCCCCAAGGGGAGCGGGCAGGCAAGCGATGCCGAAGGCCGAGCTTTTCGTAACAATGAAAGGTCCCAATCAAGCCCTAAGAAAGCGCTCCCAATGCAAGCCTGAAGGCCGAAGGCCGGAGCCCAAAGTCCCCAAGGGGAGTGGGCAGGCAAGCGAGGCCAAATGCCGAGCTTTTCGTAACAATGAAAGGTCACAATCAAGCCTTATAAAGCGCTCCCAATGCGAGCCCGACGGCGAGCCCTCACGGACACGGACATTTCCTATCCCCAGGTGGCAGCGAAGCCAAAAGCCGAGCTTTACATTCAAATGGAAGGCCCAAAGCATCCCTTTAGAGAGCGCTCTCAATGCGAGCGCCTACGGACACTCATTATCTACGGGAGTCTTGCAAGCGAAACCTGAGGCCCGAATTCCCGAAGGTAAAAGGGGAGCCAAGCGAAGCCGAAGGGTGAGCTTTTCTGTAGGACTTAAAGGCTTTAGCATGCTTTAAGAGACCGCTCCCTAGGCGAGCTCGAGGGCCCAAGACCCGAATGCAAGCCCCCGCGGACACTTACAATCCCTAGGTGTCTTGCAAACGACCAAACCGACCTGTGGCTAAAGTACCGGAGATGAGCGGCGAGGCAAGCGAGCCCTCACGGACACTTACAATTTTTTATTGATAATGAGTCTTTCATTCCAACGAAAAGCAAGGCCTTTGGCCTCGCTTGCTTCGCCACTCACCTACGGGACTTACCTCGGCTCGCCACTCACCAAGCAAGCGAGGCCAAAGGCCTTGCTTTTCGTTGGAATGAAAGACTCATTATCATTCCTTCAGAAAGCGCTCTAAATGCGCCCCCATGGACGGGCACTCATTATCTCCCGTTGTCTTGCAAACGAAACCTGAGGGCGAGCCCCCACGTACACTTACTATCCCCAGGTGTCTTGCAAGCGAAATCCCAGGCCAAAGTTCCGAAGGTAAGCGGCGAGGCAAGCAAGGCCATTTTGTTGGACTGAAAGGCCCAAAGCAACCCTTCTGAGAGCAGTTCTCAATGTGAGCAATCACCCCTAAGCACACTCATTATCTTCCGGTGTCTTGCAAGCGAAACTTAAGGGCCGAAATCCCGAAGGTAAACGGGGAGGCAAGCGAAGAAGAAGCGAAGCGAAGGCTGAGGTTTTCGTAGGAATGAAAGGCCCAAAATATACCTTTAGGGAGCGCTCCTTATGCGCTCCCAATAATATTTCAGTGTCACGAGAGTTTTCTACATAAAAAGAATTGGCACCTATATACTCAATTCTCCGCGGAATGCCGTTTTGTCCAAATTTTATACCCGCATTTTTAGATTTGTATGGGATTCAAGGAGTTCCCATACAAAGTTCAACCCCAGTTTTGGTCCCCTTCGCACCCTTATCATAATATTTTTTATAGCCTAAAACCTGGCCGGGGATTTTCTCAACAGATTAGTAAAGTTTGCATCAAAATCCGTTCAGCCGTTTTCACGTGGTGCGCGTTCACATAAGCAGACAAACAGATAAACAGACAAAAATTCTAAAAACTGTTGGAACGTGTTCTGTTATCGATTCTAAGTATCCCAGCAAACTTTTTTTCGAATATTTTCCATGTACAGACTTTCGACCATCTTCAGCTTTATTTTATGTATGTATAGAGATGGTTTTACATGATTATTATGCCAGTTTTATTTCGTGAATCCTTATTACAAAATTAAACAAAAGGAAGGGTCTATGAAAAGTGTATTTTTGCAAAAAAGATCCAACCCCACTTTTGGTCGAAATCCTGAAAAATATAGCATTTAACTGAATTCTGTGTGAAAGAATGTATAATACACGACTCAACTCAATTTTCATCCAAACATATATTATTAAAAAAATGTACCAGTTTTGAGGAATCACGGTTGAAACTTTAAACCGCCATAACTTTTGCTCAACTTTCTGTGGATTGGATCTTTTTCCTTTAACTACGTCCAATTTTAGATTGTTTTTGTGTGCGTGTTATTACTAAAAATAAATGACATTAGAAAAAGTTTGGTTTTATTTTGTTTAGTTTTTAATTGCTGCTAACACTATCACTGTTACAAGACTGTTTGTTATTCATGCACATCATACGGCATAAAGTTTTATACCAAAAATGCGATTAAGTTCACGAGATGGAGGATCTTTAAGAGTAAAAGCCGTTTTTAACGTTATTGAAATGCCCTCTCTCCCTTCCTAGCTCTGTATCCCACATGGTGGTGGGGTCAGCTTCCCTCGTCATACTTCTCCACTTCGCTCTGTCCTAAAAATCTTAATTTAGAAGACTGGCATTTTCTGGAATGAAACAGAAATTATCCTGAATTAAGATGATTCTATCAAGAGCAAAACTTCTAAGATAATTTTGCTTAATTCGAGATAATTTAACTACTCAATTCATTTCTTGCTTTCAAAGTATATTACCGCGTTTTTTTTTCAGTACCCAACTACCCATATACGGTGCCATATGATATGCATTTTTGTTGGTTCAATTATTTCATACGAATATCACTCAGGGAATAAAATTATGCACTGCATCGTTCCCGTCAAAAAAGGCTTACCAAGTGAAAATTGCATTAAAATCTGTCCAGTTTGGCAATCACTTCAAACGGGCAGCGAACGTGTCAAAATGAGCCTACGCAACGGAATAAAGCACTATTCATTTTCATTTTTTAATATTACGACCGTCGCAAACAAGCATATGGCCTACCTGAAGGAAAGTAAGCACTGTAGCTTATGGTCGCTTATGACTCCAGATGAATCACAAGTGCATTGTCGACCCTTAATTGAAAAGGGGTGCAACCACTATAGTACATTGTTGTAAAGGCTAGAAAGTAGGCAATAGATGGACGAGTGGGTTCCGGGTGAGGTCCGAGCCAAAGGTGAGGACCTCGGAGGAGACGAGTCCATCTATTGCACTTTTGGCCGAGACATTACATAGTGCTTTTCACGCCTACTGCGAGGAAATTGCAAATAATTATAATTATAAGTCAAAATGAAGTAACTAAAGATCACAAAACTAATTCACAAAACTAATTAAAGATCACAATATGAAACACCCGCCAGCAGCAGCGCGCCGGGCCGACCGCGCGCTGCCCTCCACACGCGAGTGGGCGCTGGCGCGGGCGGGGGTGGGGGCAGGGGCGGGGGGAGTTGTGATTGGTCGAATCGCTGTTCAAACTGGATTACAAAGACATTGTTGGACAGTTTGAGCTCATAGATGGCCTGTTCGTGCGACGTCCAACTAACCCCAGCTTTGAAGCCTGAATTCTAACCATCTTTTGCCACATTTCCGAGCAGTGGCGTGAAAAATAAAATAATCAATAATGTCAATGTATTTTCTCGAAAAAGGATTAACCCTTAGCCAGGCGGTGATCCCATAGCGACCACATAGCAATTATTTTTTTCTAGACGAGCTGATAAAGAACACAAAATGTCATTATTGTATTGTCTATGAAATAACTGATTTCCGAACGCAAAGAAAGTCCATGTATCGGAACGTTTTCTTTAGACATTTTAGTTTTCAAATTCAAACGGCGGGATTTAGTGCGGTTTTGTCAGTTTCTGTGTTTATAAATGGAATTATGCCGAAAATAAATAGGGTAAGTACTAGGTATGTATTGTAATTTTTGGGTAGTGTATAAGTTACATATGCGTGTGATGTGGTGATTTATTACAGTTATTGCTTCTTTTTAGTAATTCGCGTTATACGTATGTGGTCCTAATATCACCTCCGCCCGTATGAACACAGTACATGTGGTACGTATATTTAAATTAAGAAAAAAATCTTTTGTGTGATATCAGAACATGAACATTTAGCTTATAAACGCAAGGTACAGTCGCCGTAGCCGCAGCCGACGTAAACATATCTATACATTGTTCGCCGTATTACAATGGAATAAGGTGCAAAAGTGTAAACTATATGTATTATGTTTAAGTATTACGTTTTTGACGTCGACTATACAAACTAACCTTAGTGTGACTTGATACCAAAACCAGATAAGATCTGCAGGTGACAAGATCTTTTTATCATTGACAGAAGGTTCATTATCGCTAGATCTAAGACTTGATTCTTCGTTGCCATTTATTCCATTATTTTAAAAGGACGTAAGTGACCATATTGTACCATAACTATACAACATTGTGATGTGAGATAGACTATAATGGTAGGTATATGCAGATTGATTCTGCTAAGGGTAACAGATTATAATAACATCGTTGGTTAATACTTTCGGATATTAAGCGGGTATCGGGAAAATACAGTGTTAGTTTATCTTTTAATAATACTTAGGTAAGTATTATTTTATTATACTTTTATGGAATGCGGACGTGTGGGTGATTTTATTTGAGTTGCAACAGGACCTTTGTTCAACGTGAGCTCAAAGTCGATTTGAATTGTTTGTAAATAAACATTACAAAGAACGCAAACGAAGTCACGAGAATAAATATAGCCAATGTCTATTGTGAAAAACATTCACCAGTATATAGAGTGAGAGTGGACCCACTCTATATACTGGTGAATGTTTTTGAATCCTTACTGTACTTAAGATAACATGATTGCTATAAAATCTTAAGTTGCTTCGTTATTTTCCATTTTTATCTCACTCTAGCAACTCAAACAAAGCTGTATAATAACATTAAAATGACTATCGTAAATGAGAAATAAGTATATTATGTCGTCCAAAGATTACTAGAAGTTTTAGATATACCGACATTTGTGCGAAAAGGCCATTCCAATGGAGTGTTCTTTTATTAATTACGAACGACATTACATTCCGTGCACGTAATCGGTGTCCGGTTAACTGCCGCAGAGACACACTTGTTTCATGTTTTATGTGTTTTTTGTTTATTTTATTATTGAATATGTGTCTTGTGTTTGTGGATAAGTGTATCTTTCTTTCGTTATTTCTTTCGGCCGCTTCAAAATCGCAACGCGGAAAACGCAGTGCAGCGTACATTAAACGGAAGTGTTCTTAAAAAGCAATTTTAACTAATCTGTCCATAAACCTAGCCCTCGCCAAGGGTTTAGCCAAGTGCTGGCTAGAAGCGCTCGACACATTAAGAGCGAACACGTGCTCTACACAATGGCATTTGCGGCACATTTCTAGCTCACGAGCCACTTCAATAAATACGCCACTTTAGAGAGCAGTTTTCGCTAGGACTTTCTAGCACACTATTAAGATATTTTTGGTAATCGTACGGACAAAAGACATGACTTGAGGTTAACATTATTCAATTAACAAATGGTTGGAAAGATTATTTAAACAAAGCTCAAACAACATAATAAAACGTTTTGACTTGGTGGGACTCGAACCTTCATCCCTTATGCCTTTCGAGGGCAGGAGTGCTTTAACAATTAAGCCACAGTTCAGTTAACCAATTGATGAATTTTGTCATGTGTTATCGCTTATTGACTTTTGTATGAGATCTTAACCAGAACAAATATAATGGTAGGAAGTAGGTATATGAACCACTATATACCACACTACCACATAATTACGAAAAAATTTACAATGAAACTTCAAGATGTTCGTAACTAGTACCTATTTAATCAGCAACAGGTTAAACTATCTCGAATGAAGCGCAATTATCTAGATCCAATAACATTTTTTAGGGGTAGTTTCGATTTTTTTATGGATTTAACGTATTTTGTCCTAATGCCGAATGAACTTAATGCCATAAGGCATTCTCTACCAGTCAGCCACTGGGCAAAACATAAAGATTTGGAATGGACCAAGTGCTGCCCAGAGTGAACACAAAGAGTATTACATTCTTTGGGCTAGCAGTATATAGCACGCACTGTACTTGTGACATCGCCCCGAGATGTCATAATGACTTGTCGAATAGTGTCCATGATCGCTTACCGTTAGATTCATTCAGTCGTTGTATGAGTAGCGAACTGTTCATCGCGGACGCCTGTCGCTCGCCCTCCTGGAACAATGGAAATTAAACGTTTAGCCAGGCCTTGTCGTTTCCGCTAAACTCGGCTCTCGCGCACCGAGGTGACAATGATCGGAGTTGACTTTAGCATTAGCACTCATCGTGAGCGAGTATATATAATGGATTTTCAGAAGATATATTATTTATTATGATCTGAAATTGAATATGTAATATGTAACTTCTTTATGAAGAAAATATATTTAGCCGGCCCACGAGCTGTGTCGCGCACATAGACTATCCGCCTCTTTCTAAGCGTTCGAATTAGAAAGAAACGGATAGCTATATAGCCTGTGTTCGTCGGTTCAGTCAGGGTTCTTTGTAAAACGCGGGCGAAGCCGCGCGAGTAGCTAGTTTACACACACTTCTATACTAAACTAATTGTATAAAGAGGACACGTCTGGGAGGGTGTAACTTTTTAGAGTTGTAATTATGTATGTAGAAGGTAATATCCGGAACTACCTTCCATTTCAACTTTCACCAGTATGTTGAACAGACATTTATGATGGACATAGGCTACGCTAGGTTTCATCCCGCCACTCCACCTGTGTAATAAAATTAATAGTAACATAACTTTATCTTATTAACTATAGCTCGAAACTGAGACGCGGCAGGCCTCGCTGGCGACGGCGGGACCAGCTAGACTCGTTCTCAAAAGATTGGCCACAAGGTTTACTTTCATTCAGCACAAATGGAAAATTGACAACTCAAAATTATTGGTCGAATGTGAATAATGTCAATTCGAATATCCTCGACATGGAAAATTGTCCAGCCTGGATAATGTTAAAATTTCATTCCGTCCTAAAAGTAAAATTGACATCCTTGATATAGGTCGAAAGAAATATGCACATATGGAATTACGTACCTACAGTCCAAAAATATTACCAATTGGTAATATGTCATTTATGAATTTTCTACAAACTAGTCGATTTTCATACATTTTGAGATTAATTTAATTTAGACTAGGTACATTCACTTAGCACGTGTTTCAATACTATTTCATGCTGGACGAAATTATATTTAGGCAAAATTCAGTTTGTTCAAGAAAAAAATTAGTCATAAAAAAAGTATAGGTAGACACAGTTACCTTTTCACCTAATTCACTTTTGATGGTATTACTTTTGGTCCAATTTCAAAATGTTCATTTCGTGTTGACGATTTTTCATTTGTGCCGAACGACAATAAATTCACAAGAATCTCAGAATCGAGAATACTGAAAACGGAGAGATAGGGCACAGCGAAATGTCATCCTGCTCGAATTTGGAGCAGCCCAACTGGGGAAGTACCTCCGCCTTGCAGAAGATCACAGCCATAATAACACTACTACTTGCTCTGTAGTAGTGTTCTGTTCCTGGAGGTGAGTAAGGTCGCCAGAGTTCCCGAGGATGCGTTGTGTTGAGAGCGAGGGAATTTGTTCCTTCAGCTCTCATCACAGCGAATCCTCAAACATATCAAGGGTCGGCAACGCCCATGTTACTCCTTTGGAGTTGCATGCGTCTATAGGCTGCGGTGTCCGCTTACCATCAGGCGGGCCGTACGCTTGTTTGCCACCGTCGTTGTTTAAAAAAAGAAGGACGGGGGAGGCTTGCCCAGCAATGGGACACTATAGGCTCCCAATAATAACAATAATAAACTTTAATATGCACGAGGAACGCAGAATCATACAGCAGTATAGAAAATCCAACAAACGACTAAAAACCGGATCTCCAAACTAGGAGCTCAAACAATAACTAAATCATGAAACTTGAGCTAAAGCGAATGTTTACTGCTAACAGTTGTATAACAACGGCAACCATTATGCGGGGAAATTGCATTTTAAATACAGCGTAGACTCGTAATTTGGTTTGGAGTCGACGCCTAGGGATGTGCCAAATCAGTTTGCAGTATTCATTTAGAATAATTGTATTAGTAGGGATGATAGCGTGGACTTTTCATTAGATTGTTTGGACTACAATTAATTTTTTTCACGATAAGAAATAAGTATGATATACGTTATAAATGTCAAAATCAAAAGAATTCTCACCATGATCGTCAATAAAACATGTCAAAAGAAAATATGTTTATCCCCAAAAGGATCGTCATTCATTACACAAAAAGAAAAACAATGTTATCTAAACTATTCATATGTCAATTTCAACATATCTCCTGATAATGGTTGTCACTATTATTAGCTTATAATGGAGAAGTATAATAATAACATCGATAAATTAAATATGAGTCCAAGTCCAAGGAATCAATGTCACTACTTAATAACGCTTTTACTTAATATTGATGCATGCAATAACTTGGCAATATTTTCTTTTCATCCCTACACTATACTAGCCATTTAAATCGACCAATCGTTGAAAAATATCATCTAATGGGGGCTCATACACAAAATATTGCGAGCCATATTTCCCTGGGCGTCCTTGATAAGTTAAATCAGATCTTTTACGCGATCAAGGAATCCATGTTGCTACTAATAATGTAGTGATATCATCTCAATATCACATCTTACCCGCACAGACTTGGCAATGTACCACTATTTCAATTCGTCAATAAGTGACTAAACATTAACCTGTATTCTACTACAGGCATGAAACCGATTGCCTTCCCATCCGAGTGCGTAGCGTGAACCAAGTATAAACGCAGTTTAAAAATGTTCTAAAAAGGGCCCCTGATGAATGAAATAAAAATAAAGCCGATATTTAAAATAAAAATAAATAATAAAATATCTTTATTTCAGAACATTAAAATTCCATACAAATATTTCCCTTAGCGCCCTGCACTAGCCAGGTCCGTAACTCGACCTTCCCGCTCTTGGGCCAAAACGTTAAAAGGAAATAGTTCGCAAATGTTAAATGTTCCGATTTGAATCCCATTGTTGTTTATTTTGCAAGTTTAATTTCTTTCATGTTCTTTGTTAAGCGTTTGACCCGTACGTCTATGGAATAGGAATTGGTATTTTAATTTTATGGCCAGAAAATCTGGGGAGAGATTTACTTGTTTTACCAGCGCGGTAAATTCGTATTGTGCACTAAAACAGGCAAATTGTATGGTGTAAAATTGAGGCTCAGCTGCAAAATAGTTACGTGAAAGGGCGAACATACACGACCATTCAGATTTTAGGTAAGAAATGAGAAGATTTGTCATCGATAAATTGAATTAAGGTCATGATGATAATTTACACAGTTTGTGTGACCACGTTCCCTCTCATCCAAGAGAGGTGGCTCTTGGATGAGAGGGAACGGGCCGTAGTCCCCACGCTGCGCGCTGTCCCGTTGTGTATCGGGACATCACATACACCTTTGAGTTTCTATGCAGATGTGTACAAGTTGCCTAGCGTTATTATTCAATCCAACATTTTACATTATCGATTTCTTAATTAACACAAATAGGCAAGTGTTTCGGTGCGCTTGTGATATCAAACTAAAATGCGAAACGCAAGTTGGTCCATCCTTTCACTTGCACAAATCAGGAAACTTTGTTGTCCGTTATTACTTATTAGTCAGGAACTGCCGTCCCCCAGCGGTCAAAATAATCGGACGTTTTGCAAAGGGTGCAAAGGGCCTCAGGGTTAATAGTGGCAGGGGACTAATTTTAACCCAACAGCTTAGATTGGACGTGAAACTGTTGACGTCAGGTCTGTTCATAATTGAACCTTCATCAACTAACTGGTGTTTTTGATGTTTGTCCGGTTTGAAGGACCAATATATTTTCTAGGTTTTTTTCACTTATTTACAGCCACTCTACGCACGTAGCGGTCGTAGCGTTACGCCGTAGTCCATAGCAGCTTAAAATCCATATGTAGCAAAAAACACGCTATACTGAAGATATTTTGCAATAAATATAAGATTACTAGCTTCTGCCCGCGATTCCGTCCGCGTGGAACTCGATTATATGTAGGTCTATACAAATTTTCACCCCCCATTTCACGCTCTTAGGGGATGATTTCCGGGATAAAAACTTTTCTATGTCCATCCCGGGACTCAAACTATCACTATACCATACCACATTTTAATCGGTTCAGCTTTTTAAGCGTGAAAAGATAACACAGACCGACAAACAGACACTTCCGCATTTATAATTTCGCATTTAAAATAATTAGTATGGTGGCCAAAGGTTGTCAGGAAGAGATCGCTTAAGACCGCCTGTTGTCTACCATTGTTTATGTTTAATTTACCTCTATTTTTTTTTTATCTACTATTTCTGGTGAGCAATAAAGAATAATTGTATTGTATTGTATGGATACCACTGTTCTATTCAGTTTAGTTTTGGCTAAATATTAGCTTACAAATGGATGCTATATTTCAGGACGATGTAAGACTGGTGAAGCCATTAATCAAAACAATTGTAGATAAGCCACTGAGCTGTAAACTCACAATTCACAACGCGACATTACTTGAAATTAGACTAACATCAACAGCACGCATTAAATCAGGTGTTTATTGAATTTTGATCATTATATACAGTCCCCGGGAGGTTTTCTGAACATCTTTCGTGTTTTCCCGGACAAAAATATTTAGTCAAGTCGATTTTTCAGCACTTTCATTCTCATAGAAATTGTTAGAGTCATTCGGAATCATACTACTAAATGTAGTTCATGGTCAATCAATTTTATTATGAGATGGGATTACAGACAAAATTCAATTCTGACGTGGTTAAAAATCAAATTTGGGCAGCTTCGCGTCGAAGCGAGCCTCAGACCGACAGGAACAAAGTGGAATTTGGACAGTTTATATATAATAGTGTTAATAGTATATACTACATTTTGAGCGTGATTTACTTTTCCTTATATATTTTTTTTGTGTGTGAAATACCCAGTATGGGCATGTTTGGGAATACCTTTATAACCCTAACCCTTTATTTACCTTTTATCCTGTCGGGGGCTACAGACGAAGATGGTTTATTTTTCCATTATATTTTTTCTCTCTGTGTCATATCGTTTATGTTTGGGAATATTCAAAATCAAAAATTCTAATTCAAATTATTTAGTTGTAAAGAACAGGTATACAAAGGTATGGTAGGGTATTAAAAAACATGTCTCATTGTGTTTTGCCACAAGGCATATAAAATTCAATCAAAATTATACATTAAAATTAAAAAGAAAAGTCAAATACCCAAAAACTAAATAATATTAATTGTAATAACTCGTAATTTCATAATGTATATGTAAAGAACTAGAGAATGTCGTGATTAATTGTTAAATAAGTATAAACAGTATTGATAATAAATATAAGTTAATAACTTAAGCCAAAAAACTGAAAATGGTTACATTATTATTTTCAGTTTTACGTACCATATTAGAGTAACTATATTGTTGATTACGTTGGTAGATGAAACATAATAATAACAGTTTCAATATATTTATCCAATATAAATACTACGCAGAAAAGTCAAACAATGAGTAATTGTGTTCGTCATTCAATAGTATTTTATGCAATTTTTATATAATGTATGCTTTTTCAGTCGAGTACCACGTTTAGGCCACGAAGCTTGCTGAGTGGCCTAATTAAGGTACGAGAGTTAAAAAGCTAATTATATAACTATTGCATACAATACTTTTTCTACGAGTTAACGGAAGTAATAATTTATTAAACAAACTTGGTATCATCTATTGAAAATCGCCCTGCTGAAACGAAGTGCAGCCAACCGCTTTTTTATTTTTGCGCGTTGATGTCTTCTGGAAATCGAGCCTCGTGATTGGTCAACATTCATTTCAGTTCTGTATACAGTTGAATAATAATTATTTCGATTGTCCATAGAGCATAAACTTTTGCATCAGAATAAAAGTATTCAATTGCATTATGGTTTGCGAGGTTCTAATTGAAAGATTATAGTCGACGAGTATAAAATAGTTAATTTAAATCTTAATATGAACTCTCCGAACTTTAGACTTAGCCACATCGTCAAAATTTATGCATGAGGGGATCTTATACATTCGATGCTTTTGCTTGATTAATTTTACAGTCCACTGGCGCAGAAGCGTCAAAACACAGGACCTTTTGGCGAAAACATTCCTGCTATGTAATCATAAGCTTAACTCATCACGCCACTAGCCACCAGTATATCTTTGTCCTGGCTTCCAATCAACTACTCATACCTTGGACCGAGAGTTACACTGGTCTTTCTCAGGCGAGTAGTCGGTGAGTCTTGAGAATCCTAGCCCTGAACACAGTGTTGCTCGAAACGTCCTTATTATTGGACAAAGTTTGCACCACGTTTGGACAATTTAAAAGATAAAAGGTAATTTCCATGATACGAACTTTGGGGTTCTTTTTAAGATTAAATGGACCAGTCTTTTTGTTCGTATGATGAGGCAATTTTGTAGATATTTTGATGCGAAAAACCGAAATAAGAAATAGAAAATTAAAAATAAATAACGCTTTGGTTCGATTAAGGGTAGTTTTGGACATAGTGCTTATACATAACTATCAATATGTGTGATACCAATTAGCACCGAAATCTCTGTAGGACCATCCATATCAATATTATAAATGCGAAAGTGTGTCTTGTCTGCCTGTAACCTATTCACCGCTGAACCGATTTAGATGAAATTTGGTATAGAGATAGTTTGAGTCTTGGGAAAGGACATATGATAGTTTTTATTCCGGAAATCCACCCCTAAGAGGGTGAAATGGGGGATGAAAGTTTGCATGGAGCTACGCTATAAACTTGTTTCACGCGGACAGAGTCGCGGGCAGAAGTTAGCAATGTCATATTATTATTATCTTCGGAATATGCGATAGCCGATCTAGCATGTGATTTTCAAGCAAGAGGTCTTGGGTTCGAATCCGGCCAGTAGACAATGAGTTTCTTGAAACTAATGTACCTAATGTACGGAATGTCATTTGACATAGGTATACCATTAGTTTTTCGGCGAAGAACAACATCGCGAGGAAACCTGCATACATCTATGAAAAAAATCACGAAGCTCCCAACCCGCATTGAGCCGCGTGGGGACTTATTTCTTCTTGTCTACAGGAATACGCTAGTGCCCAGCATTGGGACGTATGCATAGCCAAATAATAATATTGGGAACCATTTTCCACTAAAAAAAAATTTGAACGCAGATGGTTTGATACAAAACCTGTTAAAGAAAGTTAACTAGGGTTAAAATAGTATCTTGAAAAATCATACATTCTTTCACTGGTAAAAATATACTTCGGAATTACGTACCTGATGATTTTGTCTTCCAATTTTGTTTCAAGAAGAATCGTTATTTTCCTGGTTGCTAATATATTTCCGTCGTAAATATACCTTTAACATCCGCAGAATCTTCGCAAAGTTGCCGCGTGAAAAAAATCACGAATTCAAAATGGCCCCTGTTTCTCTTTGTTTTATAATTTGAGTTCCAAGGGGTCATAAGGTGTAATTAAATTTGTTTCTAGGTGTTCTCGTTTCGGAGGGGAGTTAAATATGAAAATTGTTTGATTATATTGCGAGGATGATATAACATTGAAGAGAATAGACAAAGGATTTTTCCCCTCACTGCCTCGGAAAGCCGTCTTTAATCCTTAAAACAAGCTGGTAAAAACGCATTTTATTCACGGGGAAAGTAATTTGACCTCGTCGGTTTTTGGCGGCGCGAAGGAGCGTCACTGTTTTGTTCGCGCGCAGTTGCGACGGATGTGTTTTGATTTCAGTTGGCTCGCACGCCGTAGACATGGATAACGAAAATTGTCGTACTTTTATTAAATTATACGGCTCTAAACAGCTTCTATGTTTGTTGTAAATAATGTGATAAATAATTATGAAAGCGAGAGCTGCACGTCGACGTGATACGTCCATTGCTGAGTACAAATGAAGACTGATTTGATGACTTAATTACTGAGTTAATTACAATTTTAAATAATGTTATACTATATTGATGATAATTATAATGTGTACAAATAAAGACAATTTTTTTATGAGCTGTATTTTAAGCATGTTGCACTTTCCTCGCTACAGTGAGGTGAAAATTTTTGTGTTACACCCGCAAATGCAAATGTATTTTACTTCTCGTGTGTTGAAACACTCGCTACGCTCAGGATTCTATTTTAGAACCATTCGCTTCACTCGTGGTTCAAATAAAGCCCCCTTTTGCTTGCTCGTGTTTCAATTCCACACTCGTGGGTAAAATACAACTTTGCACCCTTGTTTAACAAATAACTATTTATGTTAATGTTTCGCCCAATTGTTGTGAAACAAACCTAACCAAATGTGCTCTACCCAATTACCTTTTAGCTATACCACAAAAGTTAACGCTTTCTATGAGAAAAAAAAACCAATGTAACCAAAATTCAACAAAACAATGCATTTTTTGAAACGTTTGTCGGTAAAATAAAGTACTCAGGACTTTTATGAACTAGAAATGAAACAAAAAACGGTGTGGCATCGATCTTGTGGTATAGAAATTGATTTTTAAGACGAAACAAAGAGTAAACGGTGAAGAAAAATTAAATAATACCGAGTTAATCATCATCGTCATGGAAGTTTTCTATGTATTTAAGTATTTATATCCATTATATATATCATCGTCTAGTACCCATAACACAAGCCTTACTGAGCTTACTATGGGACTAGGTCGATTTGTGTAAGATTGTCCCCTAATATTTATTTATTATTATTATTATTCTCTTTATTAAATTTTCTTATTAAGCTAGGTTTTTACAATAATTATATAAAAAGTAAAATATAAAACTATACATACAAGAAATAAAATCATTATAAAAACCTAACCTAGGGTACCGCCGGCAGCGAGGCGGGGCCTAAGCTGCCGGTGGTCAGGGCGACAGAGACAGGAACCTCCTGACTATCCGCGCAGTATCCAGGAGTACCGCCTTCTTTATCTGACCCTTGATCCAGCCATCTAGCGAGAGTCTCTTGAGGTGATGGTCGAGACTCTTCGCTATTAAACCGTTCGCCGAAACGACTATCGGGACGATGATCGTCGAATCAACATCCCACATGGCGGTTACCTCGTGAACATGCTAAAGAAAAGAATTATAAGACTATCCCAAAACCAAAGCCACCAGGCACTAGTCATAAGAGGATGCCCTCAAGGAGGCGTCCTCTCACCACTGCTGTGGAACCTGGTAGTAAACGACCTAATAACGAAACTAAACAATAGCCGCTTTCTAACTATAGGATACGCGGATGACATAGTTATACTGGTCAGCGGCCTGATCATAAGCACACTATGTGAACTCACACAAACAGCACTAAAAATAATAGAGAAATGGTGCAAGGAGAATGACCTATCGGTAAACCCAAAGAAAACCGACACAATTCTCTTCACAAATAAACGAAAACTGGGTACCTATGAAATGCCAACATTATTTGGCACAAAACTAACACTCTCGAAAGAGGTGAAATATCTAGGTATAACACTAGACGAAAAACTTAATTGGAGCAAACACCTAGACAGTAGACTAAACAAAGCGACAGTAGCCTTCTGGCAATGCAGAAGGATGGTGGGGAAGAGATGGGGCCTGGCTCCCCACATCATACTGTGGCTATACAAAATGGTGATAGTACCAATGATAAGCTATGGTGCCATAGTATGGTGGCCCCGCACCCAAACCACGAGTGCAATTACCAAAATCCAGAAAACGCAAAGACTAGCATGTGTAGCGGCTACAGGTTGTATGAGAACAACCCCAACAGCAGCACTAGAAATAATGCTAGGACTCCTACCTTTACACATGCACATACAAAAGGAAGCGGCTGCGACGGCAATACGCCTAAAGAGCCTCAACCTATGGACGAAACTAAACACACCACACACGAAGATCCATAACAGACTGATCACAAGCCTCCCTATCATGGAGGCTTCAATCGACAAAATACCAAGAACTGCAGTCTTCAGGAAAGACTACGGCATAGCACTAACAGAAGACTCAAGAGAGGGACTAAACCAAACAGACCTAAGAATCTTCACAGATGGCTCGAAAACAAATACCGGAACAGGATGTGGAGTGTTCTCGGAGGACTTAAACATACACATATCCAAACCACTGGGTGAACAAAACACGGTATTCCAGGCTGAATGCGTAGGGATAATTGAAGCCTGCAATGCCATAAAGAGACGACAAGTTCAGAACACAAACATACGGATACTCTCAGACAGTAAATCGGTACTACAAGCATTGAACAGTGACAACATCACATCTAGCTTGATATACGAATGCCACCAAAACCTAACAGAGGTGTGCGCAGATAAAAACAACATTACCATACAATGGATCAAGGGGCACAGTGGTTCAAGAGGTAACGATGCAGCGGACGAACTGGCCAGAAAAGGCTCAGAAACAACGGCATACGGACCAGAACCAATCTTACCCCTGCCACAAACCTACATATACAATCAACTTGACCTATACACCAAAGACTTACACCAAAGATACTGGGAGCAGATAGACACATGCAGACAGACCAAAGAGATTCTGTCAAAACGCGACAACAAACTCACAACAGCACTACTGAGGACACATAGGAACCAACTACGCAAGATAGTAGGAATAATAACAGGACACAATACCTTGAACAGACACCTCTACAACATGGGTATCACAGATAGCCCCATGTGCAGAGCGTGCATGGAGGCGGAAGAAACGACCAAACACATTCTACTGGACTGCAAGCAGGTAGAAGTATACAGGAAAAAGCACCTAGGGTCTCCAGACACACTACGGGACGCAATCATAAACACAAAGGCACTCACCAACTTTCTGGAGGAGCTGGGGTGGTTAGAGTAGCGCTACCCCACAAATTCACGCAAAATAGGCACACTGGATGTCGACTTGCGGAAAAGAGCCCAGGATAACTAACTAACTAACTACCTCGTGAGCCAGGTCTAGGTACTTGCTGGCTTTGTCCTTCTCGGCCTTCAAGAGGTTCTCGTCATGGGGGATGGTGATGTCGACGAGCACTGCCTGGCGTTTCGATCGATCAGTCAGCACGATATCAGGCCTATTGGCAAGAATAGTCCTGTCCGTGATGACAGATCGATCCCAATAGAGCGTGGCACGACCATTTTCGAGAACTGGCGCAGGTGTGTACTTATAGTAAGGCACTTCGGAGACCACAAGACCGTATAGCAGAGCAAGTTGCTGGTGAATAATTCTGGCTACAAGGTTATGTCTGTGCAAGTACTCGCCGTTAGCAAGATGACCACAACCGGAGATAATATGCCTGAGTGACTCCCCGGGACGGCGGCATGCCCGACAAATGTCGACCGTACCGTCCTTCAGGATATATCTCCGGTAATTGTTCGTCATGATAACTTCGTCCGCAATTGCACAGACAAAACCTTCGGTTTCCCCGAAGAGATCCCCGAAACGTAGCCAGTTCACCGACGCGAGCAGATCTACATCGGGCCCTGTGAGGGCCTTGTAGAACCGCCCGTGTAGCTCCTTGCTCCTCCACACCGCCTTGCGGTCCTCGGCGCTCATTACTTTAAGTCTGCGCCAGTTCTCGTTTGCCAAGGAAAGCGGGGTGAAGTTTCCGTCTACTGCTACTACGTCGCGATGCATCCCACACTCGTTGTTGAGGAAATAATCCCTGAGACTGCACACCTCGCGGTTGTGAAGGTCTTTGGCATTTAAAAAGCCGCGACCTCCACACTTCCGCGAGATGTACAGTCTCATAACAGACGAGCGTGGGTGTAGCATGCGATGCGCAGTAAGCAGTACTCGGACTCTTCGGTCCAGGGCATCCAGCTCAGTCTGAGTCCACCTTAGTACGCCAAAGGAGTAAGTAAGCAAGGGCATCACCCAGGCGTTGAAGGCGCGCGCCTTGTTGCCGCCCGACAAAAGACTATTAAGTACTTTGGTCAGGCGACAAAAGAAGCGCTCCTTCACCGCCCGCTTTACGCCCTCACCCTCAATACCCAATGACTGTGACATACCAAGATACTTATAGGTTTCTGCTTCGGAGATAGATTTGAGGGACATTGTCTCAGAAAGTTGCAAATTTGTTGAATTTACAACTTTCCCCCGCTGTACATGCATGACCGCACACTTATCGACACCAAATTCCATTTGGATGGCGCTACTGAATACTTCTGTTGTTTTCAGTAGTTCCAACAGGTCATGTCCATTCGGTGCAAATAGCTTCAGGTCATCCATATAGAGCAGATGAGAGATGACCTCACCCCCTCTCCGAAGCCGGCAACCTAGTCCTGAATCCTTCAGCAGGGTGCTAAGCGGATTCAGCGCTAGGCAGAACCACAAAAGACTCAGACTGTCGCCCTGGAATATCCCACGTTCAATCCTTATAGAGTCCTGCGGACTAGAAGGGCAATCTCCTCCCCCCGGTTGACAAAGGACTGTGGTCCACTGCCCCATGCAAGTGCCTAAGAAGGATCTCAGAACTGCATCAACTTTATACAACTCTAAGATCCTCCTCAGCCATGAATGAGGCACCGAATCATAGGCCTTCTTGTAGTCAATCCAGGCGGCCGAGAGAGCCCCTTTGTTCCGCCGGACTCGTTGGCAAATGGTCATGTCTATGAGGAGGAGCTCTTTAGTACCACGAGACCCAACTCTACATCCATTTTGAGCAGGGGCCAAAACGTTGTTTGCAACGATGTGTGCGTTAATTTTTGCTCTCAAAATGGATGTAAGGAGCTTGTACAGCGTAGGCAAGCACGTGATGGGTCTGTAGTTTTTCGCTTCCATGGTACTACCGGACTTATAGAGCAGGGAGGTGATACCAGTTGTCAAGAAAGATGGCAAGGCACCGAGCTCAAGGGCTTGCTGGAACTGCGTTGCCAAACGCAGGTGTGAGCATCGAAACCATTTCAGCCAGAAGTTGTGTAATCCATCTGGTCCAGGATTTTTCCAGTTCGGGGCCAAACGGATGGCACAACTAACGTCCTCGGGGCTGATGGTAACAGTCCCCATGGGTTCGATGAACTCACACTCACGTTCGACAACACTCATCCACTCGCCTTCGGTGTGTTCGACTGGCACTGACCAGATACTACGCCAAAAGTCAACCATGGCAGTAGCATCCGGCTGCTGTCCGTCGGACACACGAAGATCGGCTCCCTCCCACTTTCGGTATACCTTCCTTTGATCGCTCTGGAAAAGGCAAGTCTGCTGGTATCGGTCCACTCGCTCTCTGTAGCGGCGAATACGGCCTGCCCATGCATAGACTTTCTGCTTCAGAAAGTCAATGCGCTCCGTGACACAGGCCATGTAGTCGCCGGGCCTGATACCAGTTCCCGCGAAGGCCTGGTTCACAAAGCGCATGACTCGGGGGCGGTTGTTGCCCCCCCTGAAGCAGATCAGCTTTGCAATGAGAGTCCTAAACGTATTGATACGACGCTCAATCCGTACTTGCCATGCAGGGACACCCCCGGCGGTCCTAGGTGCACGGTCAGCGTCCGGAAACTTGACGCGAGCAACACGGCACGCCGCGATGGCCCCGCAGTACATGATTGAGTGTGTATCAAGTAAGTCTTCACTAGCCCGTATATACGGGTCTAGCAGACCGTTTAGAGCTCCCATTAACGCTAGATTGCGTCTATTTACGGGCAGGCGTGGTAGTCGTGGCCTAGAGTTGTTTGTGGAACGATACCCCGTAATCGCATCTTCCAAAGCCCTCCTCAGTTGCTCATTGGTCTGGGTACTCACGCTCTGATTCGCACATTCCTCCTCGTCGGCACTGGGATCAACCCGCGGTGCCCCCGATGCCAGGTCGGGAGCAGGCATCGGAGCCGGCAACAAGGCGGGCGGATCCCGCGCCGAGGTAGAGGCCGCACGAGCAGAGAGTGCTTCCAGGCGTAGCCGATCAAGCGTGGCGTCATCCAACCGCTTGTGCCGCTGGATGACGCGCACCTGATCCGATAGACGCTGCGCAGACACGGTGATGGCTGGTTCAAGCACCTGGAACAGAGGCAGCATCCGAACACGGTACGCGGACAGATTAGTTCCCCCCTCTGTCGCCCCATAGTAGGCGCGCATGCAGTTTTCGTTAATGGATTGCGTCCACTGCATGCGGCGCACTATACCACCGGCAGCGGGAGCCGTGGGCGGAGCAGGATGCCCCGCAGGCCCCAAGCGTGCCAGCAGCGGTGGTCGTCCTCGTCGCGCAGGTGGTCGCGGCGGCGGGGACGGCGGCCCGCGCTCGTCGCTCGACTCGCTGGTGTCGGCCGCTGTTGCGAATTCATCGCCCGACGACGATGGCGATGGCGAGGAGCTGGACGGCGCGGGTGGAGGTGGTGGGCGTGCGCGTTGTGCCGCTCTTGAGCGTGTCCTAGTTATCATATTTGTATTCGTATCGTTTCAGTTTTCTCGGATATGCCTTTGACAGCTGCTTGTCAGTTCCCTCGATACTCAGTCTGCTCCATAGCAAAAAGTGGTGCCGTATTTTAAATATATTGCACATTGTGGGAAACTATCACTGAAATAGACTACAAAAGGTGCGTAAACTAATATTTTGTATCATAACGCATTTTTTTTTTGATAAAATAAATAATGGTTAGAGTTAACGAAGATGCATGCATGACAAGCACCGTTTTCTTACTTTTTCTACACGTTAGGCAAATACTTAACAAATAGTTTTAAATCATTTATTCTATGCAGGCCATTAGAAATAACCGGGCAAATATTCTACATACAGCATGTGACGTGCTCCCTGTAAAGCGATATCCTAACGATGCTGCCTACCAAAAATTAAGACAAATGGAATTGTGGCCCTTTATTACGAGTTTATTCAGCACCTAAAACTTGGCCTGTTCATATGTAACTTACTCGTTCATGTGCACAACGTCTATCTCATCACAATATAAGGCTTCACTACGACGAAGTATATAAGTTATGCTTCAAAATTTCCAAACCAGTTTACAGCTACTCACCGGTACCTATTCTATTTCGATGAAATTTGGCATACATTATAAGTGCGATAATCCTACAAAAATAACTTGTTAAAAATAACAATCGGCAGTATTATTTACACATAATGTGTGTAAAATGTTTTCCACAATTTTACTAAAGTAGTATTCGCTACGGTAGCTTAGCGGTTCAGGCATGCGGCTGTCAAACGGCGGTCGTGGGTTCGAATCCCGGCTCGTACCAATGAGTTTTTCGGAACTTATGTACGGAATATAATTTGATATTTACCGTTTGCTTTTCGGTGAAGGAAAAACTTCGTGAGGAAAAAATTCAAAGGTGTATTTGAAGTCCCCAACCCGCAGTGGGCCAGCGTGGGGACTCCTGCCCGTTCCCTCTCTTCCATGAGAGGAGGCCTGTGCCCAGCAGTGGGACGTATATAGGCTGATTTATTTATTTAGTATCTCGCTCGACGTATTGGTATTATGTTGGTATGCGATGTGTATTATTTTTTTAATTTATTTAGAAAACAAACAGTCAAATAATTCTTGCAAAAATGGACAGAAATTAGGCCTAGAGTTTCTTATAACTATAACGCAGTAAGCGTAACATTTACAAGTTAAAGTAAGTTTTAGAATTATGATTATAATTAGAAACCTATATACACAACTAGATAGGTTTCTACATTCCAATTGCGTAACAAACATAGAAACGAGATTGCAAGAAGCAATATCGACGCTTATTTCTTATAGTCTAGAAAACACAATTTGCCGAACTATATTCTTGAAAACGGATAGACTATGAGCAAAAACATCAATTTCATTAAGCGATTCGTTAAACATAAATTACAAGAGCGCCTAAAGAAATATTTTTTTGCTTACTATTTGTGCCACAGGATGAGATAGCAAAGGTAGGTTTTGCGTACACGTTCCAACACGTTTCGCTTGAGGCATTGTAAGACAGCGTGCACGTAGTACTTATCACGTAATAATATGATGCCAATATTATATGTCGAGGTATATAGCTGGCAGGTTTATATTAGCTCTCTTAATGTTGTAGACGTGTCACTGTCATCTTCGGTACAAGCAAGATACAATTTGATATAAGTATATCAATATTTAATTTCACACAGCCTATGGAGTAGGTTTTCCACGATACATGCTTTAACAAAAAATATAGAGTATGCCCGTATCCTAAAGAACGTATATATAACGGATATATAGAAGTAGTAACTTATAAAGTTAAGAACGTTTTTACCATTTTCGACAGATTTTTACGAACCTTACTTTCTTTTCAGTTTATTGTGTAACCTACAATTGATGGGTGTGTAATGTTTGGTATAACAACTTTTGATATATTTTCACTGGATATAACAACATTTAATATAATTTCATTGGATATAATCACTCAAGGGACATAATAAACTTTTGGTATAACAACAATCAGTATAATTTCATGGCGTATAATGTTCAAATAGTATAATACATTTTTGATATAACGTTTAATGGATATAATGTATATTAGATATAAGTATTAGTGGTATAATGTTTTGTAAGATATTTTTTTTTTCACACACACATTATTATTTTAACCTAACCTAAACCTAACCTAACCTAACCGCCAGCGTGTCGACGTCACCCCGCTTCGCGGGGTGCCTATTTCCGCTCTAAGTGACACAAGCTAACCCTAACCTAACCTACAAATAATACCATTGTTACAATTATTTATCGTTTTTTTACTGCGGGGGATTATGCCAATAGTACATTCTACCAACTGAGTTTTATATCGAACAAAGATACATCCCATGTATGTGGGTGCGTAACGATCGGTATACAAACTTTTGATATATTTTCATTGGATATAACGATTAAAGGATATAATGCACTTTTAATATAACAACATTTGATATGAGGGCGGGGTGACGTCGACACGCTGGCGGTTAGGTTAGGTTTAATAATAATAATAAATAATAAGTCAGATACAGAAGGCGGTACTCCTGGATACTGCGCGGATAGTCAGGAGGTTCCTGTCTCTGTCGCCCTGACCGCCGGTGGCTTAGGTCCCGCCTCGCTGCCGGCTGCACCCTAGGTTAGGTTTTTATAATGATTTTATGTTTTGTATGTATAGTTTTATATTTTGCTTTTTATATATAATTATTGTACAAACCTAACTTAAGATGAAATATAAATAAAGAGATAATAAATAATAATAATAATAATAAACTCTTACATGGAGCATGGGTTTAGGTTAGGTTAAAATAATTAACGTATGTGAAAAAAAAATATCTTACGAAACATTATACCACTAATACTTAATATACATTATATCCATGAAACGTTATATCAAAAATGTATTATACTATTTGAACATTATTTGCCATGAAATTATACTGATTGTTGTTATACCAAATGTTTATTATGTCCCTTGAGTGATTATATCCAATGAAATTATATTAAATGTTGTTATATATCCAGTGAAAATATATAAAAAGTTGTTATACCGATCATTACACACCCAATGTATGTTATACGTTATGACTGTTAGATTAATAGTTGTTATATTACAAGTTCATTATATCTGTTGATAATTATATTACATGAGAATATATCAAATGTTGTTATATCAAAAGTGCATTATATCCTTTAATCGTTATATCCAGTGAAAATATATCGAATGTTTTTATATCGATCGTTACGCACCCATAATTGATACTGTTTGATAGAGCTTGTGGAGCACTTTCGGGAACAGTAACGAGTTTTATCTACGCACATATCATTAGTGCTCTAAAATGCGTTCAGAAACCGTAGGAAATGACCAGCATTATTACAACCAATTTTACTATGAGAACTTTCTTGTCTGTGGTAGTAGGTAAAATCTGTACTGTAATGTTATTACAGTACAGATTTTTGTAAGGTTATGAGTTTAAATTTAGAACAGCTGTCAAAACTCAAGTGGGTCTCTATTCTAGTATCCATAGATATTAAAACAGTTATCGATGCGAAACGTCAATTCAGTATGTTTTTTAATATAAACCGCACGACATATTTTGATCAAGAGTGACATGAGAATAGGGACATCATTCGTTTGTCTATGATTTAAAAAAACATTCGTCTTGACGTAGGATCAAATTGCCGCCATTACTTTTGTCATTTCTTTGTTGGTTTTTGCTGTTACGAAAGTAGAATTGTGAAAAGTTGTTTGTAATTCACATTTTAGTTGAAAATATGAGTAGTAGTGACTCCGAGAACGATATGCACACTCCGCCGGATATCGTAAATGCAGCCACGATTGCAACAAAGATATTTTACAGGTAACACTATAGTAGCAATGCAGGTCATTTTCCTACGGCTTCTGAACCGATCTTAGAGTACTTATGATATGTGTGTAGATAAAGTAGTGTATGCAACTGTACATAATTTAGCCTTAAAACACACGTGTGATCCTATTATGAAACTCGCTAACGCTCGTTTCATAAAACCACACTCGTATTTTAAGGCCTCTGATTATGTATCAGTTGCATAAACTACTATTTCGATATCTTATATAGTTTAGAAATAATCGAGTGAGATCAATTATCGTTTCCACCCTGTATATTGTTGTTTTTTTTTCATTAATAGCGTTCTCGAATCTTGTTTAGGCTATTGACGAGAATGGCGATGTTTATACTCAGGGAGTTAGATACTCATATGAGTATCTGTTGGTTACTTAGGCAGCGGCCGGCATATAGCGTTCCGTCAAAACTATACTAAACTATACAATTCAGATGTAAAAAGCTGGATACCTTGCGCCATTCGATTCGCTCCCGATCGCAAAATGGCCACGGAAAAGGAAAATACGAGAAAAGAAGTCTATTACTAAGAGTAGGTTAAGGCTAATTGAGTAAGCCGTGATTGCGGTCTCTAGTGTGATTTACGGCCGTTTATAGATGAAAGGAGCTTGGGTTTGTACACGGGAGTTAAATGTCTTGAAAGAAACTTTATAAAGGAAAGAGGTAAGAGGTAGTTTGATCGGTTCAACTATTATACTATAAGCTTTATACTAACTTGCCGTGAAAATCAGTGTGGGTCAAATCTTGCAGGTCAAATTTGACGAACTTCCAGGAGTCCAATCGAGTTGAAATTTTGTACAATAGGAATGGGCACATACATTTTTTAACAACTAAAGAAAACAGGCAAAAACATATGGCTAATACCAAAAATCCCATTAAAATATCAAAAGTTATTAAGCTACAACCGTTTTAATGTTACTTGTTAGAGAGAGAAAACGCTTGAGATCCGTCACGGGTCATAGTAAATGACAATCGTTTCATATGAAGGCATATTATGTTAGTCGAATGACAATGCAAAACTGTGGTACCAAAAACCTGGTCTGACGATGGAGATGGAAGTTGGCCATAAGGACTTTTCAATTACACATGATTATCCCGTCATGTTTGGGCTCATTGGAACCTACTCTACGAGTAGTTGACGACTGTGTAAAAAAATACCGTTGACAACAAAAGCTTGCTTGTATATATTAAATGTAGGTGGTGGATATTTGTTCTTCAATCACGTAAAAACGGGTTAATGGATTATGGTGAACTTACGTAGGGAAAACCGGATGAAATTGGAAGTTGATACGGCAGCTAGTGTTTTATTAGTACGTAGTTTAAAAAGAGTGTGAAAAGGGATTTGGCATTGTCTATCAGACAGAAGGATATATTTTGGGAGCAGAGACCGTGTCAAATTATAATTGCTGTAACTTTAGATCAATGTGGA
Organism: Epinotia ramella; assembly: GCA_947578815.1. Lineage (NCBI taxonomy): Eukaryota > Metazoa > Arthropoda > Insecta > Lepidoptera > Tortricidae > Epinotia > Epinotia ramella. The sequence continues at coordinate 6,041,325 of OX388213.1, forward strand.
CTCGATCACGTTGTATAGACTCTATGATAGTAAGAGAGTATATCATGGAAAACTTGCCCTCGTCTCGACTTACCAAATGGCCCTACCATTTCCATTTGAATCTAATCTGATACCCACATCCGAAACCTCCTGCATCTTATCTCTGCATTGGGTAACAGTGTATAACAGTGACTTATTATAGTGAATTATTCAGAACATTAAATCCCCACTCAGATCATTAAATCTGTATTCCACCACACTCCGGATCAGCGGTTATTCCGATTGTTTCCGGGCTCCACGTTTCCAATTAAAATAAATATTATCCAGCGAAACGAGCTGTGATGCTTTAATCATTCGTTATCAAAACCGCGAATGGCATCCATCATTGGAAATGGAAATGACTCATTATAATTGCATGCTTAATTATTTATCAAAGGAAATGCACGTGCTTTTCAAGGCTGTTTTTTAACCGATAGCAACATTTAATCTTTCATTATTTTCGCCATCATTATCATCATCGAAATATGTCTGCTGCTGGACAACCCCCAAAGAGTGCAACAGTGACTGGGCCATCAGTCCACCTTGGGGGCGAGTCTACCCACGCTGCTCTTACCGGTACGTGGCCTATCGACAACCTAAACCCGAAAACCAGATGGTAAAAAAGCCTATCTTTAATTTTATCGTCCCAATAAACGTATTGACTACAAACACAGTAGATGCCCATCTATCTTACTTAAATCGAATACAGAAAACGACTGTTAATGCCATTGTTATCTATGCATTAATGTAAAATAAATTAAATGAAATATTTGATAGAACGAGCTAGCGAAGCGAACGATGTGCTCCGTGTCCGCTTTGGAAATAATTATTTCGTTTGTCCGGCTGTACTACTCTAGATTTCTCAACCGATTCTCGTGAAATTTTGTGAGCAGGTTAATTTTTTTTTTGCATTTTAATTTTTTCGAATATTTATTTTTAAACAGGCTCGCGAGTTCTACAGCCCACAGAGTCACTAGTGAATAACAAAGTTACGGGTCGTAGGCACAGGCGTTTGCATTTAATTATATAAACACAGCGACCGATTTACTGCCACGAATACACACAATATGTGTCAATGTTATTGTATGTCTACTTTTTTTAACCCGTGTCTTTTGTGTAGTGAATAAATGTCTTCTTTCTTTCTTTCTTTATATCTTTTTTTACTTATTTTATTTATTGCTATTTTAAATTTATATCATTATAAATCAGAATAGGTAGGCACAAAAATGTGTCATGAGTATAACATTATTCCTTTATTAGCCACATTATTTAGTGCACATGAAAATTAACCCCAAAGACCCACATATCGTTTCAATATGTTACAAACCTGGTCCGGAATTGGGAGTATAGAAGCGATCTGTTATACACTGGCTTTCCTCAGGTCATCCGTCATGGGATGCTCAATCGATCAAGCCGAGTAATTTATAGGCTATTTGACGGAATAATATATATTATAATAATTATATTCTTTATTGCACCACATCAAAAGAAAAACATGTTACAAGAGTACATTAAATAAATAAAGGTAACAACAAGTAGTCTTATCGCTTTAAAGCGATATCTTCCAGACAACCTTTGGGTAGCAGTACATTTTCAAGAAGAGTAAATCCAGAAAAGCTTACTAACACATACATCCACATTATTTGACAACTACACAGTCAAATACATACTTTTATAAATAAGTATAGTATAAATACAAAGAGTATGTTGATATGTGAAGATTATGTATATGTACATATTTGTATATTTCCACATAGTTATTATTGTGTGTTAGTTATTATTTGACATGTAATTTTATATTATCAATAAACTATGAATATGAATACAAATTAAATACAATTATATAAATATATTACAAGACAACAAGACAAGTTAAGGCAACGACAAGTAATATTGCATCAGCAGATTTTTGAAAAATTGAAGAGGTTTTGCACATCTTATATGCAACGGCAAAGCATTCCACAGCCGAGAACAGCCTGAAAGGTGAATGAGTTGTTATAAAACTTGGTGGATGAAGGCGGTGGAGCGAGAAGATGGTTTTCTTAAGATCTGATGGAAGTGAGGTGTTTGAGGTGAAACGTTGGTTGGAGAGAAAGAAGTTGGAGTTGGAAAAGAGAAACGTGAAACGGAGTTGAGGGATCTAAGTATACAATGGAATATTTTGTCCCTAGGAATTTAATACGTTCGACATATCCATTTAAATACAAGAACTTTGAATATAGGTTCCGGGTTAATACTGGGAACCAATATTCAAAGCAAAACGCTGTAGTCTAGATAATTGGTTGCGACTTCCAACTCCGAAATCAGTGATTCAAATCGGCTCGTACGTAGTTCGAGTTCCCGTGAACATATGACTGATAGACCGTTATTTGCCATTTGCAGAGGAAAAGGTTACGGGGAATTTGAATCTATCTGAAATGAAATTCAAAAGCAAATGTCGTGTCATTCAAACAGCACTGACGGCGACGGTGGTGACTGTACCCGTTATGGTACAGTCAGTAGCAAAAGTAGCTACGCGGCTCAAGTGCTCAAAATGACTTACACACGACTCTAATGTCAAGAGAATAAGGACTGTCTAGATGATTTTGAGAGAGGAAGAGCGCCTATTATCCGGTGGATAGACTCTGTGAAAGTTTCAGCCGGAACCAGGCTTGCCTGCGCAAAATAGAAGCGCTTTTTTTTTATACAACGACGGTGACAGACAAGCGTACGGCCCGCCTGATGGTAAGCGGACACCGCAGCCTATAGACGCATGCAACTCCAAAGGAGTAACATGGGCGTTGCCGACCCTTGATATGTTTGAGGATTCGCTGTGTTGAGAGCTGAAGGAACAAATGCGCTTGGAGGAAAGTGGTGCAAGACGTTTGTGGTAGTCACGACGCCTAGAAATGAGAAAACGACCAAGAAGAAGAAGAAGATAATTTCGAGCCTGTTATTTTGCGTAGCTACTTCTGTTGCTGACTGTAGGAGATCTGACCAATAGTATTTTATGCAATCGTTATATAATGTATGCTTTTTCAGTCGAGTACCATGTATAGGCCACGAAGCTTGCTGAGTGGCCTAATTAAGGTACGAGAGTTAAAAAGCTAATTATATAACTATTGCATACAATACTTGTTCTACGAGTTAACGGAAATAATCATTTATTAAACAAACTTGGTATCTATTGAAAATCGCCCTGCTGAAACGAAGTGCAGCCAACCGCTTTTTTATTTTTGCGCGTTGATGTCTTCTGGAAATCGAGCCTCGTGATTGGTCAAAATTCATTTCAGTTCTGTGTACAGTTGAATAATAATTATTTCGATTGTCCATAGAGCATAAACTTTTTCATCTAAATAAAAGTATTCCATTGCGTTATGGTTTAGGACATGGTATAACAATTGTTATACCATGGGTTTAGGAGGTTCTAATTTAAAGATTATAGTCGACGAGTATAAAAAAGCCATCTTCATGAGCCTATATATACGGTCCAATCCTTGGCGCTAGCCTCTCATGGATGAGAGGAAGTTGAGAGTAGTCCTCACGCTGGTCCAGTGTGGATTGGAGACTTCACAATATACGAGTATCTAGGAATTTATTCGAAGATTTTTGTATCATAAAGTCCACTTTATCGATATCAATGACAGAGACCCTAACATATTATGGATTTCGACATGTATGCAAATTTCGTCACAACGTTTTCTTTCACCGAAAAATGTTAAGTAATATTCCGTACGAAGTTCTGCAAAACTTATAAGTACCAGCTAGAATTTAAATTCACGAGCGCCATTTGATAACCGCATACTTGAACCACTAGGCTTCCGTAGCTTTTTGCACCAAAAACAACTATCGAGTCGATATTTTAATACCATTTAAAGTTTACTAAAACGGCGATGTTTTAAAGCTGTTTGTGCAGACGAAACCGCAATAATTCATTCGTATTTTGGTCCTGAAAATATTATTTTAAAGTGCGTTAAAGGTTTTCATGTTTGTGGTTTTAAAAAGTACACAGATAATATTTAAATCACGTTGCTCGACTTTAATTCTCACAGGAGTTATGTGTTATAATTATTTTCAGTGAAAAATCGCATTTCAACAGAATATCGACTATATTATTGACTAACATATCACATTTTGTCGATCTTTTATACCCACTTTTATGCTAAAAGTGGTACTGGCACAGAAGTTTAATGTGCTTTTTACCCCTTTTAGGGATAAAGGCGTAAATGTATGTATATTGTATAGACTAATACTAGCTTAGTTCACGATTAAGTTCCCTAATCAATTAACCTATTCGAGACCAAGCAACGCTACGTGTGCTACGGTGTATTGCCTACTAACATCTTCCGCTGTGTAGCGGAAATCGCTCGTAGAGCCATGACCCATATGTAAGCCATTGGTCTTAAATCTGTTAAGGTCTTGGCACACTGACAGAGCTGACGAACTCTTTTATATTAAATATACTTAGGTATGATAACGCATGTTCTTGCGTTATAAATGCGTATAAAAGGGGGGTTTTCAGTGTATACACTGGATTTGGAAAGTTGGTTCGCACGATACCGATTTTCGTGAATTTCCTGACTTTATTTGCCTGTTTTCATTTTAAATCCGTTTCTATTTTGTTCTGTAGTTAATTTTATAACATTTTATGCGCCTACATCACAGTAAAATAATGCTTACGTTTAACATGGGCAAAATACTTAGAAAATTGCCTGCAAGGGATGATAAAAGGCTTAATGGTAAAGGCTTTAAAGGTTTACTTGACGTTATCTACATTTATTTAGGCTATATTTGCATGTTTTATATACAAAGATTACAAAGTCACCTTGAGTTGCTAGTTTTTAAATTTTTAAGGTTAAAAGAAGGTTCAACCTCGTACTCGTTCGGTATCACCAGTTGGTCGATAAAGACTCGTTTTACATTCCAATGTTGGGCTGCACTGAAGGTACACTATCAATATTACTCGTGGTACTTGTATGACAATATTATCACGTTTTCAAATCGTTTGGATTTTGTTTTACAAATTATAAATCCATCAATTCTCCTTTAGGGATGGAAGGGAGCTATATCTTGAGATGCAAGCGGAGAAGGAGTGGGGAATTTTTTTTGTGGGGGGTTTTCAAACACTAAGTACCTAACATTTTCTATCCTTGGCATTATTCGGTCTAAAAATCTTAAACAACATCACATAGACATAATAACACAATTTGACTCACAAAACCACATCATCATCTTATTAGCCTACAGACGTCCACTACTGGACGTGGACATAGGCCTCCCCCAAGGAGTGCAACAATAACCGGTCCTGTGCCACCCGCATCCAAAATGGTCTAGCATTATGTTTTTTTATTCTTAGTCCCTGTAACTTTGCTAACCGTAATGAGATGCAAAGCAAATGGTGGCATTAAGATCTCAGAATAAAGATTAGACCGTCATTAAAATGTAGCTAGACGGGGTAATTATACCCCGGGACTAACAACGACATTTGACACGTTGTAAACTTTTATACTTATTGCTCACGTCTGTATGCGTAGGCGTCAGTATGTTATAAGAATATTACATTATAGGCTTGTGCTTGCTCGTTTTTTTACGGGAGCGCTCCGATCTCGTTCAATCGGTTTGAGGAACTACTTAGGTCTTTTAGTTCGTTCGCTCTTTTAGGTCACTCTCGCTCTGCTGCTGAACTAAAGACTGAAGACCGATTAAGATCGTGATTGACGAACTAGTTCTTTTCGTTCTGAGTTGGGAATTCATTCCTAATAGTTCCTAGTTCCTGACCGACACAAGCCTATTACATTACTACAGAGTAAAGGAAGTAAGGGGTTGCCGGCCGCGTATATATATATGGCCGATCGTAGCGAGGTCGGATAGTTATTTGGCTGGCAACCCCTTTTCACGCTGAGGTATATATAGTGCTTTTCTTAAATAAGCAATGAACTAAATTAAAAAATCTCCAAGAAATCAAACTTTAATTTTCATGGCTGAACGCCGTGATTCTGTGCCACAAATTGTGGAATGGAAATTATAAAAGAGCATCTTGCAAGTCTAGGCCTCCAATTTTGTATGAAATGCCATTACGGGTCTTTCGTTTCGCTGTGAAACGTGACACGTGAACGTCAATATTTCATTGCATGTTTGAGAAATGATAATTTGTTTGATTACGAAGACTTGCATTAAGGGGTACAGGCTGCTTACAAAATATTGACTCATTACTATTACAAGCTTTTAATTAACTTGCAATGTACTATCGGCTGCAATAATGCATGGACACCTTACGGCCCAGTTTCGCTTGCATCGTTTGACGTCTGCTGCTCACACAGTTGCACGTGGTGCTCAATAATTAAACTAGATGGCGTTGTTGGCGCTACTATTTAGAGATACCGCGGAAAATAAGCACTATACTAGGCACATTAAATACCTTTAAATTGACACCTGTTATCACCAGAAATATTCTCATATTAGTATAATTATTAACAAGGCTATTAAATGCTAATTTATAATAACTGTATTTAAGTGCGATACCACTGGTATGTGAATGCTATATTTCCACCATTACCTATAATGTTGAGATAGCTCAATGGATTAAGACATGTGCTCTAGGCTCAGCGGCCTAGAACGAGCGAGGTTCGAATCCCAGCTCTAATGGGAGGTTTATGTTTTTGTATTTTTTTATATTTGTTCTATTTCTACATGTTTAGATGAAAGTTTTTTATATACAAATATTAGTCATAAAGAAAGTTATATATTCATAACTTAAATAATTAAAACAGCATTTTATGTTTTAATATGTTTATTTTGTTCACTACAGTTCTGTTAAAGCAATTTTATAATACTACTTAGTAATAGTTACCTATCAACTTTGTAACATTTTTATTGAGGTAATAGCTTAAGTTTCATTTCCATAATTGGAAAAAGATTGAAGCTTCACCCCAATAAATATAATATTGACAATATTAACTTACAACCGGGTTATCTAACATTCAAATCAGCAGAACGCATTAAGGTGTTAATTGCCATAATATATATTTACCTATATGTGAGCGTTCAAACCATGAATTATTGTGTTATTGATTTCAAAATAATCATAATAATTTTATTTGGGCTTTCACCGTTACTTACACTTGTTTGATCTTATGAAATATCACATTTTAAATAGTAAAGGAATATAAAAAAAGAAAGCAAACGGCATATTAATACCTACCTACTGAAACAATATATATTTTTTAAATTTATTTAGGATAACCCGGTTTATAGAATATATAAATCTTAACGTAATCCGTACTCTTTGGGCGACAGCATCTGCACTTTTTCTATATTAGGAACTACTCGACCATTATCACGGCACGTATTATTATAACACCATAAACTTAAATGGCGCTGTTGACTGGATTTAATACACTTCACTTTTTCACTCTTCACTTCAGACAGCCGTATCATAGGCCAAATTACAACCTTGTTTTCTGGCCTTCCGTTAGCAACAACGAACTGGGCTTTCGCTTGTGTGGAATGTGGGTTATCCGCTTAAACAAATTTTCTTCGTACAGGTCATCTTCACAGCTTCATAATGCGCGGCATCAATGAGACCTGGTCTACGAGATCCTTCCTCTTGTGCCCATAAAACAACCGTTCTTCGCTGTAACAACTGTATTCGTAAATACACAATAAGAACAATGTAAGATACGAGTATGTAGTAAGGTATAATATATATTACAAAACATATGTAAACACTATATACTTACGTTTACATTATATTTAACCAATTAATTGTGATCTTTTAACTAGATCAAACGAGAACTCATTGTTATGGTTGTATAGAAGGAAATCGAATCGTAAATGGCCGACAAACGAACAAGAAGTAAGTGCCATAAGAAATATAAGAAATTGGATGGTAGTTATGTATTACAATACAGTCTACCCTCCTCAATTATTCGTAGTTGTGATGTGACGAATATTTGCATACAAAATTAAACTGATGACGAATTTCAACCAATCTTTCGATTGTCATAATGGCCCAATGGTAACTAGACAGGTTTACCTCGACCTAAGTTATCAACTTATCATCACTGGAAGGTTCCGAGTTCAAATCTGCGCCCAGCCAAGTTATGGTGGGAATCAGTGTTTTTGTAATTTATTCGATGTTTGAATATTTCCTCGTAGCGCAAACATAAGAAAAAGATGAATAAATCCACAAAAAGGTGAGAGTGACAAACAAAAAATTGGCAACGCGCTAGAGTTGACTTGATAAATATAATGTAAAAATAATAGGTGGTAACCCACAAGAATACAGTTTTAAAAGACAATAAAATCATCAATTTTATTTTTGCCAAAAAATTGCTTACAACGCCATCTAGTGAAATCTCCCTAATAGTCGTGCGTTGTGCTCATAGATGGCGTAGGATCGGCGGACAAGCGAATCTGTTTCTGGAATGACCATGCACTTATGCTGTCTGCTGTACCTATGTTTGTCCGGGTGGAATCTTAAAACTGAATTTTGAAGCAGATATCTTAAACCGATAGAGCTGGAATTTTGGGTAAAGGTACACCTGGATGACAATTCAATATTATTGTAACGTCGACCTGATCTGATGATGCAGACAGAAGGTGGCCATGGTAATTCAGTACTTAACCGACGTAACCCCGTTGAGTTTGGGCTCGTTAGAATCGTCTGAATGAATAGTTGATGACGGTATACAGAAAAGTACAGTCGGCAATAAAAGCTTGTACCAAAAATTAATTTCTCCGTGTTCTTCTTGGTCGTCATTACTGTAGGGTCGTGTCACCGCACGCATAAAAAAATTAAAACATCGCCACACGACAAACGTTGAAGTGTGGTTACATACGACGACTTTCAAAAGCAATTCAAACGCGCGTTTCAAGAACGTGCGATTGTTGCGCGATAATAGCCATAGATCACCTGCGCGGCTGTCTCGATTTTTCTCGCACTATACCTACGTCTCTTTCTAAGTTTTCTAATAAGAGAGAGACAGATAGTGCGAGAAAAATCGAGAAAGCTCGCGCTGTTTTGTGATAGCCGTGCTGTATCGATACTACATCGCGTTTGTAGCGGTGCAAAAAATCGCCAAGTGTAACCGCTCTAAAAACAATTTCGACAGATAAGACTTTCGATTATAAACAACCGCGCTCATATTGATTCATTTGGAGTTATGATGCCACAGACAGACACACATATGCACAGAAATACATCTGAAACTTATTATACCCCTCGTTTGCATCGTGGTTAAGAAGGTAATCAATTCGTGTTTTTTTTGACTTAGCTTAAAATTGGATCATTCACAGTGTTGTTATCTTTTCATTACCCGACTGCCGAAGGGGCCGATATGTTGTATGTGTCTATGCATGTATGTAATTTTGTATGTATGTGTGTGTATGTCTTATTATTTGGCTCGCATGTGGCTCGCATAAACTTTGCCAATGTTTAAACAATAAGCATAAAAGTGCATAACGTAATAATGTTCTGATATGATATGACATCACTGCCAGATAACGTGAAATGGAAGATTCAGGAATAAATATACAAAAGTATGCTAAAGGGAAATATGCATGAGGCGCTAATCCGATGAATACTTCATTGGTACATATCCATAGTAACAGCTTCATCAAATATTTGATAGATGTTTGCAGAAAAACACTTTTCAGTCGAAAGGAAAACGCGGCGTTTTACGGTCTAGCTAAATCGTTCCATTCCACCAAGTCGCTGACTTACTTCACTTACTGTTCAGGTTACAAACACATTATTCTGCATGCATTCAAATGCATAAATACGGAAACCTTTTTTCGCACTGGCCGCGTGAAATGAGCCGCCGGCCCATGCCGCTGAAAAGTAAATAACTTGTGTGAGATCAAGCGGCGAAAGGGTCTAATGGATGGGCGCGAAAAACACGGCGGGGCTTGGTTTGAGCTTCTTGAAGTTAGAAGAAGGAGAAGAACATTTAACACCCTGCCATTACCCAACGCACGATTCTCCTGACAACATCTGCGCATAAGGCTTTATAGCCGTTTAAAAAAGAGCACTACTACCTACTCACAAATTGCTGTTTGAATTGTCTGATAAAGACGTAGAGGTCAATGATGAATCACGCAAAAACTGGTGAACGGTTTTAAATGAAGGGCTCAGATTTTTTTTTATAACGTGTATTAAAACATCGTTTTTTTTTAATTGTTTTATTATTAAAAAATTGTAATACGAGTATGAGTATGCACTGCAATGTAATAAATCAAGAAGATAATTTAAAGTCAAAGTGCTGTTCTCTCTGAAATGTAAGCTTTCAAACAGCCAGATAACGCTTCCTTATAGGTGTGACATAAAGCAATAACGCTCGTTTTTATCACACGTGTGATATAATAACACCGTTATTGCACAGGGTCGTAATATCGGCGTTTATTGGAAAGTAGAGATAAACGTATGTTCATCTGAAGAAGTAAGTGAATTATTTACAGATGCCGTGTACCTGTATATATGTATAGGATCATCACGGTCAATACATAATCCAGATCCTATAATATAGGGGGTCCAACGAGTCCAACGACTATGCGATATCAGAATAAAGTACTATTAATATTGAAGATAAGTTATTTTCCTTTTTCTCGCGTTTTTGTAACCGACTTCAAAAAAGGAGGAGGTTCTTAATCCATTGGAATCTTTTATTTTTTGTGTGTGGCCCGGTCCTATGGTCATCAGGTCAGTTTCTGATGATGGGGACCTCGAGAAATCGAGGAAACTTCAAATTTTATAGGCACACTTATAGCGTAGCACTGAATATAAGTCGGTTAAAACTTTGTTTTTAAAGTAAATTATGCATAAGTAAGAATACTTTCAAATATGTAGGTATATAAAAAAATGCCTGTCCGTAACGCTGTAAAAAGAGATAAGTTATTAAAAATGGTAATATTTTTTTTTAACAGCATTTCTCAATTTCGATATGTTTTCTTTTTTTATAGGAGTTGTTTTTGTTAATAGTTTATCTTGAAAGTTGTATTTTCAAATGTTTCACGTGCATCTTGTTTTACGTTTCGGTCAAATGTGGTTAAAAGTCTGGTAGAGTTATTGCGTAACTATTCCAACGAGCGTTCTAACAAATCAACTGGGATTTCCGCATACAAAAAGTTTTAGATCTACTTAACGACGTACGAAACGCTATACAATCGACCATCACTTATCTAAAGTAAGAGTGGTCATTCAACACCAAAATGCAGCGTCTATTTGCCGTTTATTTGCCATCCTCACTCTTTCTAAAAGGAATTGAATTTCAGGATTGTCCTCGAGTTGTGCGGTGGTGAGATAGACTATTCGTCTCTTTCTAATGTCGCGCGACACTAGCCATAGATCACCGTGCCGGCTATCACCGTACGGCCCGCGAGCTGTGTCACGGCGAGATAGACTATCCCCCTTCTAATTAAAACGCTTAGAAAGAGATGGATAGTCTATCTCGCCGCGACAAAGCGTGCTGTAGTGATGCTGGATCGAGTTTGTAGCGCTCCGAAAAGTAACCGTTCCCAATGTCGAATTTCGCCTGCAGTCTTTTATTTGCCGTCCACACCCTTTCTAAAAGGAATTGAATTACAGGATGTTCCTTGTGCTGTGCGGCGGCGAGATAGACTATCCGTCTCTTTCTAATGTCACGCGACACAAGCCATAGATCCCGTGCCGGCTATCACCGTACGGCCCGCGAGCTGTGTCACGGCGAGATAGACTATCCCCCTTCTAATTAGAACTCTTAAAAAGAGATGGATAGTCTATCTCGCCGCGACACAGCGTGCTGTATCGATACTGGATCGAGTTTGTAGCGCTCCAAAAAGAACCATTCCCAATGTCACGCCTGCAGTGTTTTATTTCTAAAAGGAATTGAATTACAGGATGGTCCTTGAGCTGTGCGGTGGCGAGATAGACAATCCGTTTCTTTCTAATGTCACGCGACACTAGCCATAGATTTCGTGCCGGCTATCACCTTACGGCCCGCGAGCTGTGTCATGGCGAGATAGACTATCCCCCTTCTAATTAGAACACTTAGAAAGAGATGGATAGTTTATCTCGCCGCGACACAGCGTGCTGTATCGATACTGGATCGAGTTTGTAGCGCTCCAAAAAGAACCATTCCCAATGTCACGCCTGCAGTGTTTTATTTCTAAAAGGAATTGAATTACAGGATGGTCCTTGAGCTGTGCGGTGGCGAGATAGACTATCCGTCTCTTTCTAATGTCACGCGACACTAGCCATAGATCCCGTGCCGGCTATCACCGTACGGCCCGCGAGCTGTGTCACGGCGAGATAGACTATCCCCCTTCTAATTAAAACGCTTAGAAAGAGATGGATAGTCTATCTCGCCGCGACAAAGCGTGCTGTATTGATGCTGGATCGAGTTTGTAGCGCTCCAAAAAGTAACCGTTCTCAATGTCGAATTTCGCCCGCAGCCTTTTATTTGCCGTCCACAACCTTTCTAAAAGGAATTGAATTACAGGATGGTCCTTGAGCTGTGTCACGGCGAGATAGACTATCCGTCTCTTTCTAATGTCGCACGACACTAACCATAGATCCCTATCACCGTACGGTCCGCGAGCTGTATCACGGCGAGATAGACTATGCCCCTTCTAATTAGAACACTCAGAGTAACCGTTCCCAATGTCGAATTTCGCCCGCAGTCTTTTATTTGCCATCCTCACTCTTTCTAAAAGGAATTGAATTACAGGATTATCCTTGAGCTGTGCGGTGGCGAGATAGACTATTCGTCTCTTTCTAATGTCGCGCGACACTAGCCATAGATCCCGTGCGCCTTCACCGTACGGCCCGCGAGCTGTGTCACGGCTCACGGCGAGATAGACTATCCCATGGTATAACAACACAGCGGGGCTAGCACAACTGACGCCGCGCCGCGACGCGAGTCGAGAAAGATCTACCCTCCTCTTTCTAATTTGCACGGTGCGAGTGAGAAAGGAGACGCTCAGTCGCGCGCAAAGCGACTTATCAGCAAGTTGTGCTAGACGTACTGGTACTCTCTTCCGAGACTCGCGAACCACGTGACTGACACAAGCCTACGTCATTATGCTGTTAAATGCCGTTTGATGAGGCGTAGGCTTGTGTCAGTCACGTGGTTCGCGAGTCTCGGAAGAGAGTACCTGTGTTGTTATACCATGGACTATCCCCTTTTTAATTAGAACGCTTAGAAAGAGGTGGATAGTCTATCTCGCCGCGACAAAGCGTGCTGTATCGATGCAGGGGGGCAACACAACTGACGCCGCGCCGCGACGCGAGTCGAGAAAGATCTACCCTCCTTTTTCTAATTTGCACGGTGCGAGTGAGACCAGAGACGCTGAAACGCGCGCGACTGAGCAGCAAGTTGTGCTAGACGTACTGGATCGATTTTGTAGCGCTTCAAAAAGTAACCGTTCCCAATGTCGAATTTCTCCCGCAGTCTTTTATTTGCCGTCCACACCCTTTCTAAAAGGAATTGAATTACAGGATGGTCCTTGAGCTGTGCGGTGGCGAGATAGACCATCCGTCTCTTTCTAATGTGGCGCGACACTAGCCATAGATCACCGTGCCGGCTATCACCGGACGGCCCGCGAGCTGTGTCACGGCGAGATACACTATCCCCCTTCTAATTAGAACGCTTAGAAAGAGATGGATAGTCTATCTCGCCGCGACAAAGCGTGCTGTATCGATGCAGGGGGGGTAGCACAACTGACGCCGCGCCGCGACGCGAGTCGAGAAAGATCTACCCTCCTTTTTGTAATTTGCACGGTGCGAGTGAGACCAGAGACGCTGAAACGCGCGCGACTGAGCAGCAAGTTGTGCTAGACGTACTGGATCGACTTTGTAGCGCTCCAAAAAGTAACCGTTCCCAATGTCGAATTTCGCCCGCAGTCTTTTATTTGCCGTCCACACCCTTTCTAAAAGGAATTGAATTACAGGATGGTCCTTGAGCTGTGCGGTGGCGAGATAGACCATCCGTCTCTTTCTAATGTGGCGCGACACTAGCCATAGATCACCGTGCCGGCTATCACCGGACGGCCCGCGAGCTGTGTCACGGCGAGATACACTATCCCCCTTCTAATTAGAACGCTTAGAAAGAGATGGATAGTCTATCTCGCCGCGACAAAGCGTGCTGTATCGATGCAGGGGGGGGTAGCACAACTGACGCCGCGCCGCGACGCGAGTCGAGAAAGATCTACCCTCCTTTTTCTAATTTGCACGGTGCGAGTGAGACCAGAGACGCTGAAACGCGCGCGACTGAGCAGCAAGTAGTGCTAGACGTACTGGATCGACTTAGTAGCGCTCCAAAAAGTAACCGTTCCCAATGTCGAATTTCGCCCGCAGTCTTTTATTTGCCGTCCACACCCTTTCTAAAAGGAATTGAATCACATTCGTCGGCTTAGTCCGGTTGGGTACGTGACCAATCCTCTCCACACAATGGCGAGATTTAATTAGAATGGCCTCTTGGACAAGACTGAGATTAATCAATTCTGTAATCACATTTCAAGTGACCGAGTAACTGCAAATCTTGTTTTGAAATGAGAGAATAATAGTACATTACTCTACAGAGGCCGGGAAGTAAGGCGTTGCCGGCCGAGTACATAAAGACGGCCGAGCGTAGCGAGGTCGGATAGTTATGAGGCTGGCAACCCCTTTTCACGCCGAGGTATGTATAGTGCTTTTCTCAAACATGCAATGAAATAATTAAAAAAACTCCAAGAAATCAAACTTTAATTTTCATGGCTGAACGCCGTGATTCTGTGCCACAAATTGTGGAATAGAAATTAAAAAAAGACCATCTTGCAGGCCTAGGACTCCAATTTTGTATGAAATGCCATTACGGGTCTCTCGTCTCGCTGCGCCCGAAAAAACGTGACACTCGAGCCCATTATGAAGAACACAACGTTAATATTTCATTGCATGTTTGAGAAAATTCTGTTTTTATACTAAGACGGTGACAAATAACGGCCTCATGGTAAGCAGACACCGTGGACTATGGACGCTGGTTACTCCAGAGTCATCAGGGCGTTGCCACTGTTTGATTGATTAGAGAATTTGTTGTGCTGACGGCTTGAGAAGAATGTGAGTCCCATACCCTCAACACAGTTCGGTCTCGGGAGCTTTGTGACCTTAATAATCACCAGGAACATAACACCAGGGGATATAATAAAAATTTAATAGTTACGGAAGAAAATTTGTTACCGAATTTTTTGTTGATTCGCTTTTTGATGGAAATATGGACGCCTGATATTTTAAACATGGCAAAGTACACCACCGCGGTATTTGTGCCTGTCGAGGACGTAAGGTCTCTCGCCCCTATATCGTGTTAAAGAGTATAACTGTCATACCGTTTGTTTATAATAAATTCGTTTAACTATTGCCTTGCTTTATTTCATCACTTTTGGTAATTTAAATTGTCAATAGCCCAATTCCTGCTTCAATTTGAATAATTTTAGTTCACGTGCTCCCTCCGCCTGCCATTTCTAGTTAAGAAATGATGATGAGGCAATTGCATAAGATTTCGAGCGCAAGTTAAGCTATATTGTCATTTCTGTAGAAGATAATTACAGTTGATGTGCCCTAACGCGCATTCGTAAAGTCACACAATTATCCGGCAGATGTCGTTTGTCAGTACAAGTTTGATGAAAAATAAATTGTTGTTGTTACTTTTTTGGGTTCCATGCGTCTATAGGCTGCGGTGTCCGCTTACTATCAGGCGGGCCGTACGTGTTTGCCACCGTCGTTGTATAAAAAAAAAAACGAAAAAAAAAGCGATCGAGACATTTTTATACTTAAAGTCTCTAATCGCTTAATATACGAGCTATTATAATGTATAGCAATAGAAACAAGTTTCCGACCTAGATATGGTGGATCCCGATGTGTATAAAAAGTTTCATATTATTCCAGTATACCGTTTTCAAATGAAAACAAAACTACGTTTGTATGGAGAGTCGACTCGAGTGGTCCGTGCTCATCATCATCATCATATCAGCCGAAAAACGTCTACTGCTGGACATCGGCCTCCCCCAAAGAGTGCCAAGCGACCGTCCTGCGCCACCCGCATCCAGCGGACTCCCGCGACCTTTACCAGGTCATGAGTCCACCTTGTGGGGGGCCTACCCACGCCGCGCCTTCCGGTACGTGGTCGCCACTCGAGAACCTTTCCGAGCCAACGGCCATAATAACATAAACGAATAAATACTAACACTAAACTAAATACCTACAACTTTATCATGTTTTTAGATTGTAGATACATAAAATGTATGCGTCTAGGTACTCTAGGTATTTATGCGTATGTATACCTTATAGCCTGGTGTCGTGTCGTATCAGCAAATCAAAGGGCTGGCGTACGACGGGGAGAAATGGAAAATACTCCACCAATAAGAGGATAAAGGGCTATTTACATCGTGCAAGTATATACCCGCATGCGAGTTTTATTACATTGAAGGGTTTGATTGAATTCATCGTATTACTCTAGCCCGTTGCCCCGCAATGTAATGAAAAACGCATACGAATTGTTGTTCCATGTAAATGGCCCTTAACTCTTAAAGGTGTGAAGATACCTTATAGAACAACGAATCGTTTTCAACGATGAGTAATCTTATACAAAGAAGAACCACGGCTTGTCAAGTGTCGAGTAATCCTCTTCCAACAGTCGATGAGGGATTTCGCTTCACACGTGTTCGCAATCTCTTTCCGTAAGGCTTTTTTCCACCAGTTCGTACGAATATTGATTAGAGATATGCTAAGCGGTGTTTTTATAAAGGATGATTCTGGAGACTACCGTTGAAAAAAAAATGTTTTTCACATTAATAATAAAATTATACATTGAAGTGACTATTCATTATTCAACTAATCGTCATTTCAGTGCAACAGTGTTTAAGTGAAAACAAACATGTGTTTAGTTTCTAATATTTCAGAGAAAAACTGTCTTCAAACTCTAATCATGGTCACCCTGACACAGTGTTGTATGACTAGTGCTAATATAGTGCGATATAAAGTGACCATTGTGCTATTTCCGGCTTAATAAAAAAAAAAAAAAAAAAATCGATGCTAGAAATGTTGAGAGTTAAGATCATTTCGTCTACATATCAACTGGCCAATCCTATCAATCCGTCTTATAAAAATAAATAAATATATGGGGACAATCTTACACAAATCGACCTAGTCCCATAGTAAGCTCATTAAGGCTTGTGTTATGGGTACTAGACGACGATATACATATATAATAGTTATAAATACTTAAATACATAGGAAACTTCGATGACTCAGAAACAAATATTCATGCTCATCACACAAATATTTGCCCTTACCGGGTTTCAAACCCAGGACCTTCGGCTTCGTAGGCAGCGTCACTACCCACTAGGCTAACCGGTCGTCTTATGTTCGTATAGTAAGTATTTCGTCCAAAACGCAACTGGTCTATGCCGCAACTGGTAGCAATACTTATTTTATACGTACTACTTATTATAGGAAGTTATCATACTCATAATTATATTTTATTCATAATAATCATATTAAATTTCATAACTTGCTAATAAGGAAAAAACAAAAGCTTGAAAGCTTAGCCAAAAAGCTAAAGCTGTTTAGATGTTTGTTGGCCTTAAGATCCATATCATAAAAAGAAGTCCAAGAATTTAATTCTGAATTCAAATCCTTTATTTTTCCACTCGCAACCTTTTTGCTAATGCATTTTTATCGAAAAATTATACAATTTTGTAATCTTCACTTCAAACGAATGTGATTTTTGATTAGACTTTTATTTGTGCCTAAGTGTTTTAATTATGTTCATGTTAAAATAGTTAGGTAAAATTATACAACACAGAATTTACTTATAGGTACACCGTATTATTTGTTTTAACGTTACCGATTCTCAGATGACATTGAAGCATCGTCGCCATCTTCAAATGCTGCTGAATACGCAATGAAACACTCTGAGTGATTATGGGAACGACTGCTAAATTTAAAGAGTGTAAGGTTGTAGATGATTTGCAATTCGCTACTTTTTTATATTGACATAAAAGCGAATAGCATATACATGTTTTAGTCTTGAATATACGTGGATCCCAATAACATACAAACATGAATGCATGAGTTGTGTTATGTTAACATGTAATACTCAGATTTCGACACGTATGTTGTTTAGATTTGTTAGAGGACAGATTTTAGTTAGGATAACATTTCTGAGTATATTTTGGTTTGTATCATTTTAATTAATGAGCAATACGGTACTTGATATCGGTGATAAATATTTATTCACACATTATCCTTCTTTTTGATGGGCAGTCGTGGAAAATACTAGTGTTTCTTGCGCCAGAGTACGTGTTGCCCTATAATTGGTAGTTCCTGTTGAAACATTTACATAACACCCTTAATACAACAAAGAATCTGCATCAATGTCAGCTTCGGACCAATAAAGGCACCCTCTCCACATTAGGCCTGATTTACACCCCCCGCAGCTTTCTTGATGTAAAATACTGACGCCAAAATTGCTGTGACGTTTACAATGGCACCAATTTTCAGGCGCTGAAAGGAAGGCTTCACTAAAGTTTGAGGCAATTTTCCTGCCTTGAGTGACAAATCGAGATTGTCACGTGGTACGGTATGGTTTGCTCATACAACGTTGCTTTTGTCTTTGTACTATCGACAACACAGCAAGTGATCAACCGTGCACTTTATGTGCATTGTAATAAGGTTCTATATAAATACAGGATGGTCAGAAATATGTTGACGTTTGTACCTGGTGTCATATAAAAATGTACTTACGTAGGTCCTTTATTAAACAAAACCGAAGTTTGACAGCTTGAAAACTAAAAATTTCGTCGGTGAATCCCATAACCTGTGCGCTGGTGAAGAAGACAATTCTGAAACACCAACTTCCATGGTATGAATTGGGAGTATTCTAATATGTACCCTAAAATGTTCTACTAAAAATTGCACTGGGTTACGTAACCCACATAGTCACTCAATGGAATACAATTGTAGGACACAAAAAAAATGTACACAAGATCTTCCAACTTTCCCACGTTTATCCCATACTAGCTGTTGCCCGCGACTTCGTCCGCGTAGAACTTGTTACCGTCTTAGAAAAATGATTGTAGGGAACCTTAATTATCGCCGACCCAAACAAAGTTCTACTATTTAAAGGGAAGATTTCCGAGATAAAACTATCCTATATCCTTCCAAGGGTCTCAAATCATCTGTACCAAAAATTTCAACTAAATCCGTTTAGGGATTAAGCGTAAAAAGCAACAGTGCGATGGGTTCATTAGTTTAAATTTAAATGGATAACTCCGTGTTTACAATTATAAATATCTCCACAGACGTTTCTGCTTAAATTGTATATTTTTTCATAATGTATTAAAGAAAGCTACATTACTGGAAGTTTTTGCCTATCGCCGTCCAGCAGTTTTACTCACGTTAGTCCGGGCGACCTAGGTATTCTGAAAGCAAACTTATCTAATGCTAAAAGACGTAGAACTTTCCATCTCCATCCGCCGTCCCCATTTGACGGTGTTAGAGAGTAAATAAATGTTTGACCATCCTACTATAATATTATAAATGCGAAAGTTTGGATGTTTAGATGTTTGTTACTCAATGACGCTTAAACGGCTCAACCGATTTGGATGAAATTTCGCATGTAGATAAATTATAGCCTTTTAATCCAGGCTATTTTTTATATAGGATAGTTTTTATCCCGGGTCCACGCAGACGAAGTTGCGGGCGGAAGCTATTATAGTTTGTATGACCTAAGAATTCCCTCACTTCAAAATTTACTTGTTCCTCATACATACTTCCAACCCTTTCTAACCTCCTTAGAGGATGAATTTTAAGAAACGCTGTAAGTAGTTTCCTACGGCCGTATTCATAAACGTCCTATATCTAAGCCTGTTTTAACTAAAATGGCGTTAAAATTCGTTTGTCCTTATCTGTCACTTTGACATTTGTGTTCGTAAGAAAGGGACAAATCACATTTTATTTAGCAGAGGCATTTTAAGTTTTATGGATAAAGGGGTTAGTCTAGTTAGCCCCGTCGAGCGCGCTAGACGCACACGTGTGTTACTAACGGAAAATAGAAAAGGGCTCATGGACCCTTACCTGAATTTAGCATCCTAATTAGGGAGCGGAGATGGGTCATAAGCCCTTTACGAATTGTTCTACAGATGACGCGCGTTCGACGGGGCAAAGTTACAGATACTTTAAATTTGTTTTGTTCTCCGTACAAACATCCAACTACTTTTAGCCCATTTAGGGGATGAACGTTTTTAACTCCTTATGGAATCAATTTCAAACAGTCTAAAACAGAAGTTACAAATCTCTTACTTTAAAAATGTCTTGCTCTCCATACAAACTTTGAACCCCCTTCAACCCCTATAGGGGATGAATTTCAAAAAACTCTGAAATCAGTTTTGTAGTCTTTAAACATACAGGCTAAGACCGAAGTTACAAATCTCTTACTATAACATTTTCTTGGTCTCCATAAAAACCTTGAATCCCGCTTTATCTCCCTTAAGGGTGGAACATTTCCAAAATGCTGAAAGAACTTTTTTTTATTCTGATAAGAAATCTTTAAACAACGTTTTAAGTCTCAAAATCAAAAGAGTGTTTCTCATCCAAACCTTGCACCCCATTTTAACCCCCTTTGGGATAGACGTTTCTAAAACACTGAAAGTACTCGTTTATATTTTAATTAGTAATCTTTCTTCAAAGTTGTTTGTCTCTAGCTCAAAAACAAAGTTTTTCCATACAAAGTATTCACCCCTTTTTAACCCCCTTAGGGGTGAACTTTTCTAGAAAGCTTAAATTTCTTTTTTGTATTCAAATAAGTAATCTGTCTACAAAGTTTCAAGTTTCTAGCTCAAAAGGAAGAGTTTCCCTCATACAAGCTTTGCATCCCTATTAAACCCCCTTAGGGGTGGCATTTTCTAAAACGCTGACAGTAGTTTTTTTTGTATTCTAATAAGTAATCTTTCTACAAAGTTTCATGTTTCTAGCTCAAAAAATAAAGTTCCCTCCATACAAACTTTGCACCCCTATTTAACCCTTAAAGGTGAAATTTTCTTAAACGCAGAAAGTACTTAGTTTTTATTCTAATAAGTTATCTTTCTATAAAGTTTGAACTCTCTAGTTAAAAAAAAAAATGTTTCCTCCATACAAATATTGCACCCGATTTAACTCTTTTAGGGGTAGAATTTTCTAAAACGCTGAAAGTACTGTTTTTGTATCTTAATAAGTAATCTTGCTACAAAGTTTCAAGTCTCTAGTTCAAAAAATAATGTTTCGCCCATACAAATTTTGCACCCCCATTTAACCCCCTTAGGGATAGAATTTCCAAAAATCCCGTCTTATCCGCCGCCCGCCCCGCGCGCCCGCCTACGTCATAAAAGGAAGCTCTGGTGTAAATTTCAAGTTTCTAGCCCCAGTAGTTTCGGCTGTACGGTGATGAATCAGTCAGGAAGTCTTCTTTTATATATTATATAGATTAAAGGAAAAAATCGGCTAAGTGCGCGCGTGTCGGGCCGAACGCAGTGTAGGATTTCGCAGTTGCCTGTCTTCCTTGGTTACGTCGACACGCGCGCGCCTACTAAATGGTTGCGTCGGCCGAGTTTGTACGAAAGTTGGCCTTAATAAGTACATTTTAAGTTGGTCGACTATTACTCGGTAACTAGTTATGCCTACTAAGTGACTAAGTAGCCGTGATCGTTTTGTTTTCCTTTTAAATTCATTATAATGTACTACTGCCACGATTTTCTTCACATTCCCAGTAGCAGCCATAATCCGACACCCGCTCCGCCCCGCTGTTTAAAGCCCGCTGCTTTAAGCCGACACATGACTCGAACAAAAATTTGGGCTTTAAAGCCCAATATTTCGCGAACGAATCACTAATTTGAAAAATCGTTCTGAAAAACTCATAATATTTTTAAACAAGCTATCCAGCGATACCCCACACTATGGGTTCAACAAGAAAAAAAATTACATCCCCACTTTAGGTGTAGGGGAGGTACATTTTTTTCAACATTTTTCTCAACATTTTATTCTTCTGTTTTGACGGCGTGATTGATTTATATACCCATGCCGAATTACAGTTTTCTAGTAGTAATGGTTACTGAGCTAAGCCGAAGACGGACGGACAGACGGATGGCCAGACTGACAGGGCGAAACTATAAGGGTACTTTATTGACTACGGAACCCTAAAAAAATACTAGAACAGAAAATTCGGCCCAGAAAGCAAATGCATTGAATTTACGCGTGGGAAAAAAAACACTATATTATAAACTATTCATAATCAATTTCAAGTCAATGTAAAGTGCAATGAAAATGGATGTTTAAGTGTGAGAGTCGTGCCATATAAGTTGTGTGTATAAGAGAAAATAAATAGCTCTTACGAGCTCAGTGAAAATATCTGCGTATAGTACCTACGCTTTTAAGGTTGCGTGATCCATCTTCCATGACAAATATGTACGCCTACAAAAGTGTATTTATATTCCACTGATAGATAGTTCGGATAAAGCAACCCCTGTGACAGACTGTGACGCAATGAGATGAATATAACTAAGTTATAATAATTATAACGAAGTAGTATTTAAGAGAAGATAAGGCAAATCCTTATCTTGTCTTAAATAAACGCTTTGTATAAAAAGGAATTGGTTTTCAATGGAGCTAAGGCTGTTTCAGACTGTTTTTTTAAAGCGTTTTTAAAACGGAACTTAACATTTCAAAAGTCGATTATGGTAAGGTAAAAGTAAAGCCGCAAATCGAGCGAAACAAAAGCCGTGCCATAATCTTCTTAAAACCATTCAGGACATTTTCGGCCGCCCTATGTGGATTAAAGCTAGAAGCCTGTAATTTCAGTGAATTTGATGACGGCGTAGTATAACTAGGTATATTGAAAAAATACATGAAAATCAACCAGTGGTTTAAAACTTATTGCAAGTCAAAGTTCATTAATTTCGTCACTGACTTGACTCACAGGTCATACAAATTGTAAAGTAGGTACATACTTCTAGCAAACACAGATGCTTTTTCGATACTATTAGCGATTACTCCATAAATGTAATCGTTTAAATCAATATTTTCTTTTTCATAATTTAATAGCTTACCACAGATAACCCTCAAAAAATATCAATCACGTAATATCTGACTTTTCTCTCGTACCAATATCAGAATCTCTATTTAGCTTCAAACGTACGGGGCACAAAACACGTATAGCTCATATAATTCCCGTCCTAGAGCGCAAACTGGTGATTTTTCCTTCCAAATCCATCAAAACGATGCATGAATGGGCGTGTGCCGAGCCACGCTATTAATCCACCCTCTTTCATGTCGCAGAGGAAGTAATTCGATATCTGGAGTGACTTGATAATAATTAATCAATACATTATGAAAGGGTGTAACAATGTGGAAAAAATGATATCATGGC
Source organism: Epinotia ramella (assembly GCA_947578815.1). Lineage (NCBI taxonomy): Eukaryota > Metazoa > Arthropoda > Insecta > Lepidoptera > Tortricidae > Epinotia > Epinotia ramella. The sequence continues at coordinate 6,064,730 of OX388213.1, forward strand.
GGACACTTAACGTGACAAGCTTGACGGTCGTTGGTGTCAAACGTAAACTCATGCTTTTATTCCTAAAGAAGGTACGTAGCATATCGAATTTTATTTTCAGTTCTAGAAATCGTAGATTTAAAACTTGGTAATATGTGATTATGCAGTAAAAGGTTGGTAAAACTTAACTAAAATGTGTTTTATCCCTTCCTGACAACCACAAACGTGAATGTTACTGTTAGATATGTATAGCAAAATTTTTAGAACACAAGATACGTTTCACACAGAAAAAATCCTCTAAGTGAGTGAACTTTTGTATCGGAAAGCAGTTAGAGTTTAACGCAGACGAAATCGTGACTAAAAACGGGAAACGCATCGACTTACCATTTAGTATAATAATTAATAACCATAAAAATGCCTGTCGATTGCGGAAAGCTTCATACTTACATTAGGTAGATATAAATAAAAAAAAATGTATGGCGATTTGTTTTAAACAATCTTAAACTAATCGACCTAGTCCCAAACTAAGCAAAGCTATGGGTATAGATAAATAAATACTTAAATATATAGAAAACATCCATGACTCAGAAACAAATATTCGTGCTCATCACACAAACAAATGCCCTTATCGGGATTCGAACAGGGTCACTACAACTACGACAGAGGTCGTCAAAATGACTGTAGAGTTTTCCCGACGCTCGTTCTAAAACTAACGTCATTCATTACACTGATTCACTAAAACTTATGCAGACAATGCTTATTCATAAACTACTTATAGCAGACTTGAACAACGGAACAAACTTCATAATTAAGTGTGCCTTCACTTCCTATTGTCAGGTTGAAATCTAGGGCTCAAACTAGTAACTTGTTGAAACTTGGTAGTTTCGAGTGTAGTGGCAACATGACTTGTGCCAAGTGGGATTGCAGCTTGTTCTGATATAAAGTGAGCACCTTGTTGGCAGTGACAAGCTCGGGGCTTGTCGCTTCCTAACTTTAGTTGGGTGCATATCCTTTGCAACTACCAAAGTTCATACTACTACGCGGGTTATGTCATGCATGTTTCTCTAACGCTATATCGTCAGTTAAGGCGGTGCATTGGAAATTATCGCGTGCTTTGAAACGCCGTTCTGACTAGATTAAGAAACAATAAGTTCTGATTTTCAGATATATGATTCTTGACTCTAAGATGGTGTATCTGATTTGATCGATACATGATTGCTTATAATTTCCTCGATAGAAAAAAAATCCAAAGTTGGGTCTGTTTTTTCCTTTTTTTACTCAGCCTACTCAAACGATACATTATTTTACGACACAATCAAGTTAATACTATAGTATTTTATCTCATCTAAAATCTCACTTGATGAAATTTAAATAAAACTTCACTAAGTTAGGTATTTATCGATATTTGTCCAAAAAAGCCATTCCCGAAGAGTATTTTTCTCGTGCGCGGAAGGCATAAGGGTATCTCTGTCTAGGGGGTGTGTTCGACTCTAATCAAGGCATCATCTTAAAAGGACGTGCTTCAATATGACTTTGTATGAGAGCACACTATCGGATTATTGATGCCAGCGCTACTTTAATGTGAATAGGTTAGTGAAGGTGTTGATAAATCATGAGATTTCACTTGTATTGATTGAGCATTCTAGCTAATTTCAAACTACAGATAAAAGATCACAAAATATACAAGAGCGTTATAGTGAGAAATCTAGCGAAACGACAGTAAATTTGCTTTGAGCTTTTTGCCGAGCCGAGCAATTTTGTTATTGGTCCGCCGCCATGGTATAACAACACAGGTACTCTCTTCCGAGACTCGCGAACCACGTGACTGACACAAGCCTACGTCATCATGCTGTTAAATGCCGTTTGATGACGTAGGCTTGTGTCAGTCACGTGGTTCGCGAGTCTCGGAAGAGAGTACCTGTGTTGTTATACCATGGTCCGCCGCCATCCTTCCTCCGCCCACACCTCCCGCACAGCAATTACTAGAGCGTTTGCTAGGATGTTCGTAGCGATGTTTGGCTCTGTTCATTGTTCCAGTTCGATAAAAAATCCGACGAAGTCAAGCTCAAGTCTATGAGCACCTTTAGCTCAGCGCATGTGGAAGCACCAACCATGTACCTTCTTGTTGTATGATTGGCATCTTAGCACATGCTCTAACAGTTTTGCAGTTTACGCTCGTATCCGATGATGCGGAAAACACCGTTTATAAGTACGAGCAGAGAGCCCGCCAAGCGGGTTCCTCACTGAAAGTGCTGCTGTACTGCGTAAGTAAATGTCATGTTTTAACTTCATTATATTTTTTTAAATGCACAACAGTTTTTATTGTAAGATTGTTACATAGACCAAACTACAGAGAAAAAAATAAATGCGCATACTACCATAGCAGACCAGGGATCGAAACCAGTGTATACCTGAGATGTTTTGAGTTGGCAGATTTGCTTCTAAGTAATCTATTCCAGGGATGCCGCGGACGCGATCTTTTTTACATCCGCGGATGTGGAGGCGGATGCGGTTATTTGGGGGCTCACATCCGCGGACGCGGAAGCGGATTTTGGCGTCAAACACAAAAAAACGTAAATAAACAACGTCCATTTTATAATACACGCGATCATCAAACTTGTTGAGACTACGTACTACGTAATAGGTATTTTTTCATGTATACAAGACAACACTATTTGTAAAGAATAATTTTTCGTGTATTTGGGGGCTAGTTTTTCGGAGCTGGCAACTTTACGTTGAATTCCAAAGCTTTTTCCGGTGCTCTGCAGCGCCATCTGGAGATTAAAACATCTTGCTACCGTTGCGATACAAAACGCACGCGTCTGCGCCGCTCGCGAATTAAAATAACCTTTGACCAACATATACTGTTGCATCTTGCTTCATAATCAACCTGGACATCCATAAAACCAGTGCCTATGTGTGAAGTGTTTTGGTCCCAGCTGGGGAAGCTACAATCCTGAAATCCAGACAAGAAACCACGAGGAGAAAACGCAGCTGGTTTCACGTGAGTAGCTACTGTGACTAAACTGTCCCAAATACTAGCTATTTAGACAATCACAGCACAGTACTGCAACATTACGGACGCCGGTGGTGTGATGTGATAACTTTTCTTTTCAAAGTTAAACTTAAAAATTTAAAATAAAAACTAAGAAAATGAGTAGTGACAGTGACGAAACATCTTTAACTCCTCAAGAAATAACTAATATGGCAGAGGAATCCACACTTACCTTGCTACCTGAAAAGTCAAAGAGCCTTTACAATAGTCGAACTAGACAATAAAGTACTACTTACGATATTTAGTTTTCTTATATACTCGTATTAATGACTTAAATTATTAATTTTAATGAACTCGTACAAAAATTATTGTTCACGTGAAATAGTATTTTATGCAATCGTTATATAATGTTAATGCTTTTTCAGTCGAGTACCACGTTTAGGCCACGAAGCTTGCTGAGTGGCCTAATTAAGGTACAAGACTTAAAAAACTAATTATATAACTATTGTATACAATACTTTTTCTACGAGTTAACTGAACTAATTAAACAAACTTGGTATCTATTGAAAACGAAGTGCAACCAACGGCTTTTTCTTTTTTGTGCGTTGATGTCTATTACCTTTTGACTTTCTCATGACGGCGTCCTATTGGTCAAATACATTATAGTTCAGTAAAGGCGCCACGTGATTGGTCCATTTCATTTTAGTTGTCTCAACAGTTATGAAATGTTGAGTTGGGAGCTCCATAGTAAAAAGTATGTGATTTAAGTTTGGTGTACGAAGTCTTGATTCAAACATTAAGGTCGACGAGTATAAAATATACATTTTTTTAATAATGGCGAAAATATCTAACACGCGCGCGGTATTAGCCGCGTGGGCTCCTTTCTTGTCGTGGATTGCACTACATCCGCATTCGCTTAAACTCCGCATCGATTTTGGTGGATGGATTGCGGATGCGTATGCGAATGTCTGCAACATCATTCTAAGCCAGAAGATTCCAATTCCGATAACAGTTTTATAAATAGTCAGCCACATTATATAATATCAACCATAGATGCGATTCCGGCCAATGGACCGCAGTGGCGTATACCACTACTCCCCTACCGCTGTGCTAATCATGCTGTCAAACTTTTCTTGTTACTCCTGTGATGGTCTATGTTTCTCTTTATATTTAAATAGCTGTAATTTTTGTTAATCCTCCTTAATGAAAGAAAGAAAGAATAAACATTTATTCGTAACATAAAAGCAAATACATGCGTGCAATTAATGGTGTGCTTTTACTCTCATAGCAATATCATTATAGTAGATTGTACGACAAGGGGCTAAAGTGAGCCATATTGCCACGAGATGGTTATTTTCCCGAGCGAAGTGAGAAAAATTGTTCGAGAGGTAATATGGCTTTTAGACCAGAGTTATACACTCTACTTTTCACATCGACTGCGAGCAAATAGTAAGAACGAAAATTATCCGTCCATAATACAAATGTTTTTTGAAAGAGTTATGATTGGTGGATTTAATACGGTGAAGTGTTCTGATTGGTCTAATTAAATGTTTTCCCTAGAGGCTAAATATATTACAATAGCCCCGCTTACTAAGCCTAATTTGACTCACTTTTCGAGCATGAGAAGTGAAAAATATATTATGTATATTCATTTGGTATTACACCTACTAGCAAAAACATTCATGCACATCTTCTCGCGGTACAGTTCGTAATCAAGGCAAAACTAAATTTCAGGTGGAAATTCCACTTCATGAATTTCAAAAGGGAATGCAAAACAATTTCAAGTGAAACTTTCGGTTCATGAATTTTGAACGACGGAGTCAGCATTCGACTCGAAAAAAAAACAAACACGACGTGGCAGAAGTGAACGTGAGAAGTCTTGAAAATATCGATTGGTGAAAAACGGGTGGAAACATGTTTCGAATCGATCCGCGAATGTTAATCATGAGCACTCGCAATGTCCTCCCGTAAAACACTACGTGGCCGTGCTCTGTCCGTACGGTAAGGAGCATTGCACTGCCGCTGTATCTCGCTGTGGCGTGCGGAGTCGCATACAGATTTCCCCGGACGAAGGGTCGGTGCAGTCTGTGGTACTTACCATGCGGATTTTGTATACAAACTGAGGTACTGGCATACATCGTTGCGAACCGTCGCTCCGCACGCTGCAGCGGGAATCGGCGGCAGTGTGTAATGCGCCTTACAGACACTCATACACTAAATACCGACAACGTAACCAAAAACCGTTTTTCAGATGGGGGTGGTCCACAGTCACAGAATAAATAATATTAAATGAAAGTCAAAATTATCAAAGTATAATCAAGAATCTTTGTGTTAATTTTTATGACTTAAAGTATAAACTTAATCGAACTGTTTCCAATCGAATACTTTACCTAAGAGTATATTGAGTTTTATAAACAACCTTGTAAACAATCATCGATTTCTATCACTCGTGCCGGTCACAAAGCAGTTAGCGGCCATTACAACGGTAGTTACAAAACGATTTATCATTAAAATACATGTGCTTTGTAACAGACCGAGCAGTTATTTAATAATAAGTTCAGCCTTTCAACTGGAGGAATATTATTGTTCATTAGTTCGTATTCCAATCGCATTTCAAAATATTTTTTATTCCCTAAGTATACGCCACTAACATAATATATAGATGCATGATACATGATATCTGCGTGATTTAGCGATAACACCGCCTGTTGTTGCTACCTTTATTTATTGAATTTACTTTTGTAACATGTTTTTCTTATGTTGTGGTGCAATAATAGTATATTACGTACCTGAATGTACGGTAAATTCGTGAATGGCCCAGATCGTAGGTGTTTGAGGCCTGAACCGAAGGTGAGGGCCATAAATATGGGATCTGTGGCTTTACGAATTACCGCCCGTGGTGAGTACACAATTTTACGTGTTCACCTGGCCACAATGCGGTATAACTCGCATTATGGCCAGGTGTGACGTAAAGGTTATTATTATTATTATATCTGAAGGTCCGCGCGAAGCACTTTCAAATGCGAATGCGTAGTGGAATGCATGAACCGAATCGAGAACCTATTTTTTTATTCATAACGTAAACTAACGCGTATAAATATAATAAACTAGCTGATGCCCGCGGCTTCGCCCGCGTGGTTATAGGAAAATGTAACATATTGGATTTTCCCGTGGGAATTAGATGTTTTCCCGCTGGAAAAGTAGCCTATGTCACTCTCCAGCTTCTAAACTATCTCCATACCCAAAATCTGATCAATACGACGCTCCGTTGCGACGTGAAAGAAGGACAAACATACAAACACACACACTTTCGCATTTATAATATTAGTAAGGATTTTTAAATGGCGCGAAAACTTTCTATCTACTTACGAAACATATGTATGTCATTAGACCTTAACACAGACAGAACAACCCAGAATGTTCTCCCTCGTTACCCATGGTTCGATAATACGGTAGAAAAGAGGACAGGACACATTCCATTCCAACAGACATGTTTAAGTTTCTGATGAAACTATCTAGTACTCCTAACTGTCTAGACTGTAACATTGTAGAAGGTATGCAACACGTGCTAACGGAATGTGTCCGGAGCGCGGCCCGGCGACTCGGTCCAATCCTGGTGCTATAGGTACATGTAACAGTGCCCTGGCTTCACCGACATCTGACGATGCCTGGGAACTACCGAGCATTTATTTTATCTTGCCTCAACTCGGACCAGTAGTTCGTTTTGTACTTACTGTATAAGCCCGTTTTACGGGGGTGGCACAGTAATGCTAAAACCTCCAGGAAAATAATAAAGAAAAAAAGTTCACTTTAATTTTCGGCTCTGTGTCTACTCTATTCGTTATAATTATTTAAGAACCCCGGTCTTGTTGATAACCGCCTCTCTCCTCTGTTAAATGCCAGTATCTTTAATAATATTTCAAAACATGCACTGTTCAACTAAGACGTCGTGCCGATTTTCCCTTAAGGTTCCGAATCAATCGTCTGAATAAAGTAAATCTTACAGTCAAAAAATCAAAGCCAAATAACAACAAAAGGCCCAACAAATTACTGGCATTGTTTACCTTGAGTCAAACCGGAGGTGAGCTTATTGTATTTACCAGCGGTTCTTGGAACTATAAGGTAGTAAGTCGTCAAGAACTCTATTGAAGTCTGGCGTTATGGGTACAGATGCCTTGAATGGAGCACTCAAACTAATTGTTCACAAATTGGCAGAATCAAGAACGACCTGAGGGACGTCTTTGTACTGACGGATGTTTTAGCGTAGCTGCACGGTGAATTCAGTTTTTATTAACTTCGCCTGTATGTAAAAATGTAATCATTCATGCGAGTACATTTTCATTCACTTCAACATTAGGGACATACGCCTTAAAATAACGTCATCATCATTGCAGCGGAAGGACTTTCAGTGCTTGACATATGCCTCCCCCAAAGAGTGCCACAATGACCAGTCCTGCGCCACCCGCATCCAGCGGACTCCCGCGACCTTTACCAGATCATCAGTCCACCTTGTGGGGGAGGGGTCTACCCACGCTGCGCCTTTGGGTACGTGGTCGCTACTCAAGAACCTTTTCGCCCCAACGGCCATCAGTTGTACGTGCAATGTGCGCGCGATTCGGAGGGATAATATCTTGGTTCTGATGCGGATAGCCTCATTTCTGATGCGATCACGCAGAGAAACTCCCAACAAAGCCCTCTCCATTGCCCACACAGTCCAGCAGCGCCAAGTAGACTGCCGCTATATCGAAGTACTGAAATATTTGTACGAGAACGCCACTATGTCAGGCAGGGGATGTTACTTATTTCTCTGGACTGAAGAAGGCTCAACATCAACGGCGAGGACATAAATCACCTTCGGTTTGCTGATGATGTAGTAGTCTTGGCTGAGACCATGGAGTCTGGAGGATAGGAGAGACATGCTCGATATGGGTTTGCTTTATGACATTGTCATAGGTTGTGTAGATTGCCCTAACCTTGTAGCAGCCATTAAATACTTTACACCGAAAACCAATACCAGGTACCCTCGCCTTCTTAGTTTGCCTAGCCACCAGACCAATTACGCTAAAAACTCTGTAATATATAGAATATCAAGGACATACAACAATCAGTTTAGTGACATCGACCCGTTTGTGTATAACAACAAAAAATCGTTCAAGAGTGCAATTGCGAAAAAAATTCAACATAATAATATTGAGGAGAGCTGAACACACCCAACACACACACACACACACACACACACACACACACACACACACACACACACACACACACACGCACGTGCGGACACACACAAATCAATATATATAAAATAGTAATACCTAGTTAAAACATAATATATAAGCAAATCCGTAAGTTTCTATCTGTATCTTTTAGGGAGACCTGTCATTGGCTCGACGATTGTATTCTAGCTTTAAGTCTATTATATTGTATGTGAAAGCTGTTGGTCTTCTGATAAATAAATAAATAAATAAATAAATAAACTTGAGTATTATGCCCGATGATCACAGTAAAGCCTCCGAGCAAGTTGGTCTAAGGATGAACATTGAACATGGATAAGACGAAGATCATGTCAAATGTCCAGGACACTTTACGCTAGAAATTGTAGATGATTATATATGCCTAATAGGACAGACTGTCCTGTTAGGTAGGTCCAACTTTGAGAAAGAGGTCAATCGTCGAATCTGACTCGGCTGGGCAGCGTTCGGGAAGCTACGGCACATAATTTTCCTCTAATATACCGCAGTGTCTCAAGACGAGAGTCTTTGACCAGTGTGTGTTGCAAGTGAAGACATATGGCACCGAAACGTGGTTGCTTACTATGGCCCTTATGAAAACGCTCAAAGTCACCCAAAGGGCAATGGAGAGGGCTATTCCGGGAGTTGCTCTACCTGATCGCATCAGAAATAAATGTACACTCCACATAAACGTTCAATGAAAACAACAACGCGGTTAACCCCACAGTTTTGTCTTTAGAAAGTAAGAAGGTAAATGTGTACGTTCCAATGTTACGTAGACATCTTAATTTCAACCATTTACAAACAGGTGTGCCATGAGTGTTGAGCACTGAGAAGTTGAATTTATTTTAGACCCATTTCGTATTAGGAGGTACGGAATCGGTGTGCGGTCTTTCGTACATTAACTACTAACTGATGCCGCCCAGATTTTCTTACTTGTCAGTATATATATACTGTCAGTATCACAGCTGCACAGTAGTATTATATTGCGAGAACGGGGCGCGGCAACGCAATCGTACTCAAGAAGCACTCATTAAAATGTAGAAGCGCAATAATAGTCCAGCCAATGAACTGACAACTTGTATGGAAAAAATGACAATTTTGGAAATAATTTATAATAGCTTATTTTTTATGTGTAACGGATATATTATCAATTAAATAGTTACCCAGCCACAAAATCCGACAAAATTTCAGACATGAAAAAAATTATAAATTAACTAGCTCCTGAGAAGTCCAACAAAATACTAATAAATATTTTTGTCTTTATTTTGGTTCATTTACATTTGCTGTATAATATTCAAGATAAATCCTACAAAAAAAGACAATGCATGCTTCGTTTAAATCTACATAATTACTTCCGGATGAAAAGTTTGACGGATTCTTAAATAAATCATCTTAGAATAACATTTTAAATTGAAATCAACAAAAAAAACGCTATTATAAATTAATGTTTTAGAAAACCGTATTTTGCCTGGAGTATAAAGAATCTGTACCTTATTGATACCACACCGAATCTGGAAGCCTTAAACATCTGTTACATAAAAGCCAGGCCGCGAGCGTGACCTTTTGTGACCTTGATCATAAACAATGCACTGAAGTAGCGTATTGTTTCTATCTGCGGCACAAAGCGTGTTAAAGCCAGACGTGCAATCTAGTTCGCGTGTTAACGTAGACACGTGATAGAAAATAGTTCTAAATTGGGTAGTTGCTAATGTTGTCATATATTTAGAACACAATTGAATAAAATTCCACTTACAGGAATTTTAATATACTCACTCATACGTTAAGCTACGGTAGCCTAGTGTTTCAGGCATGTCAAGCGGCGGTCGTGGGTTTGAATCCCAGCTCGGACCAATGTGTTTTTCGGAACTTATGTGCGTCAGCGTGGAAACTACTGCCCGTTCCCTCTCATCTATGAGACGAGGCCTGTGCCCAGCAGTGGGACGTTTATACGCTGATTGATTCTTATTATTATACGTTTAATTATTATTAAGGTAGTATTTATAGGTCACCCTTCGAAATAGAGACTGGCAGTAAATATCAATTAATTTCGAATCACGGTGAGAAATCATTAATTAGTCATCCCTATTTAAAAAAAATACTACTTAAAAAATTTAAAATATATAAACAAGTCAGGTTCCTCCATAAACAATGTGGAGAAAAAAAAAGGTGGAAAATGTTTCTATTGCTTTTCACACAACTCACTATCTCTTAAATTATTATTATTTATGGCAAATAACAAAGCCACGGGACCAGATGAAATACCGGCCGAGCTCTGGAAAAAACTGGGACCATGGGGTGAAACCTTTCTCGCTCAACTTTTCAACAGGATTCTCACAGACGGGATGCCCGACGATTGGCGTAACAGCTTCCTGGTACCTTTCTACAAAAACAAGGGCGTCATAAGACTTTGCGAAAACTACAGAGCCATTAAACTGATCCCGCATACCCTTAAAATATGGGAAAGAATAATCAGCAGACGGCTTCAGCAAATCACTAGAGTTACTGAAAACCAATATGGATTTGTCGCAGGAAAGTCCACCATACACTCAATAAGAATCCTAATGGAGAAGCATAGAGAGCGGAAAAGTGACCTACACATGGTTTTCATAGATCTGGAAAAGGTTTTCGACCGTGTCCCTAGAAATCTCATATGGCAAGCGCTAAGAGCCCAGAACGTTCCAGAAAGATATATTCAAATGGTAGTAGACATGTACAGAGAGGTCAAAACAAAGGTGAGGAGTCCCGCAGGGCTCAGTGACCAGTTTCATGTGGAAGTTGGGGTGCACCAAGGCTCAGCTCTCAGCCCCCTCCTTTTTAACCTGGTCATGAACCACGTTACAGCCCACCTCCAGCAGAAGCCCCCCTGGAACATTCTATACGCAGACGATATAGCTCTCATCAGCGACAACCCGGAACAACTACAGACTATGCTGGAACAGTGGCGAGAGGCCTTGGAAAGCGCGGGACTACGCATCAGCAGACAAAAGACGGAGTACATGCAATGTAGCTTTTCCAATACAACAGGCAACACAATACTCTTGCAGGACACTCCTCTTAAAAAGGTAGAGTCCTTCAAATATCTGGGCTCTATATTGTCGAGTGACGGATCTATAGAAACTGACCTCGCAAACCGCATAAACACCGGATGGATGAAGTGGAGGGAATTGTCAGGAGTGTTGTGCGACCGACGAATGCCCATACCGGTTAAGGGAAAAGTCTACAAAGCCGCCGTCAGACCAGCCTTAACATATGGCGCGGAATGCTGGCCACTGAAAAAGCAGCAGGAACATCAGATGCATGTAGCCGAAATGAAGATGCTCAGGTGGTCAGGAGGAGTGACGCTCCTTGACAAAGTACACTGAAAAAAAAAAATACTGTTTTAAAACAGTAAGAAATTTTACAGTTGAAATAACGTATATTACATTTAAAATTACCCATTTCAGTCAGTACATATTACTGTTACAAAACAGTTACATGTTAAACGGTAATTTTAATTCATTAAACGGTAGTTTTTACGTATTGAAACAGTAACTCTAACGGTTTACCAAAATCAATAGCAAAACAGTCACATTTAATGATTACAATAGTTGTTTTCACTCACCCAAACATTAGGTTTTACTGAGTGACTCAGTATTTCTAACGGTTTACCGTAATCAAAACCAAAACAGTAAAGTTTAATGATTAAAATAGTTTTTTTCACTCACCGAAACATTAGGTTTTACTGAGTGACTCAGTAAGTCTAACGGTTTACCGTAATCAAAAGCAAAACAGTAAAGTTTAATTATTAGAATAGTTTTTTTCACTCACCGAAACATTAGGTTTTACTGAGTGACTTAGTATTTCTAACGGTTTACCGTAATCAAAAGCAAAACAGTAAAGTTTAATGATTCGAATAGTTGTTTTCACTCACCCAAACATTAGGTTTTACTGAGTGACTCAGTATTTCTAACGGTTTACCGTAATCAAAACCAAAACAGTAAAGTTTAATGATTAAAATAGTTTTTTTCACTCACCGAAACATTAGGTTGTACTGAGTGACTCAGTAAGTCTAACGGTTTACCGTAATCAAAAGCAAAACAGTAAAGTTTAATTATTAGAATAGTTTTTTTCACTAACCGAAACATTAGGTTTTACTGAGTGACTTAGTATTTCTAACGGTTTACCGTAATCAAAAGTAAAACAGTAAAGTTTAATGATTCGAATAGTTTTTTTCACTCACCCAAACATTAGGTTTTACTGAGTGACTCAGTATTTCTAACGCTTTACCGTAATCAAAACCAAAACAGTAAAGTTTAATGATTAAAATAGTTTTTTTCACTCACCGAAACATTAGGTTTTACTGAGTGACTCAGTAAGTCTAACGGTTCAGTGTCTATTCGGTATTCATACGATTTAGACGTGCACTTAGCGATAACATTGTCCGGCCAGGTAACCGGCTCGGGTTGTTTACGTCAATTGCGTGAATTAGATAAGGCATACCTCATTAGTGTATTGGTTCGACTAGTGAAGAGGTGTAAAATGAACCTTATTGACAATGGATAAAGAGTTTAGTTTAGACCCGGAATTGCAGGACAATAATTTAGAGATGCAAATCGAGTTGAGTGACGATGAGACACGACGTTTGGGCGGTATTGTGAATAATATGAATATGAACAGTGCGGAAAACACGAGTAGTAGAATTACGCGAGATGAAGAGACAAGACTACAGAAGAGAAATCGGGATGAAGCGGACTTGGAAGGAGATTGGCATGACGTAATAAGAAGGAAAAAAAAAATTAACATGGGGGACGGGGCACCGCCGACTGTATATGTAAACCAGGGGGACGTGGACCGCGGCAGGACAGCACAGCACTCAGCAACCCCCCATCAAGTGGCAGTGACTTGCAAAAATGCGTTTCCAAAACAATTTGCGCTGGCTAAGTTATTTAGACAACACGGAATCTCAGGTGTTTTGAAAGTGAGGTATATCAACCCGTATAAACTTATGATTAATTTTGAAAACGATGAAAGCGCTATAAAGTTTATTAACAGTACCGAGATAAGCAAATTAGAGTGGAAAAGGCAATGCACCTCGGAAGTAGGCTTATCATTTGGTATAATTAGTGATATTGAGCCAGACCTATCTGAGGAAGATCTATTAAATGATATACAAAGCGACGTCGATATAGTTTCCGTCAGACGCCTCAACCGAGTATGCCCAGATGGATGGACAGCAAGTGAGAGTGTCAGAATTGGATTCAAGGGATCAATGGTCCCTACCCACATATTTCTATGCGAACTACGAATTAAGGTGAGACCATATATTTTTCCGGTCACACAGTGTTCGCGCTGTTGGAGATTTGGCCACACAGCTAAAATGTGCCCCGCTAACAGACCAATTTGTCCAAAATGTGGTGAACGTCATTCAAATTGTGAGACGCAACAGTTTTCATGTGCAAACTGCAGGGGCAACCACCTGGCTCTGTCAAAGAAGTGTCCTACGTATTTGAAAGAGAAACGCATCAGAGAACTTATGAGGGAGTTCAATTGCACTTATCAAAAAGCACTCGATATATATGTACCCCCATCGCCCTTACCGGATACCAACACCGCGATAATTGAACAGGCAGAGAATCACCCTACACCTGATGTTCCAGCATGCTCAGCAAACACATCTAGGCCCAGCGCTATGCCCACGGACCCCACGGTGCAGCCTTCATATAGGGATATATGCTATAAAGTACCAGAAAATAATGTAGTTGGTAAGGTTGATGGCCACACACGTCAAAAGACCAAGGATAACCAGCAGAAGAGGCGGGATTGTTCATCATCGGTCCCAAGTGCTAACATACGGGTATCAGTTGGGGACGAAGAGGCTTATTTGAATAGCGGACCTCCGGAGACATCGCATCAAGATGATGATGTTAGAGAAAGAAGTGAAGAGGAGATTACTTGCCTAAGTGACTTATTAGAGCGTTTGAAAAACATTATTTTTGTCAGAAAACTCAGTTTCCAGGAGAAGGTACTCGCTTGTTTTAGCACGATTAAAAGTTGTATTATGTCATCTATTGTCAGAATATTGTCAGAACTACCATTGCTCAAAACAGTCTTTGGATCGGCCAATGGATAGTACGAAAAAAGTATGTATAAATTTAAATTTATTTCAGTGGAATGCACGTAGTATTAGGCCAAAAGTAAGAGAATTTGAAAATTTATTAATACAAGAAAAAATTCATATTGTAGCGCTTAGTGAGACTTGGCTTGATCCCGATAGTGATTTGAACATAAAAAATTATAATGTTTTTCGTAAGGACAGAGATTCGTCTTATGGTGGTGTTGCAATCCTGACACATAAATCAATTCGGGCTCAAACACATGTCTTACGTTCGTGCTCAAACCCGGGCATAGAATATGTTTGTGTTAAGTTATCGAACTGCGCTTACTTAAATTACGTAATATCAGTATATTGTCCGTCGAATGTAACTACTACGCAGCACGACTGGGACGGCCTGTTTACAAGTCTTGATAGGAAAACCGTTATCCTGGGAGACTTTAACGGTCATCACTCTGGCTGGTCTTACAAAACGGATAGTAGGGGTACTCAGATATTGGACTCGTTGCTTGAAAACAACCTTGCTTTCTTAAATACAGGTGAGCCGACTCGCTTTCAGCTAGTCGATGGTAATATACGAATCTCGTCTCCTGATTTGTCATTAGCTTCCCTAGATATTGCTTCCAAGTTTTATTGGTCTGTCTTAAACGAATCTTTAGGAAGTGATCATAAAATTATTAAGCTATGTACTAAACTTACCATGAATTTAGATGTAACGCAAAAAAGAAATTTTAAAAAAGCGAACTGGGTGTCGTATTCTGCGCAGCTGGACGAGATATTTACTAATCTGGTTATACCAGAAGACCCGCAAACTGCGTACGACTGTTTTGTAGGCTGTTTGTATAAGGCAGCTGAAAAACATATTCCGTTTGTTAAAATATGCCATAATCCAGAAAGTAAATTTACTCCCAAGCCATACTGGAACCCTGTACTGTCCGAATCAGTGGCACGGCGTAGGCAAGCCTTGGCTAAATTTAGACGAAATCCTACTCCAAACAACTTAACCTTATTACAGGAAAGGATTAGCGAGTCACAAAATGCAATTCGAAGTGCACAAAATGAAGCATGGCGAGCGTTTTGTAGCAGTTTAGATGAAACCACATCTGCTAGTACCGTGTGGCGGAAAATGAGATGGCTGAAGGGATATCGGTCACCTAGACAGAATGTAGATGCGGACAGAGCTGCAAATCTGTTGCGAAGTTTAGCACCTGACCACGTTTCACCGCCTAAACCGGCTTTTGTTTCCCAGAATGACAAGCTGGAAGTTAATATTACTGTCTCAGAATTGGAAAAGTGCATTAAGTCAAAAGATACCTCCCCGGGCTGCGACGATATATCATATTCTATGATTAAACATCTACCAAGTAGCGGAAAAGAGGTCTTGGCAAATATGTATAATATGATTTTGAACGCGGGTTTTGTCCCTACTCAATGGAGGGTAATTAACGTAGTGGCCATTCCAAAACCCGGTAGAGGACCCCAGTCAATATCGTCTCTTCGGCCTATAGCTATGATGTCATGTCTGGCTAAAATATTTCATTCCTTAATACAGAGGAGGTTAGAATGGTTTTTCGAAGCGCACAATCTCTTTTCGAACAAAACAGTTGGTTTTAGACGGTGTCGGTCATGTCTGGATAACTTAAGCCAACTTATTACTGAAATACAAAAGGGATTTTTAAATAATGAAACCACGGTAGCTTGCTTTATAGACATAAATAATGCGTACAATAATGTAGACATTACTGGGCTTTTGGCGATTTTGGACCGGTCAGGGGTCGGCAAAAGGATGTGCAATTATTTGTGGGAATATCTCAGGGAACGTTACCTACAAATTAAAGTTGACAGCAACCTAATCCGTCGTTACACCAGCCATGGTCTTGCCCAGGGTGACCCCCTGTCACCGTTATTGTTTAACGTGTCTACGATGGATATATGCAGGCGCTCATGTGAAGTTAACATCTCTCAGTATGCTGATGATTTTGTCTTATATTGCACCAACAAGAGTCTTGCAATCTCAGCGACGCGATTACAAGCAGCTTTAAATTCTGTCGTACAGGGTCTAGGTGACATGGGCTTGGAAATATCGTCGGAAAAGACTAGTGTGTGTATTTTCCAGAAAGGCCACAAGAGATTACAAGTTAAGCTTAATATAAATAATCAGTTACAAGTAGTACAAAATGTCAAATATTTAGGGCTTTGGTTGGACAGGTCCCTTAGATGGTCAAAACACATAAATGAAATTTGCGATAAAACTGTAAAATTCTTAAATTTATTAAAGGTATTAGCAGGGTCAAGCTGGGGAATACATCCAAAACATCTAAGGCGTATCTATATAGCAGTTATTAGAAGTCGCATGGACTATGGTAGTTTTTTATACGACGATAGTGCTGACTGTCATACAAACAAATTGGACAAAATTCAAAATCAGTCCATGAGGGTTATCGGTGGCTTTATAAAAACGACTCCTATTCATGTCATGCAGAGTGAGCTGTCTCTGCAGCCCCTTTCTATAAGAAGACGATACCTGGGTGGGAAGTTCTGGTTTAAGTGCAAATCTCTCAAATTTAATAATAATATGATAGCTATGCTGGACGAGTGTATTCCTAAAATAGAATCGTGGAAAAGAAAAAAACAACCATTATTGTGGACGGTTCATGGATTATTTAAGAACGTTTTAGTACACTGTAGCGACAAATTAGAAATGTTTTCACTCGATTGGTGGGTAAATTATGTTAACATCTCATTAAATATATGTACCAAGATTGATGCTATTACTAGGGCAAAAAAGCAGTATAGTAGTCACACCTTGCAGCAAGAGGTCAGTAAATTTGTCGATAACAAGTATCCGCAGTTTTATAAAATATACACAGACGGGTCGAAAGACGAGAATGGGTCTGGAGCAGCTTTTTATGATGTACAGTTGAAAATAGGAATATGTTTTAAAATTGACGCTGAAATATCTATTATGTCAGTCGAGCTACAGGCCATTGTCGAGGCATTGGCTTACTTAGAGTCCATACAGGCAAACAATATAGTAATATATACCGATTCCCGGAGTGCCTTACAACACATAGCTCGATGTACCTCGATGTATCGAGGAACACCGACAGCTTATTTAATTTTAGACCTCATTCAGAAGCACAAATCCAGAAACAAAAATGTGGTCTTACAATGGATCCCGTCTCACGTAGGTATCGCCGGTAACGAAATAGCAGACAGACTAGCTAAGGAAGCTTCTTCCGAAGGTACAGTTCTACAAGCGGTGCCATTTTACACTGAAACCCTGCGTAAGGTCAGGAAGTACTGTGCCGATTTATGGAAAGAGTTTTTCGACAAACGGTCCCAAGAAAAAGGTATCTGGTACAGGACTATCCAGCCTGAGCCGTTACAGTCTCCTTGGATAGCTCAGTGTTCTCTTTCTCGACAGGATGTTGTAATAGCGTTGAGACTCCGCTCTGGACATGTTCCCACTAATAAATTTAAGTTCCTTATGGGAAAAGTGTCCAACCCATACTGTGATGACTGCCAGGTAATAGAGGATGTATATCACATCTTGATGGAATGTGTACGGGGGGAGTCCCTTCGCGCCACCTACCACACCGGATTTTGTAATACGGCGCTGGCTGATCCTGAGTCAGCGCAAGCTAAATCATTTTATAAGGCTTACAAATTGTGTATTAGATAGCTATATCTCCACTAGCGGACGTATGGAGCGACATTGTCGTTTAACGACCAAGCTCCTTAAAATAAGATAAAAAAAAAAAAAAAAAAAAAAAAAAAGTCTAACGGTTTACCGTAATCAAAAGCAAAACAGTAAAGTTTAATTATTAGAATAGTTTTTTTCACTCACCGAAACATTAGGTTTTACTGAGTGACTTAGTATTTCTAACGGTTTCCCGTAATCAAAAGCAAAACGGTAAAATTTAATGATTAGAATAGTTATTTCCACTCTCCGAAACATTAGGTTTTTACTGACCGACCCAGTACTTCTAACAGTTTAACCTAATCAATAGCAATACAGTAAAATTTAATGGTTGGAATAGTTATCTTTACTCATCGAATCATTCGTTTTTTACTAAGTGAGTCAGTATTTCTAATGGTTTGTACCGTAATCAATAGCAAACCAGTAAAATTTAATGTTTTGACTATTTATTTTTACTCACCGAAACATTAGATTTTACTGACTGATTCAGTATACCCACGTATTCAGTACTAACGGTTTATAAATAAAATAATTTAGAACAGTTATTTTTACTGACTGACTCAGTATTTCTAATGATAACGGATTACCTTAATTAATAGCAAAACGGTTACTTTCAATTAATCGTTATCACTAATAATCGAATCATTTAACAAAGTTATATGAAAGTTTCAATTTATCTAACGTTATAAAAAAATTGTTGACAGCTGAAACATTAACATCAGCGGCCTCTTACGTGTACGAGTGAACTCACTTATACAAACATCAAATAAAATCCAATAGTAATGATACGCACTACTGGAACTTTGTATGGACAACTCATGTAAGGCAGTGCCATCTATTAAAAACTGTTTGTATCCTTAGGATAAATCGATAGATGCCTGGAAATGTACACCGAGTGGTTAACCATATGAACGCAAGATGGCGCGCTAAGTAAAATACATATATCCCATTTCACTCACCGAAACATTAGGTTTTGACTCAGTATTTCTAACGGTTTACCGTAACCAATAGCAAAACAGTAAAAAACAATGATTAGAATATTTATTTTTACTCACCGAAACATTCGATTTTACTGACTGACTCAGTAATTCTAACGGTTTACCGATATCAAAAGCAAAACAGTAAAATTTAATGTTTAGACTATTTATTTTTACTCACCGAAACATTCGATTTTACTGACTGACTCAGTATTTGTAACGGTTTACCTTAAATAACTAAAATAAATGAGAAATGTTATTTTTACTGACTGACTCAGTATTTCTAATGATAACGGTTAACTTACCTTAATTAATAGCAAAACGGTTACTTTAAATTAATCGTTATCATTACTAATCGAATCATTTAACATAGTTATAAGAGTTTCAATTTATGTAACGTTATAAAATAATAGTTGTTTAAACAATGATCTAATTTGCTACAAGAAAACTAGTTAAATATCCGTAATACTTTTAATCAAAAAGAAATGTACAATAAAATAAGCTGCTTTAAATAATAGAAACGTTTCGAAGCCGAAGTCTCGAACAGAAAGAGGCGGTCGCCTTTTTTTTTTTTTTTTTTTTGAACCTGACTGTGGCTATAATAGGACGGACCCAATATAGCGGTCGAGTTGCATGGTTGGAGGGTAGCCTGGGGAAAATCCAGGGGGAGCCTCCGGCACGACCACGCGGGAAAGTTTGTACACTGGAATACTCTACGAGTTTGCGCTCCAGTGAGATTGGTTGAACGGTATCAACCGAATCTGGGGTGTGAGTGGTGTAGAACTACTGGGAGTTTTATCGCTGGTTCGCTAAAACCTAGCCTAGCTGAGAAGAGTCCAGCAAGAAACTCAGCTAGGCTCGACCTGGGTCGGACTGACTCTACCCGGTATGCGGCGGTACCGGGAAGAGGCGGTCGCCGGTGTTGCAGCGCTTTTTATGCTCGTGGAGGGGCGCCTCCCACCCACCTGGCCGGCCGCGCAGCAGGTAGAATCTTGGCGCACGTTCAGGGTTGCCAACAGTTGACAGCTGAAAACTACATTAACATCAGCGGCCTCTTACATGTACCTACGAGTGAACTCACTTATCCAAACATCAAATAAAATCCAATAGTAATGATACGCACCACTGGAGCTTTGTATGGACAACTCATGTAAGGCAGTGCCATCTATTAAAAACTGTTTGTATTTTTAGGATAAGTCGGTAGATGCCTGGAAACGTACACCGAGTGGTTAGCCATATGAACGCAAGATGGCGCGCTAATTATTATATCCCATTTCACTCACCGAAACTTTAGGTTTTACTGAGTGACTCAGTATTTCTAACGCTTTACCGTAATCAATAGCAAAACAGTAAAATTTAATGTTTAGAATATTTATTTTTACTCACCGTAACATTAGATTTCACTGACTCACTCAGTATTTCCAACGGTTTACCGAAATCAAAAGCAACACATTAAAATTTAATGATAAGAATAGTTGTTTTCACACACAGAATCAACGCAATCAATATCTGATGAAACATCATTCGGATGTCTGTGGTAAACACAAACTCGTGCAATCTAAATCTCTTTAAATGATCTCCGCAATATCTCGCTCTAACTTGGGTCCTGTATGTAAGCAATCAATCAAATCAAATCAATTATTTATTCTGCAAATAGGCCACAAGGGCACTTTTACATGTCAAACGTTTTACGAGGCCAGGCCAACCATTAATGACGTAATGTACAACTTTGTTTAGAATCGCATCGTTATTGTTTCTTGTTGTAGCCGTTCGAGCGTAGTTGGTAAACAACTGCCCTCAACACAACTGCTTTTTTAAAATTTTATAGTTTTTGTCACTTCCACGATTAAGAGAAATCCAACGACACCTCACATGTCGAAATCCGACAAAGGGTTTAGGCTGCAGGGCGCAGGGCGTACCAAAGAATAATACATACATGCGTATACATACATACGCTCGAAAAACATAACCCTCCTCTCCTTCGGCAGTCGGGTAAAAACAAAATGTACGTATGCTGCTGATGCTTGATCTAAACAAACAGTCATGGCCGATATTAAGTTTATCTTACATAAAACAATTTTTGAAATCAAAAAATCCTTAAGCGTTCATTCACTGGTGCACTTACCCTAGTTGTATGCAGATATAGTAGATTGCTAACCAAGGGCTGAGAGGCACCCATTTCTGAGCGTAAATGGTTCGAGTCAGAAATGGGTGACTTTTAGGCGGTCGTCACACTGCTCCGCATCTCCGGACGGACGTGCGGAGCTGCATACAAATTTCGCCGGACGGAGGTGCGGTGCGGTGCAGTGTGCCGTACCACACGGAATTTATATACAAACTGAGGTACTTGCATACAGTCGCCATCAGATACATCGTAGCGGCCAAAGTGCTCACAATCATCGGAACACGTCTCTAATGCCTCGACAATAGAGGCGTGTTCCGATATTTTTGAGCACCTAGGCCGCTCCGATATATCTGATGGCGACTGTACAACGAGAAATGCACCTCCGTCCGGAGATGCGGCGCAGTGTGACATCCACCTTACCCGAGTTAAACACTACATATACTTTTCATATCGAATACGAGGAAAGTAAAAAAAAAGCGGCCAAGTGCGTGTCGGACCTCGCACAACGAGGGTTCCGTGCCTATTCAAAAGGTCGTATCGTTACTGAAATCTTATGGCATTTGACTTTCAGTTTTATGTAGGGATGGAGTGCACACCTAAAAAAATTTTTTTTAGTAATTTAGTTACCAAACTATGTAGCGGTTAACAAAATACACCTATCCTGAAAATTTTATTCAAATACACCTTATAGTTTTCGAGTAAAATGCCTGTGACATACGGACGGACAGACAGACAGACAGACAGACATGACGAATCTATAAGGGTTCCGTTTTTTGCCATTTGGCTACGGAACTCTAAAAAGACCGGGTTGCACTCCGGGAGTGCCGGCAGAAGTTAAAACTCATTGTAACAGTTTTTCGATCAGGTCATGTTTCCGTCTTACGAATTTTCAATCTGTCGAATCTTACGGTCACGTGACCTGTGTCAAATCTTACGGTCACATGACATCTCACGGTCACGTGACCTGTAGCGAGTTTAACATTTCTTCCCCATCACAAAAAGTGCACAGCGCCGCTAAAGAAGTTTTCACTTCAAAAAAAACAGAACTTTTGCACCTTATTACAAGGCTATAAAGTGCACTCATTTTTCTTTACGTTGGACTTAAAGAGAATCTTAAAACAATGTATGAAGTTCCGCCTCTTAAAACGTAGTGGTTATATTCTCTTTGCTAACTTGCATGCCTGTAACTGGTAAGCAAGTAGATCACACACAATTTGATTTACTAGCATGCAATATGAGGGAGGGGCGCGGGGGGCTGCGATACCGGCATGAGTGAACGCGTGCGACAGCTACAGGCATGCCAGTAGCGACAGATCCGCATATTTCTTCTCTTTTAACATACATACAAGCTACTGATCCGTTTCACAGGCATGTGTATTCCCGGCTTAAGACTGGTTATCGGTTTTCTTAATTAAATCGAAAAAATACATTTAATAACAAAAATGTACTTAAGTATATTTAACGGAATACAATTTCCCTCAAAATGATTACTTTACCCTTTTCTTTGCCAATCAAATAAAATTGTTCGTGACCTCTGTTTCCTTCTATCCGACGCGATCATCCATTCAGCTAGCTACATATGAGTCTCTCTTATGGGGTATACAGATTACGTGATTTTACCCCAATTTGTCAGCCCAACATGTCGAAGTCATAATTGGACGTAGCGTACAGACGTAACAACTGCAACTACAATTTCATTCAGTGTGGCCAGTTAATAGTAAGAAAACGAAAATTGCCGCATTCAAACGGTCCTGCGAAGCGGGCTGCAAGATTGTTACTAACCGATGAGATAGGGCAAGACTGCACGTGTAACATAGGACGGCCGCGACATACTCTCGATTTTTCTCACACTATACCTCTTGTTCTAAGTGTTCTAATAAGAGAGAGACGGATAGTGCGAGAAAAATCGAGAGAGCTTGCGCGGCGTCGCGTGATAGCCGTGCAGCACACAAAAATCGAGAGTATGTAACGGCCGTCTCATGATAGACATGCTGTCTCACCCTATCTCATCGGTTAGTAACAATCTTGCAGTCTGCTTCGCAGGACCATTTGAATGCGGCAATTTTCACTTTCTTACTATTAACTGGCCACACTGAATGAAATTGTAGTTACGAACCACCGGTTTAAAAAAATTGACACAATTACAGTGTAAAATATTAAAATAATATTGTGTAGTATATATTTTTTAATTTTCGTTTAATATTATTTGAATGAATATTGTGAGAAAAAAAACACTTGGCAGATCATGCCAATTCCATGTTTCAACTTGTGATTTTCATGCAATTAGTCAGAAAACTCGTTTGACGGTTGGATTGCAGCGCAACATGCATCCACACGATAGCAATTAGTCAGATTCTGATGAATTGCGGCTGACTAATCAAATCATGTAATGTATATGCCCCATTATATTGAAAAAATGTACGGGGACGAAGTCCCATTGCAGCCAACCTAACAAAACACAGAACGGTTGCACCTTATTACAAGGCAATAAAGTGCACTCATTTTTCTTTACGTTGGTAGTAGACTTAAAGAGAATCTTAAAACAATGTATGAAGTTCCGCCTCTTAAACGTAGTGGTTATATTCTCTTTGCATATTAGTAATCTGTGATCCATTCCATTCGACGCGTCGCCTAGTTCGACATTTTCTTTTTGCTTGCACTATCCATGGCGGACGGACCTTTACGTGATTAAATGATAGTCTGAGTTGGTTCATTTCATGTGGAATACGTGTTTTGTCGTGAAAAATTGAAAATAGTGTGTGTTAACTACGTTTCCTTGACGGAAGTTTAAAATTGACTACGGACAATGAGGTAAGTAATTTAATTACCTACTTAAATTTAGCATTTTTCCATATGAAATTGAAAGTGTATAATTCATTCAATGTGAACCAACCAACACAGTAGGTAGTGGAATAATATATTATCAGTTACTTATGTGTAGGTGGTATTCAACTTGTCCAAGATCTTTGTCCAATGTGTATTTGCGTCTGACATTTTGCTTAAAGCGTGAGTGAGACGCAATACACATTGGACAAAGATCTTGGACAAGTTGAATACCACCCTGACCGCCTAAAATCGCTTTTGGCGCGTTTATGCTACATGCATTTTATCTATAAAAAAGTTGTCGGTGTACGAACGAAACCGAACCGAAAGGACGCGGACGCCATCTTGGCGAGAGAGTCACGTTTTATTTGTTTTTATTTTAGTTAACTTAATTCGTTACTTCGTAGTTAATTTATACGCTTACTGACTGGCAAAGACCCTAGAGGCTTCCTGTGCTCTATTATTTAATACTACTGCTGATATTTTGAGAGATATTTCGAGCCCCAAGTCGTTTCGTTAAAAACGCACTTTATATCGGCAGAATAAATGATTTGTGTGCTAGCCTTCACAAAAGCGAAGTAGGAAGAATTTTTATGGAAGATTTGTATTGTTTGCAGTTCATCTAACGAAGAATTAAGTGAACTTTTGAAAATATGGGGCTTCGAGAAATACGCCGAGGCATTTCTTGGTAAGTTGGATATTATTATTATTCACGTCACGCTATTTATAAGTTGGTCCTACATTAAGTTAGTTAGGATAGAAGACTGGCGGGAGCTGAAGCGAAGCTCCCGCCTTGGTCATGTTCAGTAATGTCAGTTGCATAAATGTCGTAATATAATGGCCGCTCCACACGATGGGCCATCCTGACCCATCATACAGGATTTTGGCCATGTCAGACATTGTACAGTCCTTCCGACTCGGAAAGTTAACTTTTTTGACTCAAAAAATCTCAGTATCATGTTATGTTGACACTTATTTTGTAACCAAGTTTTTATAACCTGTGTGTTAGTCAACAAAATACCATTTTATTCATGTAATCAAATTTATTTCAGAAAAATATGCACCGGTAACTTACGTCTGCATTACGTAAATATTACCAATTTAAGCGGATCTACATATTACTATAACATATGGCACAGTTAATCATGGTAAAATTTATATTAAGTGAATTGTGTGATCTTTGCTTGTGGTATGGTGTATTTCAGTTGAACTGTTTTATTATTTTAAACTTAACACTTAAAATAACAAAATAAGAATAGGTTTCTCCTCTTTTTGGTATGTAACAAAATAACACGACATCAATTCAACTAAATCTAACCTAAACTTGTGATTGGTATGTAAATGGTACCGGCTGTTAACATTTTAACTGGGCATTTGTTTAATTATTTTCTTATATTGGATTCATAATTCGCCATTGTTGGTTTTTTTTTTGATTTTTCTAGAAAACGAAGTCGACGTAACTGCATTGCCTTTGTTGGACGATAACCAAATCAAAGAATTGATCCCTCATATTGGCCCGCAGGCCAAATTTAAAAAATGTCTCTCCGATTGGAAAGCTACTACTAGTTTGCAGGTATGTAAAAGTAATTATTGTCTGTATTAATCGACTCGAGATAAGTTTTATTATACTACATTTTTTTGCATTAGAAAGATTTTCGCGGAAATAAATATAAGGTTTTTTAACCGACGTCAAAAAAAAGGAGTATCAATTTGACCCGTATGTATGTAATATTATTGGAATTGCACAATATTCTTAGTCTTTGTGGGCTCCTAAATAGATGTGCGAAATTTCTTAAGTGTATGTATGTCTGTATGTATGTACCATTGTACCTATGTCGGTTGGTCACTCTGTGCAATACAAACCACGCTGATAAACCTACTGGATAATAATTTTCTCAGCAGGTATTATAAATAGTTTACTCATTGATGATTCAGATAGATAAGGATAACATAGAAAAAATAATAGAAGTATACGGAGAAGGTGTCGACGGGCTCACGCCAAGTATCACTTCACCGCTCAACTCTGCAGTCTCTTCACCGAACAACTCGGCAGTATCATCTCCGAGTTCAACAATTTCAAGCTTACAAGAATTGAACGTAAGCGTACCTTATCTACAGAAAAGCACCTAAACGTAGACTTTAAACCTGAGTCCCGCCTCCGCAGCGGTTTCGATAGCATCGTTTCTACTAATATTGTTACTAGAGCTTTAGATTACATTTTACTTCTCTGCCACATTGCTACTTAATAATAAATATCACATTTTTACTTTCTAGAACAAATGCCCGGACTTAATTTCACTACTCAATAGTACACAAGAGGGTAAGCTGCTTCTTAAACAGCGTCTAAACCCTTTGGGGGATCAACTACGAAGAACTTTAACCAGAGAGATTGCGACCGAAGTAGTCAAACATGAACCGAAGGCACCGATAACAAATCACATCTATGTGCATTGGATTCGAGAAATTGGTAAGTTTTAAAATTTATCTTTTTAACCTCCGACGCAAAGAGAGGGGTGTTCTAAGTTTAACGTGTCTGTGTATCTGTCTGTGGTATCGCAGCTCCCAAACGGATACCGTTTAGAATGCGGTTTGTTTGTGTCATAGATAATTTTATCCCGAGTGTTCTTAGCCATGTTTCATGATAATTTGCTAGCCGTTTTTGAAATATTGCTATAAATACAAATGATATCGTAGCTCCCAAACGGATAGACCGATTTGAATGCGTTTTTTTTGTGTCATTGATAATTTTATTGGTTTAGCTTAGCCGAAGTTGTAGTTATTAAATGTCAACTCCGTATGTCCCATTGATAAAGTACAATTAACTATCCATGCTAAATATTATCATCATCATCATCATCATCATCATATCAGCCAAAAGACGTCCACTGCTGGACATAGGCCTCCTCCAAAGAGTGCCATAAAGACCGGTCCAGCGCCACTTGCATCCAGCGGACTCCCGCGACCTTTACCAGGTCATCAATCCACCTTGTGGGAGGCCTACCCACGCTGCACCTTCCGGTACGTGGTCGCCACTCGAGAACCTTTCCGCCCCAACGACCATCGGTTCTATACGTGCAATGTGCCCCGCCCACTGCCACTTAAGTTTAGCGATTCGGAGGGATATATCGGTTACCTTGGTTCTGCTGCGAGATAGCCTCATTTCTGATGCGTTCACGCAAATAAACTTCAAGCTGAGCCCTCTCCATTCCCCTTTGGGTGACTTGCTAAATATAATAAATAATATAAATGTGTCTTTATACAATTATTGATCTGTTACAGAACGAGTATTCCCGGCAGAAAACAGCTGTATTTATTACACTAGAGGACCTGAAGTGTTTGG
This sequence comes from Epinotia ramella, assembly GCA_947578815.1. Taxonomy (NCBI): domain Eukaryota; kingdom Metazoa; phylum Arthropoda; class Insecta; order Lepidoptera; family Tortricidae; genus Epinotia; species Epinotia ramella. The sequence continues at coordinate 6,092,000 of OX388213.1, forward strand.
GCGAGCCCATGGTCGGCTGTTTGACGCAGTAACTAATCTGAAGGCTAAGTATCGCCGAAATAAAATATACCAGCCAAGGGCGCGTCGTTCCTTCGAAAAAACGTTTACTCCAACAACAGCATCCGAGCAGTACGCTACAACTAGCAAAAGGAGAGCACCGGTTAGAGAGGACCTTGAGACCATCTCCGAAAGCGAAGCGGACCTAATTGATTCAAAGAACACTGAAATAGAAGAATGCTTCGAATGGCTCCGTTCGTCTGCAGACAATTATACACTCTGTGATGAAAAGTGGGCCCTTACAAGAAAACGGCGCCGCCAGAGTGTCTTATCAGACGAAGCATATCCGTACCTCCAGGAATTTCCCTGCTTAAAACGATCTTGGGGATATTCTTTGGTAAGTTTACCAAAATAATTTAATTTATTTATAGTATGGCAGTTTAATCAATAATAATATGATAACTAGTATTCAAAGCAATGACGCGTAATTCAATATCATGAGAGGCAACCGGATGCCTTATGCACAAATGCCATCCCTCTCCATGGCATTTGTGCATATTGTTTATCACGTCATATCAGACTCGAAAAACAAATGCCATCCGATTTCAATGACTTTTAAGTGCATTTCTCCTAAGTTCTCGTTCACCGCCATGCTTAAGAAAATATCTTACGAGCCTCACTCTAGTGTAGTAGTGTAAAAGATGACTAGAACCCTGATTATACTGACAGTTTGGGCAGTGTCCCCCTGTTGGCTTGTAGTCCTTATTTTTCAAATATGAATAAGCTGCGTACAAATTTGAGCGGCTCAGCCTGAGGCATGCCAGTCCCGCGCGGCGCGCTGCTCGCGAGCCAAATTGTTGCACATAAACATGCGCGGGTGAGGCAGCGTGCTCGCGGCGAGCCGACATTGTGCGTCGTTCAAAATGGTGTCGGACACAATGACAGCCGGCTGCGTTTATCATGTTTCACCGAATAATATTGATAAATTTACGAACAAACTCGATTACACATGCACGGCTCATCCACTAGCTCAAATTCATACGCGCCTCGCCCACAGGCTACAAACGACTCAGAACGGTGCCAGTTAATGTACAGCCTGATAATCTGTGTCATCTCTATCTTTCTCTCTCTCTTTTTGCATGCGTGAAAAAGAAACAGAAACATATAGTGTACGCCGATTATTGGGCCGTGCATTAACCGGCACCCTCAGAACGTGTCGCTCTGCCCGCGGCAAACTCGGATACACGTCCAAATTACGCGAGGCACGCACACTGAGGCGCCTTTGAGCATGGTCATAAGACCGTCTCTATTAAGCTGCAAACGCACAGAGAGCGGCGCGGCGCGGTGCGGTGCGGAGGCGGTTTTGCGGTAAAGCGAATGCGGGGCGGAGGACGTCGCACCAAAATCCCGCCCGGTATTCGCGCGGGATAGCGGCGCGGAGGCGGCGTGTGTGACATATCAAGCGGTAATCGACAGTTGACAGATTCGGAAAGATCAAAAATGTTATCCTCAGATTCAGATACCGATGACGAGACGTTCCTAAACAAAAAGAAGACTAAACGAACATCCGGGTCCATGAAATAAATAAAGAAAGAGGAATTTTCATTATATAATATAATAAATATACAGGGTGTAATCGTTAAGTGTAGCCAGGCGATTATTCCGTAAATATAAGAGATATTAGAAAATAACTGATTTCGAAAGTGCGTTACCCAATGAGTAAAATTGCATCAATAACTTTTTTGAAATAAAAGTATTAATATTAAAAATATTAAGTTTGAACGCTCGCTTGTAAACTTGTGAGTGTAACTTGTAACTTGTAGTGTAACTAGTGAACGGCTTTACAAGTTTACTAGTAACATTTGAACTTATACAAGTTTACAAGTTACACTTACAAGTTTACAAGTTAGACTTACAAGTTTACAAGTTTACAAGATACACGTACAAGTTTACAAGTTACACTTGCAAGTTACACTTGCAAGTTACTTACAAGTTTACAAGTTACTTACAAGTTACTTACAAGTTTACAAGTTACTTACAAGTTTACAAGTTACTTACAAGTTTACAAGATACACTTGTGGCAAGGTACTTAACTGTATGGGAGCGTTTAAACTTAATATTAGACGACCGGTTAGTCTAGTGGGTAGTGACGCTGCCTACGAAGCTGAAGGTCCTGGGTTCGAATCCCAGTAAGGGCAAATATTTTGTGTGATGAGCATGAATATTTGTTTCTGAGTCATTTATTTATTATTTATTTATTTATTTAGACACGAAAAAAAAAATAACAAAAAATGTAACATTACAGGAAATATCCTAAGTCATTACAATTTTTTTTAAATCATGGGTACAATAACATTAAATACTAAATAAGCATTTCACACAACTTCAAGCACTCTCTTTCGACAACCGTCCAGCCATCCGCAAACAGATCACAGGAGGGTTGCTTCGCGTTTAGTTTCTAGGATGTTTTCTATGTATTTAAGTATTTCTATCTATTAAATATATCGTCGTCTAGTACCCATAACACAAGCCTTATTGAGCTTACTATGGGACTAGGTCGATTTGTGTAAGATTGTCCCCTAATATTTATTTATTTATTTAATATTTTTATTATTAATATACTATTATTTCAAAAAAGTTATTAATGCAATTTTACTCATTGGGTAACGCACTTTCGATATCAGTTTGATATTTTCTAATATCTTTTATATTTACGGAATAATCGCCTGGCTACACTTAACGATTACACCCTGTACCTATATATTTTTCGCTTTGCCTTAAGGTTTGACTGGTAGAGAATGCCATATGGCCATTTGTACGATAAGTTTTCTTTTGTGCAATAAAGTTTAAATAAATAAATATTTGGAGAGTTCCATCATTTATGCCAAGAGCTGACTTCTTATTTAAGATCGTTTTAACACTTATTTTCACATGAGTAAAAACAGTCTTGAAGAATTACACGACATCTTAAAACCAAGGATTGTTAAGCAGGGTACCAAGTTTCACAAGGGAAATAAATTTTACAGTTGTACTTATTGTTAAAATTAATAAAATCTGAACTGAAGTTGTAAAAAAATACAACTTGTTGCACCGCTCTCAGCACGCCTCCGCGCCGCGCCGCGCCGCCACCGCCAGTGCGCGCCGGTGCATTGACAACTGCGTAATACAACTTCCCGCCGCAAAACCGCCCCGCGCCGCCTCCGCGCCGCGCACGCCTATCTGTGCACGCGTTTCGCCGCCTCCGCGCCGCTACCGCCTCCGCCACGCTTTTTTCCCGGCCGGTTTTCTGTGCGGACCCTTTCATATTAGCTCGAACATTACAACCGGTACCGCCTCCGCGCCGCACCGCGCCGCTCCGCCACCGCTGTCAGTGCGTTTCGGCCTTTAGGCGGCTCGCGCACAGCGCGTGAGCGCGTACCAATTTGAGCGAAATAGGTGAGCCGTGCGTGCCTCAACCTGAGGCTGCTCTAATTCGTACGCTGCTTTACAATAACAAAATAGAGAAATAACATGTAAAACTTGCTTAATACAAAAAGATCTACACTGAGAACTTATTATACATTTTCTTTTTCAGCTTATTGCAGACTTTCACGAATGGTATAATGGAAATGAACATACTTTCGAAAACAAATTTCCGTTATTGAAAAATAAGTTAATATCATTATTTGAAAAAGTTTCAAACAAAAGTAAATTTGTGAAGGACCTTAAGGAGCTTGCAAAAAGTGAGTTTTTTTTATCTCAAATTATGACTACATATCTGGGGGCAGGGAAACTACCTTAAAGGCTCCGTCAGACTCGCGCGTTTTGCTAGCGGGGCGCGACGTGAGCGCATCGCGCGCGTGATCTGCGCTCGGACGTAGCGCCCGGCCGGCGCGCCTGCCCGTGCAGTCAGAGACAACAATATGTAATTGCCCCTCGAGAGAGCGGTGCGCGCGGGTTGTGCATGAGCATGACGCTGGCGTGACGCGCGCCACTCTTAAGGCTTGGCCAGACACGGCGCGACGCAGCGCCACGGTCGCGCGGCGCGACCGCGGCGGCTTTAATTACCATGCTAACAGGTTAGCGACGTAAACAGACTGCGTCCCGCCGGCATCGCGCCCCGCTTCTGTCGCGCCCCGCGCCGCGTGGCCCCTTGCGTTCGCCGCGCTGGTTTACATCAGTCGGGTCGGACATCTATTCATAGTACTCTTTGAGTCGGACGTTAGGCAGCGCGCGGTGCGTAGTGCGAGCGTAACAATACATTCGTTATTCTGTGATTGTGGTTATGAACATAGAAACGCATGCCGTATCCGGGCGCGAGTCACGCCCGCATCGCGGCGCGTTCGCACGCGCGATGAGGGCTTGTTGAGAGCGCGAACAGTCATCGCGTCGGCTTCACGCGGCGCGGACGTCGCGCTGCGCCACGCCATGTGTTTGGCCAAGCCTTAAAGGCCGACGCGATGCCTGTTCGGGCGCTCCGCGAAATCGGAGTTCTTCGATTGAATATTTACCTATGACAAAGTAAAGCGAATGCCAGGATTTTGATGCGGTTTTTTTTAATAGAAGAGTGATTCAAGAGAAAGGTTTATAATATAGTATCCGCGCGAAGCCGGCGCGGGTCGCTAGTTGAGAATAAATCCGGTTATGTTCAAAATCGATGTCTGAGAGGTCTAAATACCAATTCAAAGTCAGAAATATTTCAATAAGTGGTCGCATTCTTTAAATTTTTTGAAACATTTGTTGTAAATTAATATGCCCGTTTTTTTTAAACAACAACATACATTTTCAGGTTTCTCGAGGGTGCAGATTCTAGAAATGATGTCCATTTTGAATTCCAAAATGGCGGACATTGCTTTTCTAATTTAAACTTTCGCGAGACATGTTGAAATAATACTAATAATTACACGGTTCAACTCAATTCAGTTCAATTCAATCTTTTATTCATAAAATCATCACGTATTAAATGTCACTACGGGCGAAATGTTTCGAACTCTTCGGGAGTTCTTCTTCAGGATGAGTGTTTTCGCGGCGGTGTCGCTTGAATCTTGTCGTGATTCAAGCGACACCTGCACGGAATATAAAAAACTAGTGTTACTGGTTTTTTCTGTTCTGTGGACACCTGTGTCGCTTGAATCACCAGGTCTCGCTTTTAGGGTTATCAAGGGTGCAGATTCCAACAATTATTGCCTGCGAACTTGGACATTTTTATATTAAAAAAAGTGAACACAATTTTGCAGTTTTTCTTTAATATGTTCAAAATTGATAACTAAAGGGCCAAAGCGTCTCCATTGTGTCCAAGTACGGATCCGAGATCAGAATTGAAAAATTTGGCCACCACACAGTGGCCTGAAAATCTGGCTTCCATAGACATGATCGATGGTTTCATAATATATTATAGTTTTTTTTAATGCTACTAATAAATTCACGTAATAAATGACACGAAAGGCGACATGTTTCGAACTCTTCGGGAGTTCTTCTTCAGGATGAGTGTTTTCGATGTTTGTTTTGAAGAAGAACTCCCGAAAAGTTCGAAACATGTCGCCTGTCGTGACATTTAATACGTGAATTTAACCGTCGATTTATTAGTAGTATTTTAGACATGTCTCACAAAAGTTTAAATTCGATTATAGCTGTTTTTGCTTTAGTTAAAGACTAGCCATTATTAAGCTAAATTATTACAACCCTTACGTGATTTAGTAAAAAAACGGAAGGTCATATTTCAGTTATAGCTCTCGAAACTCTTGACTTACTAGCGAAAATTATATCTTTAAATATAGGTACAGATTTTGTCTTTCTTCCCACTTATTATAATTATCTATAGGTAAGTATTCATCATGTTTCATCTGACTGTCGGGGCATATACTATGCGAGAAGGAGCGGGGCAGCAATAGACGCATCAGCGGGGCGCGCGGGTGATTTGTGATTTTTCCCTGGCAGTACGGCCCCCTCTTAATTTTTCTATATCCATAATCACAATCACAGAATTACTAATATATTACAACGCTCGCACTATGCACCGCGCGCTACCTAACGTCCGACTGATGTGACCCAGCGCGGCGCAGCGTGCCGCCGAGTCCGCGCCGCGCGACCGCGGCGCTGCGTCGCGCCGGGTGTTTGACCAAGCCTTTATCGCACCCCGCTTACTAAACGCGCGAGTGTTACTTACATGCAATATTGACGTATCACTATTGACGGTTTGCCTAAACTGGGTTTTTTTAAAATCTATACTATGTTTGATTGTTTATTGCAAACACGATTGGCATTTATTTGTGTGTAAAGCAAACAGGATTGCGAGACGAACATAATTCAAATTTATAACCTACGACGGTTACAAATTTTAGATACTACAATACACTTATAAACGTCACTAAAACACTTCACTTATTATGTATACATTTAAATTTAGACTAAAAGTATTTATTTAACAACTAATGGGCTTAATATTACGTGAATAGCATTCAATTTATAATAAATAAAGGGACGTTGCAAAAAACAGCTGTTCGTTCTTGGCCATCCTGCCTTGCGATTCGTGATGGATCCCTTTAATAATACTCCCCGATTTACCTTAAGGGAACCGGATAGCTACCATACACTTACTGCTGTCTGTGGGATGCATATCTCATAATGTATATTTCTTTTAATATAGATCCCGATCAAGAAACGAGCAATCTAGCTGCACTCCTTATGATCCCGCATCTTCTAGGACCGGTTCAAATAAGGAAGACGAAATGTTCTACGGCCGAAGTACGTGAAAGCTTCATAAAACATATCGACGAGGAAAGACTGCTGAACGAAGAACGGCAGAAACGACACGACAAGAATAAATCTCGCGGTATCACTGTCCAGCCATATGTCGTAGTCGCAGGACCACTTGAAAATATCACCGCAAGGTACATTATTGTTGATGACATAGTGTATGACCTGCCTAGCATTGCTTGTGCTGTGGATACGTGTTTTAAAATCATATGGGCTCTATACTTAGAATATCCTTGTGAATGTTTGCGGGTTTGGCAATTCCTGCAGAGAGCTGTTTATGACATTGACACCAAAGCAGTTAACATAAAAGAAAATATTTCTTCATCAGTTCTTAGCCTACTGAGTGATTGCAACATCGGTAAGGATTAAAATAATGGTCGTCTGTTTTTTGTGTGCAGCTGAAGTTAAAGATTTTAGAGCTCTCCGGGTTCATTTCCAATTTTTTCATAAGAACCATTACTTTGAACAATATAGGTGTACCGAAAGCGGCTGTTCCAGGTCCTACCATCTTTTTAATTCATATCGGCGGCATTATCTTAAAATTCATTCCACTGAGGAGTTTCCCAGAAACGATGAAAACGAAGGATCTGTTGATACAAATACTGAAATACCACTCGAAGGTGTTAGTTCATCATCTGGGGCGCCACCATCTTCTACCGAAGGTGTTAGTTCATCATCTGTAGCGCCACCATCTTCTACAAGTGATTATTTATCAGTAGTTGTAGCACCAGATGCTGATATCTCTTTGCGTAATGTTTCACTTGAATCAGCTTTAGCATTATTTATAGCGATGTTGTATGGAGCTGCGAATCTACCAAGAAATGTTGTTCAAATTATTATTGAAAATTTTCAAAACGTCATATCGCATTCTGTAATACCTTTAATGCACGAGTTACTGCAGAAAACGATTAATAATGGGGGGATCTGTTCTTCTCAACATTCAGAAGTAATACAAACGATACGTACAGAAGTAAACTCGGTATTCAGCACATTTTCCTCAGAACATCGTATATTTTCTTTCTTTGAGCTCAATCAAACTTATATACCGCCCCAAGCAATTGTAGTAGGCGAGAGCCGCGAATCAAATACTCGTGGCGGCAACCAAGTAGTTAATCGTACTATCCAATTTATTCCATTAAGAGAAGTCTTGCGTGCTTTTTTCTCTCTCGAATCAATCTTGGTTGATACACTACAATATATGGCAAACATGTATAGTGATATCACAAATATACACAACTTTATTCAAGGACATTACTGGCAATCCAAAAGAATAGTTCACGCTGGTAGGAAGGTTGTGCCCATATTTTTATTTTTTGATGATTATGAGACGGGTAATGCTTTGGGAAGCCACTCAGGCATTCATAAACTAGGAGCCGTATATGTCTCAATACCTTGCTTACCACCGTGGCGTTGCTCTATTCTTACTAATATCTTCTTAACTTTGTTGTTTCACTCTTCTGATAGAGTGCAATTCGGTAACGATATAATATTCCAACCTGTAATAGATGAACTAAATTTTCTCCGTACTGTTGGTATACCATTTGATATTCCCAATTTTAATGGAGTAATATACTTTGAATTGGCTCTTATTCTAGGAGATAATTTGGGCATACATTCCTTAACTGGTTTCGTGGAAAGTTTTTCAGCTAATTATTCTTGTAGAATTTGTAGAGTGACAAAAGAAGTAATGAAAGTTCAGTGTTATGAAGATAACACAATCTTAAGATGTAGTGATGATTATGAGGCCGACCTGTTGGAGGGTATTCCTGGAAACTCCGGTGTTAAAGAAAGATGTGTTTGGTTGAAAGTAGGTGGGTTTGATTTGTTCAAGCAAGTAGGCGTGGATATTATGCATGACATTTTTGAAGGAGTTGGCAAGTATGTCATGGGACTGGTGCTAATGAAATATATTAGTCGTTTCAAATATTTCTCTTTATCTTTGCTGAACGATAGGCTACGAAGTTTTGAATACGGGCCAGATAACCGCAACAAGCCTATTGAATTAAGCATGTCTCACATCAATCAATGTAATGTTCGTCTTAGCGCGTCAGAAATGCTAACTTTGATAAGATACTTTTCAGTGTTAGTGGGTGATAAGGTTCCTGGAGGTGACATGTATTGGACACTTTATTTGAAATTACGCGAAGTTGTAGAACTTGCAATGGCTACTTGTGTTTGGGACGGTATTGATGCTGTAATGCAGGACTGTGTCACTCAACTTAATGAATTGTATTTACTCTTGTCAAATGGATCTCTAAAACCTAAGTTTCACCACCTTACACATTATCATAATGCCATGAAGAACTTTGGTCCGCTTTCACTAATTTCATCTATGAGGTACGAAGCGAAACACAAACTGGCAAAGACATCTGCAAGGGCTTCGTGTAATCGAAGGAACATTTCGCTCAGTTTATCTATTAAACACCAGCTCAAATTAAACGAAATATTTGCTAAGGGTTCATTGGATCCAATATTATCATGGGGACCTAAGAATCTAAAACTGACACAATCTGATTTAGAAATCATTCAATCCTGTCTCCTTCTAGATGAAACTAAGACTTTGTTCGGTGTCGCTTGGTTTGCCATGTCCTCTGTTCGATATAGTAAGGGTTCTATACTTATTTGTAGTCCTAAGCCAATCTGCGATCGTAACGACATAACGTTTTTAATGGTTAGTGGAGTGTACATTTGTGATAATGAGGTTATTTTGATAGGGACTCTGTTGCAAACTATATTTTTTGATAGTCATTATTATGCGTATGAAGTTCAAAAGCAAGTGAAGAAAATAGCAATTTGGTATAAAACCCTTCATTTTCAGACTCCCCATACTTTAAATACAATATTTAAAAGGTCATTGGTTACATTACGAAGTCCCATTTAATAGTTGCTTGCGATAAAAGGTAATAGATAAGAACAGTCATATTCCATAAGCCCACTCCCAATACACCTACGTCTCATGACAACACGATAAAATGCATATTCCATAAGCCCACTCCCAATACACCTACGTCTCATGACAACACGATAAAATGCATATTCCATATGCCCACTCCCAATACACCTGCGTTTCATGACAACACGATAAAATGCATGGCAGCAGTCGACAAAGTTGTGCTGAGCACGAGAAAATTAAAATTGTCTGTTAGTTTGAAAACCCTTCATTTCCGGTCAAATTTTGTACGGGTAATTACGTATATTTACGTATATCTACGTTAAGTGACAACAGTACGGGACATGTGGCATCATTTAGCCCTTACAAATTTTGACCGGAAATGAAGGATTTTCAAACTTTCGGCCATTTTATTATTTTTATTTTCTTTTGGTCAGTAAAACTCTCTCGATCGTGTTGTCATGGGACGTAGGTGTATTGTTAGTGGGCTTACGGACTAATAGTATCTATGTCAATATTAGTATCTTCAAATCTATGAGATTTTCTTGTTATTCTTTTTTATTGCTCATTGATTCGCCCTCTTGATTTATCGAAGGTTGCATGCATGCATGCAAGCAAGCATGTATTTACTTTGACCTTTTCAAATATGGATACTTAACTTATTTTTCAACACATTTGTTTCCCCCGTGTGGTGTCGGGTTAGAATTTCACCACCCCCTTTCTTCCCGTGGGTGTCGTAAAAGCCGACTAAGGGAGCAGGGTTGAAGTGTGTTGTGGGCGATGGGCTAGCAACCCATCACTGCAATGACACATTTTGTCGATCTTTTATAGCCATATTTATGTTAAAAGTGGCGCTGGAACATAAATTTCATGTGTTCTGCCTACCACTTTTGGGTATCTTTTATTAAATACTTTTGGGACTAATTAAACTATTTCTAACCTAAACTTGTGGTTGTTATCTGATAAATTATGTCATTACATAATGTTAAATAAAGGATAACAATTAATCGCAAACCACAGACACCCACAACTAGCGCCCTCTACTAATGATTAAAGCAACACTATTAAAAAGAATAAAGTCTTGTCTACGTTTTGTCTTGCACATCCGTTGTTTCATTTAATAGAAAAGCCCAAATAAATTGTTATAAAACATTAATAAGCTGTTAGATAGGAGAATTTATCAGATAACAACCACAAATTTAGGTTAGAAATAGTTTAATTAGTCCCAAAAGTATTTAATAAAAGATTCCCAATAGTGGTAGGCAGAACACATGAAATAAATGATGATGAGTGAAGAAAAAATAATAGAAGTATACGGAGAAGGTGTCGATATCACTTCACCGCTCAACTCTGCAGTCTCTTCACCGAACAACTCTGCAGTATCATCTCCGAGTTCAACAATTTCAAGCTTACAAGAATTGAAAGTAAGCGTACCTTTTCAACAGAAAAGCACCTAATAGGCACACACTGGTCGGAGCAGCGGGGTATCAATATTAGTATCTTCAAATCTATGAGATTTTCTTGTTATTCTGTTTTATTGCTCATTGATTCGCCATCTTGATTTATTTAAGGTTGCATGCATGCATGCAAGCAAGCATGTATTTACTTTGACCTTTTCAAATATGTATACTTATCTTATTTTTCAACACATTTTTTTCCCCCGTGTGGTGTCGGGTTAGAATTTCACCACCCCCTTTCTTCCCGTGGGTGTCGTAAAAGTCGACTAAGGGAGCAGGGTTGAAGTGTGTTGTGGGCGATGGGCTAGCAACCCATCACTGCAATGACACATTTTGTCGATCTTTTATAGCCATATTTATGTTAAAAGTGGCGCTGGAACATAAATTTCATGTGTTCTGCCTACCACTTTTGGGTATCTTTTATTAAATACTTTTGGGACTAATTAAACTATTTCTAACCTAAACTTGTGGTTGTTATCTGATAAATTATGTCATTACATAATGTTAAATAAAGGATAACAATTAATCGCAAACCACAGACACCCACAACTAGCGCCCTCTACTAATGATTAAAGCAACACTATTAAAAAGAATAAAGTCTTGTCTACGTTTTGTCTTGCACATCCGTTGTTTCATTTAATAGAAAAGCCCAAATAAATTGTTATAAAACATTAATAAGCTGTTAGATAGGAGAATTTATCAGATAACAACCACAAATTTAGGTTAGAAATAGTTTAATTAGTCCCAAAAGTATTTAATAAAAGATTCCCAATAGTGGTAGGCAGAACACATGAAATAAATGATGATGAGTGAAGAAAAAATAATAGAAGTATACGGAGAAGGTGTCGATATCACTTCACCGCTCAACTCTGCAGTCTCTTCACCGAACAACTCTGCAGTATCATCTCCGAGTTCAACAATTTCAAGCTTACAAGAATTGAAAGTAAGCGTACCTTTTCAACAGAAAAGCACCTAATAGGCACACACTGGTCGGAGCAGCGGGGTATCAATATTAGTATCTTCAAATCTATGAGATTTTCTTGTTATTCTGTTTTATTGCTCATTGATTCGCCATCTTGATTTATTTAAGGTTGCATGCATGCATGCAAGCAAGCATGTATTTACTTTGACCTTTTCAAATATGGATACTTATCTTATTTTTCAACACATTTTTTTCCCCCGTGTGGTGTCGGGTTAGAATTTCACCACCCCCTTTCTTCCCGTGGGTGTCGTAAAAGTCGACTAAGGGAGCAGGGTTGAAGTGTGTTGTGGGCGATGGGCTAGCAACCCATCACTGCAATGACACATTTTGTCGATCTTTTATAGCCATATTTATGTTAAAAGTGGCGCTGGAACATAAATTTCATGTGTTCTGCCTACCACTTTTGGGTATCTTTTATTAAATACTTTTGGGACTAATTAAACTATTTCTAACCTAAACTTGTGGTTGTTATCTGATAAATTATGTCATTACATAATGTTAAATAAAGGATAACAATTAATCGCAAACCACAGACACCCACAACTAGCGCCCTCTACTAATGATTAAAGCAACACTATTAAAAAGAATAAAGTCTTGTCTACGTTTTGTCTTGCACATCCGTTGTTTCATTTAATAGAAAAGCCCAAATAAATTGTTATAAAACATTAATAAGCTGTTAGATAGGAGAATTTATCAGATAACAACCACAAGTTTAGGTTAGAAATAGTTTAATTAGTCCCAAAAGTATTTAATAAAAGATTCCCAAAAGTGGTAGGCAGAACACATGAAATTTATGTTCCAGCGCCACTTTTAGCATAAATATGGCTATAAAAGATCGACAAAATGTGTCATTGCAGTGATGGGTTGCTAGCCTATCGCCCACAACACACTTCAACCCTGCTCCCTTAGTCGACTTTTACGACACCCACGGGAAGAAAGGGGGTGGTGAAATTCTAACCCGACACCACACGGGGGAAAAAAATGTGTTGAAAAATAAGATAAGTATCCATATTTGAAAAGGTCAAAGTAGTCCTAGGCTTTGAACCTGAGTCCCGCCTCCGCAGCGTTTGCGATAGCATCGTTTCTACTAATATTGTTACTAGAGCTAGATTTAGATTACATTTTACTTCCCTGCCACATTGCTAACTTAATAGTAAATAGCACATTTTTATCCTTTAGAACGAATGCCCGGACTTAATTTCACTACTCAATAGTACACAAGAGGGTAAGCTGCTTCTTAAACAGCGTCTAAACCCTTTGGGGGATCAACTACGAAGAACTTTAACCAGAGAGATTGCGACCGAAGTAGTCAAACATGAACCGAAGGCACCGATAATAAATATTAACGTAACAATACTGCGACAGTTGGGATGCGTCATAGTTAGCTAAAGTGACAAGGTACTAAAATGACAACAAAAGCATCCGAGCAGTACGCTACAACTAGCAAAAGGAGAGCACCGGTTAGAGAGCACCTTGAGACCATCTCTGAAAGCGAAGCGGACCTAATTGATTCAAAGAACACTGAAATAGAAGAATGCTTCGAATGGCTCCGTTCGTCTGCAGACAATTATACACTCTTTATTTTGAAATTATTATATTTTCAAAATTATATTTGGTAAACTTACCAAAGAATATCCCCAAGATCGTTTTAAGCAGGGAAATTCCTGGAGGTACGGATATGCTTCGTCTGACAAGACACTCTGGTGTGTTCTCTCCTGGCCCGGCCACATGCTCGTACGAGGCTGTGATTAAAGGGATAAAATGTACCCATTATGTACTATTATGTACCAAGTCGGAAATTAATTGTACCTCCATAGTTTGCCAGTTACAGGTCATCTAATGTGGCCGGGCTGAGAAGTGTACTACCCAGCCCGGCCCACACAGATCTGCTAATATACGAAACTTCGGGATATAATTTGAATAGCAGATAAATGTACCTTTTATGTACCAGATAATAAACCTTAATTTTTATTAAAAAAATGGCCATAAAAATATTTTTACATACATCAAACATTTTGCGTTGGAGCGCCTGTTAGAATGTAACAGCTATGCAAATAATGAAATAATGATGCGTCAGGGTGGTGGGTGGACCTCACGAATTTCAAAGTAATATTTATAGATATATTGTACATTAAGTGTACCTCAGTGTACCATTAATAAAATTAATTGTACCTCCATAGTTTGCCAGTTACAGGTCATACAATGTGGCCGGGCTGAGCAGTGTACTACCACCCAGCCCAGCATCCACTTTCATTATTTGCATAGCTGTTACATTCTAACAGGCGCTCCAACGCAAAATGTTTGATGTATGTAAAAATATTTTTATGCCCATTTTTTTAATAAAAATTAAGGTTTATTATCTGGTACATAAAAGGTACATTTATCTACTATTCAAATTATATCTCGAAGTTTCGTATATTAGCAGATCTGTGTGGGCCGGGCTGGGTAGTACACTTCTAAGCCCGGCCACATTAGATGACCTGTAACTGGCAAACTATGTTGGTACATTTAATTTCCGACTTGGTACATAATAGTACATAATGGGTACATTTTATCACTGCAATCACAGCCTCGTATGAGCATGTGGCCGGGCCAGGAGGGAACACACGACACTCTGGCGGCGCCGTTTTCTTGTAAGGGCCCACTTTTCATCACAGAGTGTATAATTGTCTGATGTATATTTCTTTTAATATATATCCCGATCAAGAAACTAGCAATCTAGCTGCACTCCTTATGATCCCGCATCTTCTAGGACCGGTTCAAATAAGGAAGACGAAATGTTCTACGGCCGAAGTATGTGAAAGCTTCATAAAACATATCGACGAGGAAAGACTGCTGAACGAAGAACGGCAGAAACGACACGACAAGAATAAATCTCGCGGTATCACTGTCCAGCCATATGTCGTAGTCGCAAGACCACTTGAAAATATCACCGCAAGGTACATTATGTTGATGACATAGTGTATGACCTGCCTAGCATTGCTTGTGCTGTGGATACGTGTTTTAAAATCATATGGGCTCTATACTTAGAATATCCTTGTGAATGTTTGCGGGTTTGGCAATTCCTGCAGAGAGCTGTTTATAACATTGACACCAAAGCAGTTAACTTAAAAGAAAATATTTCTTCATCAGTTCTTAGCCAACTGAGTGATTGCAACATCGGTAAGGATTAAAATAATGGTCGTCGACCATCTCTGAAAGCGAAGCGGACCTAATTGATTCAAAGAACACTGAAATAGAAGAATGCTTCGAATGGCTCCGTTCGTCTGCAGGCAATTATACACTCTGTGATGAAAAGTGGGTCCTTACAACACTCTATTACACATGCATGGCTCATCCACTTGCTCGTGTCACTCTGCCCGCGGCAAACTCGGATCATTATATACGTTACCGTGAAAATACGATGGAAAATAATGTATTTTTATTTTTAGTAAACTTACCAAATAATATCCCCAAGTTAAGCAAGTGTTGGTAAGCTGTCCTTTTGTTAGTTGTAGAGTACTGCTAATTTCTAAACTGCCAGGTTAGGTTAGGAGATGATACTGCAGAGTTGTTCGGTGAAGAGACTGTAGAGTTGAGCGGTGAAGTGATATCGACACCTTCTCCGTATACTTCTACCACCATTTTTTGGCACTTTTCGTTTCTCGCCACGTGGAATATGCGATAGACCTAATGGCATGGTCTATCTCATATTCCACGTGCCTACTTGCTACTCGATGACGTACATTTTGCCAAAAACTAGGGTCATTTGGAAATAGGGTCACCAGGAAAATAAATCATAACGTTTTACCGTGAATTGCCCTTTGACTAAGTTTGTCTTCATTACATCGTACATTGTTGGTACATGTTTTATCGTAGGAAAACTGTTATCTGGCCCTGTTTCACAAAGGTAACATTGTCACAATTTCTGACACATCCAAATTACTGGCGTTGTAGACGTCTATATAGGCTACAGTAACCGTTTACCACCGGGCGGGCTGTTTCCTTGTTTGCCACCAACATGACATTTTTTATTTTATTTTATAAAATGCAACATAGTTATATTGTATCGTCAATAAATAGGTACTAGTTAGTGGTTCGGTGAAGAGCTCACGACAATTGTCACGAAAAACAACAGTCCTTAGAAGAACTGTCGATAATTTTCGACATAAGATTAGGCATGGGTCGGAGTTTCGTGACAATTGTCGTGTTCTTCGAAACATGTCCAACCCGCTTTTTACAAAGAACCCTGATTATACTGTCAGTTTGGGCAGTGTCCCCCTGTTGGCTTGTAGTCCTTATTTTTCAAATATTAATAAGCTGCGTACAAATTTGAGCGGCTCAGCCTGAGGCATGCTAGCCCCGCGCGGCGCGCTGCTCGCGAGCCAAATTGTTGCACATAAAAAAACCCTGATTATACTGTCAGTTTGGGCAGTGTCCCCCTGTTGGCTTGTAGTCCTTATTTTTCAAATATTAATAAGCTGCGTACAAATTTGAGCGGCTCAGCCTGAGGCATGCTAGCCCCGCGCGGCGCGCTGCTCGCGAGCCAAATTGTTGCACATAAACATGCGCGGGTGAGGCAGCGTGCTCGCGGCGAGCCGACATTGTGCGTCGTTCAAAATGGTGTCGGACACGATGACAGCCGGCTGCGTTTATCATGTTTCACCGAATAATATTAATAAATTTACGAACAAACTCTATTACACATGCATGGCTCATCCACTCGCTCGTGTCACTCTGCCCGCGGCAAACTCGGATCATTATATACGTTACCGTGAAAATACGATGGAAAATAATGTATTTTTATTTTTAGTAAACTTACCAAATAATGTCCCCAAGTTAAGCAAGTGTTGGTAAGCTGTCCTTTTGTTAGTTGTAGAGTACTGCTAATTTCTAAACTGCCAGGTTAGGTTAGGAGATGATACTGCAGAGTTGTTCGGTGAAGAGACTGTAGAGTTGAGCGGTGAAGTGATATCGACACCTTCTCCGTATACTTCTACCACCATTTTTTGGCACTTTTCGTTTCTCGCCACGTGGAATATGCGATAGACCTAATGGCATGGTCTATCTCATATTCCACGTGCCTACTTGCTACTCGATGACGTACATTTTGCCAAAAACTAGGGTCATTTGGAAATAGGGTCACCAGGAAAATAAATCATAACGTTTTACCGTGAATTGCCCTTTGACTAAGTTTGTCTTCATTACATCGTACATTGTTGGTACATGTTTTATCGTAGGAAAACTGTTATCTGGCCCCTGTTTCACAAAGGTAACATTGTCACAATTTCTGACACATCCAAATTACTGGCGTTGTAGACGTCTATAGGCTACAGTAACCGTTTACCACCGGGCGGGCTGTTTCCTTGTTTGCCACCAACATGATATTTTTTATTTTATTTTATAAAATGCAACATAGTTATATTGTATCGTCAATAAATAGGTACTAGTTAGTGGTTTGGTGAAGAGCTCACGACAATTGTCACGAAAAACAACAGTCCTTAGAAGAACTGTCGATAATTTTCGACATAAGATTAGGCATGGGTCGGAGTTTCGTGACAATTGTCGTGTTCTTCGAAACATGTCCAACCCGCTTTTTACAAATGTAGTAGTTTTAATGACGTTGTAGTGATAATGAGTTTTGATGAATGTTTCAATAAATAATGTTTACTTTGTAACACTTGTGTTTATTTCTTTATTGTTCCTCGACAATAGCAAAACTTGCAGCTCAGCTGTATTTGCTGCTACTGTTGGGCAACAGTACCAGCTACTGTTCAGTATGTAATTGCTACTGTTCCACTACAGTTGTAGCTATTGTAGTGGAACAGTAGCAATTACATACCTAACAGTAACTGGTATTGTTTCCAAACAGTTGTAGCAACTGTAGGTAATCAGTAAGATCAACTGTTGTGGAACAGTAGCAACTACAGACCTAACAGTAGTTTCTACTGTTCCCGAACAGTTGTAGCAACTGTAGGTAATCAGTAAGATCAACTGTTGTGGAACAGTAGCAATTACATACCTAACAGTAACTGGTACTGTTTCCAAACAGTTGTAGCAACTGTAGGTAATCAGTAAGATCAACTGTTGTGGAACAGTAGCAACTACAGACCTAACAGTAGTTTTAACTGTTCCCGAACAGTTGTAGCAACTGTAGGTAATCAGTAAGATCAACTGTTGTGGAACAGTAGCAATTACATACCTAACAGTAACTGGTACTGTTTCCAAACAGTTGTAGCAACTGTAGGTAATCAGTAAGATCAACTGTTGTGGAACAGTAGCAACTACAGACCTAACAGTAGTTTCAACTGTTCCCGAACAGTTGTAGCAACTGTAGGTAATCAGTAAGATCAACTGTTGTGGAACAGTAGCAATTACATACCTAACAGTAACTGGTACTGTTTCCAAACAGTTGTAGCAACTGTAGGTAATCAGTAAGATCAACTGTTGTGGAACAGTAGCAACTACAGACCTAACAGTAGTTTCTACTGTTCCCGAACAGTTGTAGCAACTGTAGGTAATCAGTAAGATCAACTGTTGTGGAACAGTAGCAATTACATACCTAACAGTAACTGGTACTGTTTCCAAACAGTTGTAGCAACTGTAGGTAATCAGTAAGATCAACTGTTGTGGAACAGTAGCAACTACAGACCTAACAGTAGTTTCTACTGTTCCCGAACAGTTGTAGCAACTGTAGGTAATCAGTAAGATCAACTGTTGTGGAACAGTAGCAATTACATACCTAACAGTAACTGGTACTGTTTCCAAACAGTTGTAGCAACTGTAGGTAATCAGTAAGATCAACTGTTGTGGAACAGTAGCAATTACAGACCTAACAGTAGTTGCTACTGCTCCCGAACAGTTGTAGCAACTGTAGATAATCAGTAAGATCAACTGTTGTGGAACAGTAGCAACTACAGACCTAACCGTAGTTGCTACTGTTCCCGAACAGTTGTAGCAGCTGTAGGTAATCAGTAAGATCAACTGTTGTGGAACAGTAGCAACTACAGACCTAACCGTAGTTGCTACTGTTCCCGAACAGTTGTAGCAGCTGTAGGTAATCAGTCAGATCAACTGTTGTGGAACAGTAGCAATTAATGTTTCCCTTAACTGTTTTCTTTAACTGTTTTCTTCAACTGTTTTCTTCAACTGTTTTCCTTAACTGTTTTCTTTAACTGTTTTCTTCAACTGTTTTCCTTAACTGTTTTCCATTACTGATTTATACAGTTAAATTGACTGTCTTAAGTTACTGTTTCCATGAACTGTTTTCTTTAACTGTTTTCCTTAACTGTTTTGTTTTGTACTGTTTTCCTTAACTGACTTATTCAGTAAATTGTACTGTTATACCCTTACTGTTTTATAACAGTTAAAGTTACTGGTTTTCACGGTTGGCTCCATTTTAACTGATTTTTTCATTTAAGTTTACTGAAATTTCAGTAGGATTCACTGACTATTTCTTTCAGTGTACGCAATGATCACATTCGCGGCACCTTCAGGGTGAGGCCAATCCCGGAAAAACTGCTCGAATGTAGGTTGAGGTGGTACGGGCACGTCATGAGAAGACCACATGACCATATGACACGAAGAGTGCTTAACTTAGAAGCTGGTCCAAGAGGCCGTGGCAGACCCCGACTCACGTGGCAATCAGTTGTTGACAAGGACCTACGTGCAGCCCAAATAGACCCACAGGCGACCCAGGATGGAATGTCCTGGCGAAGAATGATTAGGAGAGCCGACCCCAACTGAAATGGGATAAGGCGAGGATAAAGAAGAAGATGATTTAAAATGTGTCATTGAATCTAGTTGCTTTTTGGTCACATAAATATTCAAGATTAAACTGAACTTTTCAGAAAATTGTACCTATCTACCTTATAATTAAAAATAAAAACCTGTATTTCACCAGCTACTTCACGTTATCAATAAACAAAACTTACGAAAATACAAGAATCATCCAATTTCCACTTATTTTTACAATTTTATTCTATAAAGAATGAACAATTTATGCTGTTTTACTATAAAGATTAGGCACCAACTCTATAAAACCGTACTAGGTCATTTAAAGCAGACAAAGTCATAATATGCAAATATATTTATGAATTATCTGTTAACTGTCTCAATTGTCTCATTTTATGCAAAACCTCAGACTTAATACAAATTACTGGCCGACGTTTCTACTTAGTGTACTGTCCAACAAATAAATTACGTCTTTAATTTTCAGTCCGCCTTAACGGAACTTTATTGCTACCACAGACATAGGTAGATCACGTAAATACACATACTTCGCGTGACAGCGATCATGTATTTAAATGTGCATAGTTTGGGATGTGTCCAATTCATTTTAATATGTAAGTAATTATGAAAATGTTATGTTGTAATATCAAGATTTTCACATGTATTTTAGTGGAATACTCATGCTACTACTTTGTTATTACTGAAACACTGAAAAAAAATCGCGACCTAGCGGGTTTGAATGACTTTTTAATTTTAAAACGGAGTCCAAAATAAGTTTTCTGTCTATTTTCTCATTTCACTATCTGACTTAGTGTTTGTTTTATAGATTCGTATAAAACAAAACAATTAAAAGAATGTCAAGTTAAGCCTGACTGTATTTAATTTATTCAGTAAAGTTCAGGTACACGTCTACGGTCCAGTATTAAAATATCCCCGTGTCGTCACATTTTTCTCCCAGAAATGGTCACACTTGGTATTTCCATGTACACATTGCAGTACGTGCGACAATCACCCAAATATATATCTGTGGCTACCACTATCATTGTAAGCCGCCGACTAGGAATGGAATCCTGAAATTTATGGCCTGAAAAAAGCCGGGTTTTGTGCGATATATTTATGCATTTATATGGCATTTCTTCGCGTTAGTACATTTGTCAAGTTTTTGGGCATACACAGTTTTCTACTTAATTCAATTTCTTTTCATTCAGACGTAAGTACGTCCATACCATTTAATGATTGTTAACTGTCACTTATTAATGGTTACCTATCGCAATCACTAAAATTTATTGAGCGAATATCGTTTGTCCGAAAACTTTTCGTATTTTTATGAGTTCTCCGAATATACAATTCATTACTTTTATCATTTACCATTTGATGTTATCCAAATGTTTCAGTTGTCCGAAAAACTTTTACCGCTACAGTCATTTGAGCTTTGGCTTGTTACAACTTTTATTTCACAGCCAATTTTTTACTTCCATGCATCATTACTTTCCGCATTTCATACGTTTAGTCAAATGTTAATTTTGAGTCAAATTCCAAGTAGTCTTACAGAGACTCCAAGGCAGGTCGGTGGAGGTACGACGACTAGCGAAGCGAGGAGGAGTGTTAGGCGAACTGCGACCCTACAGCGCGCGATTACTTACATGTGTACATATAAGTAAGGGTCAGGTCGGAATAAATAACTTGATACACAAATGTAACCATTTACTTAGTATCGAACTATTTAAAGAACACACATATAAGTAATAATATAATAGTATTCACCTGTGTGTATACATTATTTACCATAAACACAGCTTTGGGAGGATAACCTTAGTTTCATTTTAAAAGTTTTTGCAAATGTAAAAAAAAAAAAAAGTTAATAACAACCACTTTTATAAAGAAACATATGCATTAGTAACAAATGTGTGCTACGTATAAACAATAATATGTCAAATATAATAAAGCCGATTTGATCAAATACGAACAATATCAACCGAATCGTTACGTGGGTATAACGATATTGCGGGTATACCAATAATTGGGAATCATTGATTTGTCAAACAATTACAAAAGCTACACCATAAAATGACCAGCCGTAAACGTCGCGAATTAAAGTGTCGGACAAACGAAAAAAAAGGCAAGCGAAGTTTGTCGAATTAAATGCCGAAATGAAAATAGAACAAAAAAATGTGGTGATTCAGATAGGTAACCCATATTAATTTCATAATAAGCATACCACAACTTGAAAATAAGTTTAACTAAAAAGTTTGTCGGACTTTTTGTTATACGTAATCCAGGCGACACCTTATTATAAATATATTTTAAAACGACAGCAAAATAATCCATCTGACTCGTCCATACAAGCTTTAAATCGTGGTTAAAACCAATCAAGAGTCACTTACCTTTATAAAAAAATACATTAAGTTCCAACTAGTGGTTGTTTGAAAAGCGAATTTAAACTTTCGTGAGTACATGCCTAAAATACTACTAATAAATCCACGGTTAAACTCACGTAGCGGGCACTGCTTCAAACGACATTGCCGCGAAGATAATTAATCTTGAAGAATAACTTCCGAAGAGTTTGAAACATGTCGCCTGTCGCGACTTTTAAAACGTGAGTTTAACCGTCGATTTATTTGTAGTTGTTCGAAAAGTTACACAGTTACCCACCTGGTTAACAACGCAACTATAGAACGTATTAAACTTCCAACGTAAAGTTTAACAAGAGAAATCGCAAACAAGACCGTGGTTTAAAATGGCAACTTGCAACGTCTCGTCTTCTGTACAATTTTTATATTTGAATATCCCGGTGCTTCGCAGGATACAAATGTCGACTTTTGTCTGAGCTATCTGCGTTTCTTAGGGCCACTAAGCGAGCGGTTGACGAAAGGAGTTCACTGTTGCTCATTTCTTGTTATCAACTGTCTCATAAAAGGTAAACGTCTGACTGAGTTCTCGTCATTGCACTAGTGTATGACAGAGGCACTTTATGTCAAAGCAATGTGTGTTAAATTCGAACTAAGAGGATTTTTCTTTACTCGTATTTAGCTATTCACGCCGTGGCCGACGACGGTGAGCTTGTTGCGTTGCCCTAATGTAACGTGTGTTGAGCAAACACACGATTTAATTAATATTTCCAAATTAAGCCATATCTAAGCGTCTCCTGCTAGGCAGACAAAAAAGAACAACGTAAATTAATTTTGGAAAAACCACGACCTTCATTAAATGCATAAATTACATAATATAATAATAATAAGCCTGCGGGGGCAGCTTATGGAGAGCTGACGGTGAGTGACACCGCGGACCCCTGAACCTACAGAAGGCCCGAGTGATCTGGACCTCGCTCTCTGTGCTTGCCTTAACCGGCCGGCCAGAGTGGAGTCGCAAGAGCGGAACCTATGCCTATGGTTGGAAGTGTAAATTGTCATAACGCCGGCGGGCCTTGAACGGATTACCGGGATCTGGCGCACCGCAGACTCACCTCTCGACAACCTCGCAGCCGCACAGAGGTGTTGCCCCATTGTCGCACTTTGCGTGCAACTGTTTTGTGGGGCCCACCTGGTGAGCTGGCGAGTCGCCGCCTGCCTTTTTACAATATTGAGACTGATTTTCACGGCAGGTGTCCGCTAGTCTCCTTCCATAACCCAATATCCAGTCCAGCCAACACTCAACTCAATATCACAAAACTTTAATCCCCATCGCAATCATTGTGCTGCAGCACTGCACCTGTCTTTGCACCTGGCGGAGAACATCACCGGTTCTACAATCTTGTGCGCTCGGAGATGGTATCTGCCATGTGTATCCCTTGTTTTAGATTGTTGTTATTGTTGACTTATGGCCGGTTCCATCTCACCTTCGGTTCGGGCCACAAACACCTGCGATCTGGGACATTCACGTATTCACCGTTGAACCACAACATGTTACAAGACAGATTAAATAAATGTAACAAACAACAGGCTATCAGGCTATAGGCTGGCTGAAGGTTTACGTAGTTTGATTCATGAAAGAAAACTTGATTTGCACTTGTATAATAAAGATTTATTTAACCGAAATTGTCTAGTCACAGTACAATATCAGTGAATGACGGATGACAGCCAAAAAGGCGCCTTTACATGTAAAACTATTCGGGTTGCGTTCTAAAACATCCTAACACCCACTCCAGAACGCAAGCCCCATTCTTTCTAAACAGTATGACATTTTATTGGTGGTTACACCTTTGGTCAAAATGTCAGCTAACATTTCATCACCTTTACAATAACAAAATTTTATTTTTGAATTATTAACATGTTCCTTTAGAAAATGATACCTTATATCAATATGTCTTGATCTAGGCAAATAACAATCATTTAAGGAAAGCTTTATAGCACTCTGGTTGTCACTATAGATAATAAGAGCATCGTTCAACTTTTGGCCAAGCTCCGCGCTAAGCTGTCGCAACCACAACGCTTCCTGAATGGCTGCGGACATCGCCATATACTCGGCTTCAGCAGTAGATAAGGCCACAGTTTGCTGCTTGCGCGACGACCAGGAAATAGCACCTCCCTGTAACATAAATATGTATCCCGTGCAGGACCTGCGATCTTGCACATCACTGGCCCAATCTGCATCACAGTATCCTGTGATGTCTGAGTCACCATCTTTAGTATAGGTTAGCTTATAATCTTTGGTACCTTGCAGATATCTCAGTACTCTTTTCACTGCAGTCACTTGTTCAGTTGTTGGTCCCTTATTGTATCTACTTAATGTGTTGACTGCAAATGAGATATCCGGTCTCGTGGTTTGAGCAACGTAAAGTAAACAGCCAATCATTTGTCGGTATGGGTAGTCATTATCTGGCTCTGCATCTTGACTGAACTTTATACCTGGCTCAATAGGTGTTTTTACAGCCTTACATTCTGACATCCCAAACCTGTTCAGTACTTCATTTATGTATTTTTTCTGGTCCAACATAATAGTAGCTTCCTTTCTTGATATGTTAAATCCTAGACATTGGCAGGCTGTTCCTAAGTCTTTCATTTCAAAATGTTGCATCAACCTTTTCTTCAACATGTTTTTCACACTTTGTTGAGACGTAAATATAAGTAGGTCATCGACCCAAACAGCAATGAAAGTATTCCTGTCTTCATTATAGTATACACATGGATCTGTCTTGGACTGCTGCATTCCAATCTCATGTAGTATAGAGTTTAGCTTTAAATTCCATAAACGGCTAGCTTGTTTCAGCCCATATATGGATTTAAGTAGGTGACATACTTGCGATCCTTGTACATATCGTTCCGGTTGTGCCATATATATATCAGTATCTATTTCTCCCTGTAAAAATGCAGAGACCGCATCCATCTGATCAATATCAAAGTTATGTTTTGCCGCTAGGGCAAATAGATAGCGTATCGTAGTGTGCCTTACGACGGGCGAGTATATCTCTTTGAAGTCTATCCCTTTCTTCTGTGCAAATCCTTTTATAACAACTCTGGCCTTGTAACGCGTCACCACTCCAGCCTGATCGGTTTTGGTCTTGAACACCCATTTGGAAGGTAACACCTTCTTGTTGGTAGGTGGATTAACAAGGCTCCATGTGTTGTTCTTCATTAAAGAGCCATACTCCTCGTCCATAGCCTTCTTCCACTCAGCAGCATGTGGAGATGACAGAGCCTCTTGAACCGACTGTGGATCAGATAAATTTGTATATAAGCAAAACAAACTGTTCTCATTTGTTTTGTTGCGTGGCCTCAGAACCATTTTCTTGTCATGATTTTGCAAGGGACTCATGTTTATATGGGGATGGAAGGTTTCGTCATGATCATCTGTGTCAGTCTGATAATCACTGTTAGAGTCTTCACTGTTATAATCTTTTGAAGACCTTTTACACTCTTTACCTGCACTTGATGAGCATGTGGGCTCTACCGTCAAATGATCTGTGTTTTCTTTGGAGCTGGCGCTGTCCTCTGAGCATTCTCCCTTATTGGATAGACTACTGGTACTGGCTGATGACTGGCTTTCATTATTGATGTCAACTGAAACATTGTTTTCATGAAACATATTATTATGACAGTTTTCATAAAATATGACGTCTCTGCTTTTAACTATTTTATGAGTGCTTATGTCTAGCAACCGGTAACCTTTTGTGTCCTCACAGTATCCCACAAGTATCATTTTAGTAGCCTTCTTGTCCCATTTCCGTCTTTTCTCCTTAGGTATATGGACCATGGCCTCTGTGCCAAATATTCTGACATGAGACAAATTGGGCTTATGCCCATACCACATTTCATAAGGAGTCCTACCATCAAGGCTCCTAGTCGGGGAGCGGTTAGTGATATAAGCAGCTGTGGCAATGGCCTCGGCCCAATATCTTGTTTCTATTTTGGCATAGAATAACATACATCTTGCTCGCTCTACTAATGTTCTGTTCATGCGTTCTGCTGAGCCATTTTGCTGCGGTGTGTAGGGTGTTGAAGTCTGATGAATAATGCCATTACTGGACAAAAATTTCTCAAAATGATTATTGCAATATTCTTTTCCATTGTCCGTCCTGATCATTTTAATTTTTCTTTCAAGCTGAACTTCAACCCTTGATTTGAAATCTTTAAATATATCCAGAATATTTAATTTATCTTTCATGAGGTATACATGCACCATTCGAGTATAATCATCGATAAAAGAAATAAAATATTTCATACCTGAGACTGACAGGTGCTCCATAGGACCACATACATCGGAATGTATGAGTTCCAACGGCTGTGTGGCTCTAGAACCCACGTTATTGAATGGCAGTCTTGTCTGTTTTCCTTCTGCACAATGAGTACACCTGATACTTTCACCCTTTCTCTCAAGTTTGACTCCGTCGGCACAGTTAGGCAGTTTGTTGACATCAGGTATGTTTAAGTGGGCCATTCGTAAATGCCATAAGTAAACATTGTCAACATCACCTTTTTCTGTGGTCAGGTGGGCAGTTTCACATGTATCTGCTGTGTCCAGTATATACAGCTTATTTGTCAGTGTTGCTGAACATATAAATTTTCCATTTACATCATGTACATTACACCCTTTATCGTTGAATGTTACTTTGTAGCCACTGTTTACTATACTACTCACTGAAAGTAAATTGGCAGCAAGTCCAGGGACATATAAAACATTTTTCACTTGGACAGTCCCTCCCTGACTTAGCTTAATGTCAGTGCATCCAACTCCATTCACCGGCAGTGGTTCACTGTTGGCCACGGTAATCCTTGGTACTGGTGGTTTATTGAAATTGTACATCCACTCTCTTCTTCCTGACATATGCATGGACGCACCCGAATCAATATACCACAGATTATCCTTTTCTGTTCCCAATGATGCTGAAAACGCTGCCACAAAATTTGTACTATCTTCTTTCTTCGGTTTGTGTGTAGTTTTCTTGGGATTTCTACAAAACTTCGCAAAGTGCCCATGCTTATTGCAGTTGTAGCATCTGGGCCCCTTTGATTTAACATGCTGTTGGTCACTTTTGGTCTTCTTATAGTTTGTGTACAAGGCAGCGCCCGAGTCTGTCGACTTCACTTCTTGCAACAGTTTTGTTTTTACAAGGTCTGCACTGATTGTTACACCTGAACTTTCGAGCCCCATTATCATAGGCATGTAGATATCGGGAAGACCTGCAAGCATAAGCGTCCCGAGTCATTCTTCATTAACCTCAAATCCTATGTTCCGGAGTTTGTGAGCTGTTGTCATAATCTTACTGACATAGTCCTCGACACTGTTGCTTGATTCAAGAGATATGTTCACTAAATCCTTAAGCAAGCCTACTTTTCTTGTTAACCCGTTGTCATCAAACACCTTTTGTAGACTTTCCCATACTTGTTTTGCAGTTTGGCAATCTTGCACATGAACATAGTTTTGAGGATCCAATAACAGAATAATTTTTGCTTTTGCTTTTATATCCTTTTTGGGGTCGACGGCTTTGCTTTCATCACTCGGCTGCACACATGCCCAAAGATCTTCATGTTCTAAATATGTTCTCATACTGAATTTCCATGTTGCGAAGTTGTCACGTCCGGTCAATTTCTCCAAATTGAACATGTGCGAGCTCATTTTTATGACCAAATGTTGCACTCGTCGGTAGCTGATCAATTGTATGACAACAATCGTTAAAGCCAAGCTTTTATCGATAACCTTTATTCACTGCTTCGATCTTCTGATTTTCTTTCAATTACTGATCATAAACCACGCTCTGCTACCATGAAGGTTTACGTAGTTTGATTCATGAAAGAAAACTTGATTTGCACTTGTATAATAAAGATTTATTTAACCGAAATTGTCTAGTCACAGTACAATATCAGTGAATGACGGATGACAGCCAAAAAGGCGCCTTTACATGTAAAACTATTCGGGTTGCGTTCTAAAACATCCTAACAGGTTATAATGCTTCTCAAGCGGTAAAACAACAACAAAAATACTCAAAATAAATTTGTAAAAGCTGAAAAGTTTGATTATTTAAATTCAATGATTCTTGTAAGATTCTGCCGGCGTGAACGCTGCACTGTGATAACAGAAATTTAAGGTCTGCAATCAGTATCAAGCGAGTTACATTTTTTACAGTATACTAAACTGGCATGGTGAGCATTAAGCGGAAGCGTTTGGAATCCGCTCTTTTCCCAGCCACATTGTTCACTCAGAAAAATACAGTGTTCTTTGCATTTTCATGTCTCGTATTTCAGTGTTTGCTTGCAGGTCATTTTATTTCACTCGTTAGATGGAGTTTTACTGGCGCTAAGCAACGTGCCTTAAACCGCCTTCAGGGAGTATCATGCGGAGTTATTTATACTAATGTAGCACCTGACTTTTTTAAGGGGATTTTATTTTCGGATTTTTAAGTGTGGTCTAAAAACTTTTTGCAGGTACTTACGCGGTAACTTGTCAAGGTATCTTGACAGTAAAAGATTAGTAGACTTTTTAAAACCATGTTTTTAGTACGCTAACATTGGTCAATAGACCACAAAATGTAAACCAAAACTATAAAGAATCTATAACTAAATTATAATTAATTTTGTAACAGTTTTACGAACATTATTTAGTATCCATCTTTTAGGCATTGAGATATCTTCATATTGGCCCATTTAAGTTTTATACCCTGTATACTTTAATGTGTTTGACAAGGTGGGCCATTAATAGACACTGAACCGATCGACCTACGATAACCCATTCACCTTCAGATTAATATTAAAGATTACAGCGTAACTCTAGGGATTACGGTACGAGAGACTTTTTTTAATACTATATTAAGTATTTAACTTATTATAGTCTAACTAGCTTATGCCTGCGACTCCATCCGCGTGGAACTCGTTTATATCGCAGCTCCATACAAACTTTTACCCCCCCATTTCACCCCATCAAGGGATGATTACGGGGATAAAACTATCCAATGTTACTCTCCATCCCTTCAACTATCTCCACTTAAAAAATCACGTCAATTCGTCGCTCCGTTTTGCCGTGAAAGACGGATAAAAAAAAAAACAAACACAAACACTTTCGCATTTATAATATTAGTATGGATGGCAACTTTTTAAAAACATCGAAATTGCCCTGTTTATAATAAAAGTCAGAGAATACGTCACTATTTATAATAGGTCTAGCAGCAGTGATTTTTTGATCATTATGAAAATATCTTTAAAATAGTTGGCGATTGAATAGAGAGAATAACATATAAATTTTATCAAATATCAATTGATAGACACAGCTTCAACTCGTAGACCAAATAAACGAAACAGTTGTACCGAAGAAATTACATGTCAGATTTTAACTACGACGCAGCAAAGTTTTATGTAGGGCATCAACGCATATAAGATGGCACTTTAAATAAACATACAGGGTTATTGGTAATTCAATGTATTATACCAGTGTGTACAAGCAGATTCTAATGGATATAACCATATATCGTTATCGCGGGAGCAAATATAATTTTGTTAAAGAAGTAGTAAAACAGACTGTCCATTTAGTAAAAACAGACTTTTTGCCTACACATTATAAGCCTCCAAGAAGTTCATCATAACTAGCACGAAGTTTTTGCTGCATATCGTTAATTAAACTTGCTTTACACTCTGTTAGTAAATAATAACCTGGAATCGACATGTCAACTTAAACACTACTACTACTACCCCCACCTTCCTATCTTTTTTTAGAGAAGTGTGTCTTTCCGAGTTAAAATGCCATTTCACAGAAGATCTTGTTTTACAAAAACTAACATTGCACTTCGAGCAAAATAGTTTAGTATCGCGAGCCTCTAACTCGGGATAATCCTGTATAAACCACCCCACAAATTGATCACATGTTATTTTCCTTCGAGGCATTTTAAAAAGCAACTTCTATTTAATTATGTTGTTACAAATACAGATAAATAAAGAATGACAAATGTCTAAAGACTGATGAGGTTGCTTACCTAATAGGTAATCTTTTTAAGTACTAATCAAGTCAAGTACGGAGGTATAGATAAATTAACGAGAGCATGGAATTGCATATGTAGTAGTATTGTATGTTTACAGGCATTCTATATTTGAATTTTCTATTTTATCGTACTACCACTACAAATGCAATTCCATGTTCTCGATAATTCATCTATAAGATAGCATTGACAAATTCAATTTTAAGACCTTACCCTGTTACCATATTCTGGCAAATAAAGAAATTTTGAAAAAATTTTTTTTTTGAATTGTGAGTCAATAAAATAATTATACATTTTAAGGTCGTAGGTATAAACGTTTCTCTATAAGAATGTTATATCTGTTTTTGACTGTTTTTATAATCTTTCAGTGCTGTCAAATCTTATTTGCTCCCGCGATAACGATATATGGATCATGGTATAACAACACAGGTACTCTCTTCCGAGACTCGCGAACCACGTGGCTGACACAAGCCTACGTCATCACGCTGTTAAATGCCGTTTGATGACGTAGTCTTGTGTCAGTCACGTGGTTCGCGAGTCTCCGAAGAGAGTACCTGTGTTGTTATACCATGACATGGATATAACTTACGATTAACAATCGTTTAAAACAATTGTCTTGAAATGTAGAACTTAACAGTGCAGCTAATTTTGCGAACAGTCTACCCGTCGGTCAATCATAAGAATAGCTAACTAAGCCATCCATAAAAATTAATGAAAAAACTTACGAACGAGTGAACCTATATTTTCACTCGCAATTCCAGCCAGATTGCCGGGTAACTTTGTCCTTATTCTTGAACAGATGGAGTTCTAGATATTTGTGGAATACTTGGACAAATGGGTCTGGCTGTCTAAAACAGAATGAACACTTTACGACAGATGGCGATTGTGCCTAAGTTGGGGGGTGAAGCGGGATTGTAAGTCTATTGCTTATTATTTAAATTGGAATCCCCTTGTTATACGAGCCGCTTGGATTTTAGATATTCATTGTATCGACAACTTCTGCGTACTAATTTAATGACATTTATAGTTTTAAAACGCAATTTAGCTGGGTAAGAGCAATAATGCCATAAATTGGATCAGATAACATACGTTATTCTAATAGATGTACAATCAGCATCATATAGTTAGTAGCAGCCAAAGTAGCCAAATATATCGGAACACGTCTTTATTACTATAGGAGTAAGGAAGTGTTACGATATATTTGACTACTTTGGCTGCTACTAACTATGTGATGCTGACTGAACAAAGCCATCACGGCGAAATAAAACGGAGAACACAATTTTTAGACTACAAAAGTAGATACTGTAAATCATAGTTATAGCAACACATTTGGTGCTAAAACCAAGACAAAATATAAATTCATTGGGTTCAAGCGCTTGACAACTTTAACTGTTTGTCGACACCATAGGTGACCACAACTGGCAGCTTCTTTGTACAGCGGATTAGTATTGGTATTCAGCGAGGTAATGCTGCCAGCATCTATGGTGCGGACAGTGCTGTGCCACGGAGGCCCGTTTTAGCCAAATATTTTTTTAACTTAGCTTTAGTTTTTAGTTAGTAATTTATATTGTAAATAGTTTTTTACCAGTTCTCTACATATGTATTTATATTTTTATGTTAAGATATGTTTAGTAACTTAGAACTTTATGATTATATATGGACGAACCGTGTTTGAAATCTTATCGAATTTTCCAATAAATGAAAAGTCGGCTGCTTTGGATTGTTTTCTACTTTTCTAAGTTGAATAAATGCCCAGGTATTTAATCAAACAAGCACAATTTTGTTGAAAGTAACTAGTTTATTCCATGAACTTTGTAATTAGTTTTGTATTTTACAACGCTCAGAGAACAAACTTTACTACTTAACAATAACTAAATAATTTAAAGTATGAACACGTTACATAAAATGATTGATATGCTTATGTAGCATTCCGCCTACCGTAAAATTTTCATTATAACTTTTTGAGGATACTTAGACTTATTTACTTTTTCTCAAACATGTTCGGAAAGCAAACGAAAACGCGGAGTGCTTAATATTCAATTGCAAAAAAAATTAAAACTTATAGCTCTTCCCAACCAGTCAAACTTTTAAACGCGCGTAACTTTTTATAGCGCTATACTAACGACTAAGGAAAATCCCATTCAGCCAAAGAAAACCACCCGCAAACCGCGCGGTTTTCGTGGTAATATTTTATATTTTTTTTGTTCTTTATTTTTTATGGTCAGTAGGAAATAGTACATTGTTTAACGAGGGGCGTTAGTGGAATATTGCGAACAAGAGTCTCTACCAGAAGCCCGACGCCGAAAGCGGAGGGCTTTTGATGAGTCGACTTTGCAATATTCTTACGCCCGTGTTATACACAATGTTTTTCATAACATTTGCGAGGAAATTATAACTACAAAAGACAGAAAAATCTATGTTTCATACAACCGCACCAATCAAAAATTTGCGAAATTGACAACTTCACTTCTAGATGAGTGCCAGTGAAGCGCGCAGCTTCAATATTTCAACCAATCACAGAGCAGTACAGTAGTATTCTTGCGGCGCGTAGCCAACTAGATTTTTTTAACCAATCACAGAGCAGAATTCTGGTGGCGCGCGGACAACTACATTTGCTTAAACCAATCAGATCACACAGAAGCTCATAACTCCCGTGGGAACAATTTAGGCCATTTTCCTTCTGTATACAGGCTGTAGGTATAGTTACAAGAATACTAAATGTAACATTTAAGATTTTATTTTTACTTTCAGATTCAGATTCAGATTTTTATTCATAAAATACATTATTTTACATGTCAAATTGATTAGGTAGGTACATACGTTTTATACATGTCAAGGTAGTTTTAATTATAAATATATATACAATATTCCTAAAAAAGAATATTAATTGACATTGCAGATGTCAGTCTAATTAAGGGTTATTAACTAAGCGCAATTTCAAGATTTTATGAACTATGAGGACTATGACTATCCTCATATGTTGAAGAAAAGACGATATTTACCTTGGTGGAAACCAGGATTGCCTGAATAATCTCTTGGCAGGCAACCGCTTTCTTTCCGCGCTTCGGCAATAATGTACTATTACGTCACATCTGTCAATAAGGCGGCTTTTATCGCCCGCTACCCGTGTGGAAAACCCTGGCCTCCTGGCCTGGGGGAGCCATACAATTTGGACTCACCAGGGAGGGTAATAAAGAAAACCTCAGATCGTATATTTGTAGATTTGAGGGCAAGCAGAGTACATATACAATCTATCATTAGTGTCGCTTTTCGATATCTTCTGTTTAAAACTATAGTTTTTTTAATATTTTTTTTATTTAAGGCTCACATAAAAAATACTTAAAACTACCACAAAAACTTCGCCAAACTGCGGAACAGTTTGTTGGCTAATGGGATAAGTACACTCATTCTTTGCTTTATCTGCTGTAAGTATTTATGCCTAAACTAGGGGTAAACTGTTTAATTGTATAAATAATTTACTTTAAAAACAAAGTTTTAACCGACTTCAATTTAGTACTCCGCCAAGCCACGAGAAAATTTCCACATTTATTTCCCAATTTACCACATGAACTGATTTCCGAGAGCAAATGCGTTGATTATTAGAGAAAAAAACCCAATCGCTATATGTGACCCGATAATATTTGAGGATTTCCGTCGATTCCACAAGGATCACCTTTGGTACTTCATTAGCTGCTATTTCAACGGAATCTTATCAGAATCTGTGACGTGCTTTTGTACTTTAATTACATAATTGAGGAATTCCATAAGTCTCAGGTCAGGTCAAGTGTCTTCATCATCAGTTCCACTCCACCAAATTTATGATTTCCGGATGTAAACACACGAGATATAATAGAAAATACCAAAATCACTACACGCGTGCCTAATATAATTGAGGAGTTCTCTCAATTCCTCATGGATCCCATCATCCAACTAAATTAAAAAAAATGGGACCCACCTGGATGCATATACTTACAAACAAAGAAAAAAAAAATCGAATCGACTCATCAATGACGGAGTTCTGAGGTAACAAACATTGGAAAAAAAAAACAAATACCGAATTGAGAACCTCCTCCTTTTTTTTGAAGTCGGTTAATAGCTTGTTAAAAACGGGATATCATAAAAAACGAAACATACATTGTTTAAAAGTATCACGTTTTGTTACAATGGTTCTCAATCAACAATGACACTGAAGTTTTCTTAAATATTGGTTTTGACAAAAAGTTATCTTCAAATTATTCATATTCATATTAAATTTATTCATAAAGCCAATTAACATGTCATAGTTAAAGTTAAATAAAAAGTTAAGAAATCTTCTGAGGGTATGCTATTCTTTGTATTATGTAGTGTCTTGTCCAGAGCCCGTAATTTTCATGCCGATGACATCAATTTGACGTCACGCTGCATATGATCCCAAATAGTTTTATTGTAATTATTAATCATTAGTCGTCAATCATTTGAATCATGTACAAATTACTTCAAAAGTAATCTATTCACACGTGGAACAATTAATAGGTACCTACTTGATACGCGAAACGTAGATTAAACTATTTGTTTTGTTTATATACATACATTTTATTAAACGGTATTGTTACCACATTTCAATAATTACGTAGAAAATAGAATTCCTTCAAGTAGGTACTGCAGCGTAAAAAGGCTGCATGTTTATGTGTTTACGTCCTTATTTTCTTCTTTTTATACCGAACTGGCCGTTTGCTCTTTTCGTTCCATTTTTGAAATCTTGAACTTGAAGTGAAAATCGATCACTCAAAATAGGATTTTTTCCATGTGATTGGAATGAAAACCGCTTTTATTGATAAATTTGGGTTTAATCCAGTTTATTTAGTTTATTTGTGACCAGTTGTTATGTCAGTCACTTAGATTCTGTGCCTAAACCCTCTCCTGTTTTCGAATACATGCCACCCAAAGGGGAGTCCTTGTCCAAGTGGAACCTAACTTACTCCGGAAGGACTTGCGTTCGAGAATTTTTCGCACGAGTGGAGGAGGAGGGCATAGCGCGCGAGTTAACTCCAGCTTACGTCGTTCGGCGTTTTCACGAGCTTCTCACGGATGGGGCCCTGAAGTACTTTCGTTCCCTTCGAGAACCGGGCCTTTCATATGCGGTTCTTAAAGCGGCGTTCATCCGGACTTTTGACATCTCCGACTACGATTTTAAGGTTGAGCGGCAGCTTCGCGCCCTCCATCAAACTGAGAGCCAATCAGTTGTGGATTTCGTCATTGAAATAAGAGATCTCAACGCCAAGTTGCGGACTCCTATCCCTGAGGACGATCTTTTTACTATCGTCAAGTACGGTCTGCAACCCCGCTACCACGCATGTCTGGCGACGAATATAATAAGGGATATTGACGCACTTCTTGAGGTGGCTCGGAATTTCGAAACGTTCTCCGAGCCACCATCGTCAATGATCGCCGCTCCCGTAGGAGTGGATCTTTCATCGACGGTCTGTTTGAAGTGTAAGGCAACGGGTCATCTCTTTCGTTTTTGTCCCAACGTCTCCGAACCAGTATGTTTCAAGTGTAACCGTGTCGGCGTGATTACACGCGATTGTGCGCAATGCAATCCCTCTTCTTCAAAAAACTAGATAGTGGTACACCTGCAGGTCCAGAGGTGCTACCACTTGTTGTTGTTAAGTCAACAGACAACCGGCTTTTTATCGAAATTTCCGTTGCTGGGAGCAACGTTAAGGCGTTATTAGACTCTGGTGCTCAGGCTTCTCTTATCGACATTGCACTTTTGAACAGCCTGGGCATTTCTTATTCTTCTGACATTCAGCCGTCCGTGGTGTCGGCTGACAACTCTCCTATTAGGATTTTGGGAGGTGTCGATTTACCGGTTTGTTTTAATGGATCTTTTATTACTCATCCCTGCCTAGTTGGCAGTGGTCTTCCAACGCAATTGATTCTAGGTATTGAATTTTGGGATTCCTTTGGCTTAACGGATATTTTGAGTCAGGCCTTTAGGAGCAACCCGGTCGGCAAACTTTTTGTGCCGGTTAGGCATCAGCCTAGTGATCAACCGCGTCGTGTTTGCGAGTCTCGTTATATCCATCCTCGTCGTGTCTTGTCGCCTGAGCAGGAAACCATGCTTCAAGCCGCTATTGGGTGTTTTGAGGAGATCTCCTCGGATAATATTGGCTTAGGGTGTACCTCGTGGTTGTCGCACCAAATAGAGACCGTTGGTCCGCCAATCCGCCAGCGCTACTACCCTCTATCACCAGTTAAGCTCAAGACTCTGAACGAAGAGGTTGACAAGATGTTGGAAATGGGAGTCATACGCCCGTCCCGTTCGCCTTGGGCCAGTCCTGTCGTGATGGTCACCAAAAAGGATGGCAGCGTTCGTTTCTGCGTTGACAGCAGGAAGCTAAACAGCGTCACTGTTCGCGATTCATACCCTCTTCCTCGGATCCAGGACATCCTAGATAATCTTCGGGGTGCCAGGAATATGACTTCGCTGGATTTCAGGAGTGCCTTTTGGCAAATTCCTTTAGCTGACAAGGCGAGCTGTGAGAAAACTGCTTTTATCGTACCACAGCGCGGTTTATTCGAATTCGTGCGTTTACCGTTTGGATTAACTAATGCTGCGTCAGAAATGCAGCGTTTGACAGATCTCGTTGTCAATTTCGAGTTCACGCCTGAATCTGATGATTTTGTCTTTGGGTACGTTGATGACCTTATTCTCGTGTCACGTGATTTCGAAAGTCATATACGCCTTATTCGTAGAGTTCGGGATCGGTTAAGGGAAGCTGGTCTTTCCGTGAACCTTAAGAAGTGCGAGTTTTGCAAATCAGAACTCAGATATCTCGGGTATGTGGTGAACGAGCAAGGTTTGCAAACTGATCCCAAGAAGCTTGAAGCTATTAGCGACTACCCAACCCCTGTCACGGCGAAGGGTTTACGCGCGTTTATCGGCATATGCTCTTATTACCGCCGATTCGTGGATAATTTCTCTACCATAATAGCTCCATTGACTAAATTGATCGGTAAAAAGAAAGGTCGTGACCGTATTGATTGGGATGTTGGCGCTGAGATGGCGTTCAATAGGTTGAAGGAGGTTCTGCTGAATGCACCAGTGGTGGCTTGCCCTGATTTTACTAAACCGTTCATTTTGCAGTGCGACGCAAGTCAAGTTGGCCTTGGTTCAGTTTTGGCTCAAGAATTTGACGGCGCGGAACGTCCGGTCGCGTATTATTCTCGTCTGTTCACGAAGCCAGAGAGGAACTATAGTACAACCGAACGCGAGCTCTTGGCGGTCCTTGACTCTATTAAGCATTTCCGGGGTTACCTTGATTGCGCAAGGTTTAACATCGTTACAGATCATATTGCGTTGAAGTGGTTGATAACTCTCGATAATCCATCGGGTCGGTTAGCCCGGTGGGCGACTATCATTTCTCAGTACAATTTCGAGATTGAACATCGCAAAGGTGTCTTGAACGTTGTTCCGGATGCTCTCTCCCGGCGGCAAGTGGGTTTGATCTCCTTCGTGCGAGGCGTAGATCCCACACCAGATCCCTGGTACGAGAGGGTCTACAACGGTGTCACGGACTCCCCGCGCATATTTCAGGCGTACGCAATACGCGACGGCGTGCTTTTACGCAGGATGGCAGTTGAGAATCCGTTAGCCACGAATTCTTGGAGGGTCGTTCTCCCATCCACAAAAGTCCGCGAGGCCATTGCGGAAGTTCATGAACGATTCCCGAACGTTCATCCTGGTATTATGAAGACTTATTTGAAATTGAGAGAGCTCTACTATTGGCCTTACATGTTTCGCGATGTTTCTCAAGTGTTGTCTGAATGCAGTATCTGTAAAGCTTTCAAAATAGCTAACACGCGACCCCGCGGTCAGCGTTTGTACCCTAGAGCCGTCGCGGCTCCTATGGATTTGTTGTCCATCGATCTGATCGGTCCATTGCCAGTAGCCTATTACGGTTTCCGTTACATATTAACAATGGTCGACGTTTTCACGAAGTTTGTGTAGTTGGTTCCTCTCAAGAAGGTGGATGCTAGGACTATCTCTACCGCGTTGGAGTCTGAGGTTATACTCCGGTATGGTTCTCCGTCCAATATTCTATGCGATAACGCTACTGTTTTTCGGAGTCCAGGGTTTGTTGATTTTCTCACCTCTTACGACATACCCCCTCCATGTTTCACTCCCTACTACTCTCCAAACGCTAATGTTGTAGAGCGATACAACCAAAGCGTTATCACGACGTTAAGCATATTGGTCGCAGACGATAATCGTAGTTGGGCGAGACAACTTGCTAAGGTTTCGTTATACCTTAATTCTTGCATCAATCTGGCAACTTCCTACTCTCCAAACTTTCTGATGTATGGTCGGGAAGTGTCCGCGGCTCGCGAGCGCGTTGGTACCCAGCCTGAGGACCCTAGTTTGGGCCTGAGTCGGGGTGAACGTGCAGAAAACCTACGGACCTTACAGGAAGTTTACGCCAGAGTTGCGGATGCCATGGTCCAAGCTTTCCATAGAAACGCTAGGAAGCACAACACAGGAAGGACAGCAGTCATCCTTCGCGTAGGCGAAGTGGTCTGGCGTCGTAATTTTCAACGGAGGACTGTGGATAACGATAGGGGTGGCAAGTTCGCACCCCGTTTTACTGCATGCCGTGTTATCCGCGCCATATCACCTCAAGTTTACGAATTAGCTGATCTAGATTCCCCTCACGTGGGAACATACCACATTAAAGACATTTTAAAATAACAACCCAGTAAATTGCTCCGTATATCCATATATTGGTACATATTGCTTTCAAAATCCTAAAAGGCGCAACGTCCGTCTAGCATTTATTTTAACTTTCGATCGCGTCATTGTCGTCTGACCGCTATTCCTTATTTCCCGCCACCTGTCGTCGTTAGCGCCCTGGGCCGCGTCATCACGATCAGCGCGATCAGGTAATTGTTCCGAGTTTCCTTTTTCTGTGCCGGGTCGGTTGTAATGTGTGTGGTTTAGTTTTTAGGAAATGTTTTTTTTTGGCTCTGTTCGGTTTCATCCGATAGTTCCTTCTTTGTTGGCGTTTTGCTTATACGTGATTATTTTGTATTGCTGGTCGGTTTGTACCATCAGCAAAGTGTTCCACTGCAATTGCTCCTCATATCCGGTGCGATATTTCACGGAGTTCCCGATTGTTAAATTTTTTCCCCTTTGCAAATTTCTTACTCAGTCGTTTCTCAGTTTTTAGGGCTGTCAAGAATCCTGTCGGTTTGTGGTCGTCCGTTTTTTATGTTTTCCTTTCTTTCTTTGGTAGGGGGATATCTGCAGCGTAAAAAGGCTGCATGTTTATGTGTTTACGTCCTTATTTTCTTCTTTTTATACCGAACTGGCCGTTTGCTCTTTTCGTTCCATTTTTGAAATCTTGAACTTGACGTGAAAATCGATCACTCAAAATAGGAATTTTTCCATGTGATTGGAATGGAAACCGCTTTTATTGATAAATTTGGGTTTAATCCAGATTATTTAGTTTATTTGTGACCAGTTGTTATGTCAGTCACTTAGATTCTGTGCCCTATGTGTACAGTTATTTCCTGAATGCTGCGTGTTGCGCGCTGGTATAGAGAACCGCCTTTAACATCTGCGGGTAAGTGTTTTTTTGGTTTATCTCTGCTGATCGCTTTATCCACTTGGGAAGCCAGGGGTTTGATTTCTCTTATCTGCGGGAATTTCATCTTCCAGTTTTTTTACGATACCCCGTGGGACAACTGCGCCCATGCTGCAATTGTGGTAGCGCTCCCGGCTTACGACCCCGCCGACGCATAACCATCGGGTTACCTGGCTCGTAATTCCGCCTGCCAGTCGGGCGTGCACCGAC
Source organism: Epinotia ramella (assembly GCA_947578815.1). Taxonomy (NCBI): domain Eukaryota; kingdom Metazoa; phylum Arthropoda; class Insecta; order Lepidoptera; family Tortricidae; genus Epinotia; species Epinotia ramella. The sequence goes on from OX388213.1 coordinate 6,132,006, forward strand.
ACGAAGCAACCACGAGTTTCCCGTCGCCGAAGAACGGCGAGGCTGCTTCACGGCGCGTCATCGGATGCCTCCTTTGTTACATTCCACGTCCAAATGCGCGACTCTCTGTTTTAACTCTATCCGGAAGCACGTCGGCGAACGACCGTTTTAGTTTTTATTCATAGCTAGTACGTAGTTTGTAGTACTTCCCCGGCCTTTCGCTCTATAGGTTAGTGTTCGTGACGAAAGATACCATAATATATATCTTTCAATTCTTAAGTGCAATTCACTCGCCATATCACCTTCACCCGCACACGACCATCGTCGTCTCGACTCACCTTCTTTTCACCCGCTCACCACCATCGTCGTCACTATTCATTTTTTTCACCCACGACGTCACCGTTACGTCACTGATCACATCAGTGATTGTGTAAATAGGTCGATACTGTTCCAGGGTTTGAGTACTTTTTTTGTCTTTTTTTGATGAGTTACTGTTACTTTTCATTTAAGTTAAATAAATGAGTTACTGATACTTTTCATTTAAGTTAAATAAATTATTTATTTAAGTGGCAGTTACTAGTTTTTTTTATGCTACAGTACCTATTAATTATTCCACGGTCGCTTGTCATATTTTTTACGTGCTGAGATTCTCAGACTCCGGTTGTAAGTTTTGATAGTCTTGAACATAACGGATTGGTCAATTCAATAGCTAGTAAGTACCTATTTAGATTATTCATAGATAGGTATTAAATTCATTTATGAAATAGCTGGTTATAATATATGTAGTGTTTATTACATTTCTCTTTGGTCTGCTTGTTTAACCTTGTCTAATACCTTTAGCAATCTAAGTTGTAGGTTAAAAATCTTATCTAATTGTGTTCTAAATGTGCGGCCGTATGCAACTAGCCCGTTACTAAGCACAGAGTCGGCTAAGGCATGATATAAAGATAGCAAAATTGATTTATTTGTTAAATGTTTTTAAGTTGTTAATTTTACATATTTTAATAACTTAAAACATTTCAGGGGTAGGTTGCTAGTTCATCGCTCACAATGGTTAATTTCAACCTTATTTCCAGTGTCGAGTTTTACGATAGGTACCATGGAATGAAACGGGATGCCAATACTGATCAAATTCAAATCAATTGTCTTTATTGTGTTTTCACCGTCTTGGCCAAAGGACAGTTTGATAAGATTAGTATAAGAATTAGGATACTGAATCTTCACATCATAATCGATAAATGTAACATAATGCCAAATGGTCACCACGCGGGGTGTTTCCCTTAAAAACAGCATTTTTTTCTAAACTTCATAACCATTACTATTTTAACAGAAGTAAATATTTACCGTAGCCAAGAACATGTCTTTATTACAGCTCATGTAATTACCTGAAACAAATAAGTCAACATTAATTTGAATACTTAAATAAATAGAGTGACATGGAAAACTTCTCACTTTTATCGTTCCACACCAAAATTTGTTTACGGAACACATGCGATCACTTGGCGTCTGTCTGTCTGTCACATTTAGTATAAATGGTACATAGATCTCGGAGTTATAATGTATTTATCTTACCAAAAAATCCATTATGTCCTCTAAACTTCCTTTTCACTTACGGTTAAATTTTATCAAACAATATATAATATTATAAAGAGAAAAAAGTCTGTAAGTAAGTTTAAAAGACGGTAGTGTCCGGAACTACATCCGATTGTCAAATTCTTTTACCAGTATTAAGAATGGACCTTCACGCGTGGATGGATAGCAACATTTTAACCTCAAAATGTTGTGCACTAAAAGCAAAAAATGGGGTGCGATTTTACAGCTGAATCGATGGCGGTTGCCATACCGAAGACCTAGGCCTCCCAGAACTCTCGTCCACCAACGACCAGCTACCGCCGGCCCACGGCGCTCCCCGTGACATAGTCTGGACCCTCAAGGTGTCGAGCGCGTACCCCAGCGAGGTGGTCAATTTTCTGATGACCAGTCGTTCATTATTCAAATAATTCCAACCATTACACTGGCACTAATCCATTGAAATTGGGATGGATGCTAGTTTAGAGCGCGACCTGCGTAGACACACTGGGTCCCTCCCATTTCAGCGGTACCACAAATAAGCCCGGCGCGGCGGCAGAAGCTGCTGGGGCTAACAGAAAGCGCAAATATAGGGGCACAAATATATATATACTACAACTTCGTTGGTCTTGGTCCATCGGGCCCAGCTGCACATGAACTGTACCGTCATTTGGCAAAACGGCTGGTTGACGTCACTGTATAGGAGAGCTGGCAGTTTCCTCGCTCAACGCGTAAGCATTGCTATTCAGCGAGGAAATGCTGCCAGCGTCCTCGGTACCTTGCCATTTTTCAATTATATTTCTAGTTTTGTTACTACCTGTATTTATGAATTTTAAGCTAGCTGGCCACATCTGCCGCATGCATCATCAAAGGTGGGCCAAAATAGCCATGGAGTGGGTGCCACACGCTGGGCGATGGCGACGGAGATGCCGAGACGGAGATGGCGGGACAACCTGGAGCCATTTTGTAACGAGAGGGCACAAATCCGGGATGAGTGGAAGTCGTATATACGCTTCGAAAAAAAAGCTAGCAGAATGTTATTCAAGACCTAGTTAGTAATTGTTTCTTAATATTATTTAGTAAAGCAATATTCCTTCATCATCTTACATCTCATACACTCATCACAAACGGACGGAAGTACTACCGGACCTGTCAAGTAGATTAGAGATATGAGCGAGTAATTAAGCGAGTTTAATCACCTAATGGTGTTCCGTAGCATTATACCTATACAACAGCCTTCAGGTCCCAAGACGCTGCCCTCATTTTGGAGAGTGATTGGTCCATGCCAAGCCATTCAAGGCGGAAATTATGTGCGCTAACTTGACTCTTATTACATCCATACTCCATACTAATATTATACATGTGAAAGTGTGTCTGTCTGTCTGTCTATTACCTCTTCACGCTTAAACCGCTTAACCGATTGAGATGAAATTTGGTATGAAGATAGTTTGGATCCCGGGGAAAGACATAGGATAGTTTTTATTCCGGAAACCATCGCCGGAGAGGGTGAAATTGGGGATGAAAGTTTGTATGGTGCTACGATATAAATGAGTTCCACGCGGACGGAGTCGCGGGCAGAAGCTAGTACATAATAAATTTGTCGATGCTGAGACACCATTAATGTTATTCATCCAAGACCGTAGTATTTGAAGATATCAAAAACCTGATTATATTTCGTCGACGTGAGCAAAATTGCAATTGGAATTGGGGCGGGTCGATCTGACTAAACATTTCGCATTACAATATGAAGGGTACATGGAATAACTACCCACATCATCCCCCGACACCAAACATAGCTAGAAATCGTATTCACTATCAAGATTTTCGAATAAAAACCGCTACCAAATCAGGGTACAAAAACCATAGTTATACACCTAACTTTAGTTTTTTTATACCTGTTTGGAAGTTACGGTGCAACAGATAGACTCACGAATACAACTTAGAAACCCCCGTTTGCGTACGGTGTTAAATTAACATGTCTCGTCACTTTTTAATTAATTAAGATTTGAATCCCAAGGCCCTCATTAATTACTCGGCCTACTTTTGAGATGAAAATCTCATTTACAAACATAAATGTGACTAGACATTTAGTTTCCGTGTGCATCAAATTGAAACAATCTCTTATTGCTTTGAGTAATGTACACACATGTTTTCGACATCTTTGTGTGCGTAGCTATTTCTTCTGCTTACTGCATCTTTCTTATTCTATCAATATTTTTGTGCGTACACGTTCTATAGGTTAGAACAGAGAAGTCAGTGCGTATATTTTCGAAGCAGCACTCTCCACTGTAATTTTCTCATACAAACAATGAAATTTACTTCTGCCTAAACTTCGTATGAAGAGTTACGCAATAGACCAGTAGGGAAGCGAGCGCTTGTCAGATTCATATCATATACACAGAGACATATAGAGGCTTCCACTAGATTTAAATCTTTGCTACAATAATACTCGGTTAGAAACTGTTGACGAATTCTCTCTGCTTGGAATAGTGATAGATAAGCATATTAATTGGAAGGGACACATAAAACGAACAAGATCAAAGATTGCCATCGCATGTGCTGACTTCTGGCCGAAGGGTGTCGTGTTTCGACGGTTCCGGGGCAACCTGCCGAATCCTACACCGGAGATGACGATGCAACGGGGCCACGCCGTTTCGTCGCCTAAATAGTATTATTTGTTGTTTTTAGTTTCGTGGCGCATTGGTTTTTACTGTAATGTCACGTAAATGTATTTTTCAATAAATAAATAAATAATAATTGCTAGCTTCGCCTATGCCCTAAAAGAAATTAAAAAAACAACTAACTTGCAGACGGCACTCACTACATATTATGCATATGCCAACGCATGGTTAACCTACGGCATAATATTGTGGGGGAACAGTACCGATGTATCGTCCTTATTCACGCAACAAAAAAGACTCATTCGCATCATAGTCAACATAAAAAATGGAGATACTTGCAAACCACACTTCCAGCAACTAAAAGTTTTAACATTACCAAGCATTTACATCCTCGAAATGTGTAAATTCGCAAGACAAAACATAGATTCATTTAAAAAAAGGCATGAACTACCCACAACACACATACTTCGGCACCGAAATAAACTTTTACTACCGGCATCAAGGCTCAAAATGCATTCAAATAGTACGAGTACTTACGTTATGGCCATCCAAATTTATAACAAATTACCAGATACAATAAAAAATGAACAATGTGACAAAAAGTTTCCAAAAATAATCAAAGAATTATTAATTTCCAAATGCTATTATACTGTAAATGAATATCTAAATGAAAAAAATTAAGATTAAAATTTGTAATCAATTATATTGATTATTATTATCAATTATATGAAAAAAAAAATGAAATGAAATATTTATTTATTAACATATACAGACACTCAGAAGCATATCTATGGTCCCACACTAGGCTAAGCCTGTCCCGTGGAAACCAAGACAAATACAGATTAACAGACCATGCGGCCTAGGAAAACAAGACAAAGCAAAGAGAAAAAAAAAATGAATGAAAAACTTACAATTAATTAATTATTCTAGGGTGCTTGCAAGTAGGAGAGCGAGTATATGTGTATGAAAGAATGTCGGTGGTGTATGTGTATGTGCGAGTGAGTATAGTGTATGTATGTAATGTATGTGAGTGTATGTTATGATATTACAGTAATGATTGTTTCCGATTGCTCGTAGTTCCAAGATAATAGTAGAGTTTGGATTTTCTTTTTTGCCTCTGGGACACTGTTTCTTCTTAGGTCGATACGTTTAGCAAATGTGTTATAAATGTGCGGAAGTAGAAATGTATGAAATCGCAAAGCAAATGTAGTTTTAAGTAAAGGAGTAGGTACTTTGAAGATTCTTTTCTTTATCATATCATTATATGACGGTAAATTTAATGTAGATTTATGCACGTTTATGGCAGCCCGTAACAGGAATAACCTTCTTACGCTGAGGACCTGTGCCTCTATGTACAAGTCCACCGTGGAGTACCGGTGGAATATCAAATCATTAGGTTAATTTTACTTACTATGTAAAATTCCACAATTTCCTGACATGTTAAAAACACTAATTGAATATGTAGAATAGTTAAATAGTTATGGTTGTACCTATCTAATATTATAATATACCTAAAAATTACCTAATTTTAGAATGTAAGAAAATTGCAGTGCCCTAGCAGGGTATCATGTACCTACTTATTATAATTCTTGACATCCATTGTATAATGAACATGATTGTTGCAATAAATGTATTGAATTGAATTGAATATTGGAACGTGAATAGTCGAGTTCAGTCGACCTCAAGTTGTAAGATTTGATTTGGCGTTATTTTGTGTCTCGTTTGCTGAGAAAACGCTCGAAGCATTTTGAATGGAACTAAATTTGAAGAGTAACTCCCCTCCCAGTTTAGAAAATTCATGAATTGATCTGTGAATGTTAACTTGACTTTAAGCGAACTTGTTTTTCACAAGTTTTATTGATCTTCATTTTTTTATTTGTTCAGCATGTTCGATAAGACCTATCTTCATGATTAGTTGATTACATGTTCTATTGGATGAACATTAGGTAACCTACAAAAATATTTTTTGTATTCCGTAACCGTATGTAAAATAGTCTCTTATATTATAGTTAGTATTTTATTATGTTTAATTAATTATGACAATATTTAAATTTATATTTAATTAATTATAACAAGAAATAGTTTATAGTGATAAGGCGGCGGTAGCCCTCAAAACGTAACTTTTTCGCTCGCTCGCTTGTTAACTCGATATTATTCTCCTCGCCCGCGCACGGATCTACTTACGAAACATGAATAAAAAACATTCTTATTAATTCAATAACAATATTACAATTGTGTCTGAATATCTAAATCTAATACCGTACACAAACTTATTTAACACACAAAATCAGATTAATAAGTAAAAAAAAAAGTTACAATACAATCAATTTAAATGCCAGCCAAATATTTTATAAACTCGTCCATTGAGTAGAAGCACTCTCGCAACAACAAAGCTCGCAATTTATTTTTGAAAATGTTTATAATACTAACAGGCAGGTTTTATGCTAGTTTGCGACTGTAAGTAGTATAAAAAAAACATTCAGCAAAGCCCTAGCTTGGGCAGAGCTCAGTGAGAATATACGGACGCCTAATGAGCGCAATAAAGAGTTACCGCAGCGTGCAAAAAATGCATCCACATTTCTAGGTCACCCTGGTATAATGGCGTTCTTTTATCTGCGTTTGAAATAAATGCTGATTTCAAGTGATAGAATGGTAATGGCTGGAGAATGGAAGGCGTTCTTTCTGGCAAAAATTGGCAACGCGCGATATTCATCCCGTTCTATAATAATTTATTACGTCGTACAAGTTTTTTTTTAAATATGTTAATTAATGTTTTTCATAACTACTTATTATTAGTTATTGTTTTCCATATAGCTAAATTTATTTATGTGATAGTGGGCGGGGCGGGGTCGCTTTTGTTCACCTAATTTTTTAAGTCCTATTATTGGAAGTCCGAAAATGTTCTTCATAATTTTTTTACGCCATAATAATCGTTAGTCCTGATAATTCTTATTCCTAACGATCGTAAGTCATAGCCATTCGAAGTCATAATGACAATAATAACAGACTCACTTGACACTATTCATACATTTTAGAACCCTAAAATTGTTTTTCATAATATTTTTCATCATAAATGTTATTTATCCGCATTAGATAACTTCATATAATTAAAAATCCTGCAAACCGCCACCAAGGTCACCTATTTTACTCAAAGGCTACGTCCGCACAGACAGGCGGCTTGCTAAGCGTCTAGAGCCTAGCGAGTCACCTAGCGAGTAGCTTAGTAAAACGAACATTATAGATATTTCGCGACCGGCCGCACTGCGCCCTTGGCCTTATCGAAGAAATAAACGTGTTTATTTTTGTTGCAAGGCGCGAGGCGAGGCCACAAGGCTCTAGCTAGACGCTAATCAAGCCGCTCGTCTGTGCGGACGTAGCCTAAGGCAGGTCCGTGTAGGTACGACGACGAGCGAAGCGAGGAAGAGTGTTAGGTGTACCGAGACCGTACGCGCGCGAGCCAAGCGAGCGTAGCGAGCGTGCCGCGGCAGCGGCCGGCGAAGCGCCAGAACCGTTTTTTTTTTAATTTACTTAGCGAAAGCGTTTATACATTAGGGAAAACAAAATTAGGAGTTGATGACTATGTTCTTAGTTATGATATTAGGACCAACAAAATTATGATGTTTGTCCGATATGAAGAAAACTGTTATGATTAACAAAATTATTACTTCAAGCAGGTTCTTAGTAATGGATATTAAAGAAAAATTTTAGGGCAACTGATCATTATGACTTCCGATGATAGTTACAGAAATTTAAGAACAAAAAAGTAAGAACCAAAAAAATTAGGACTAGCGATGATTATGACTACAATACGTTAGTATAAAAAAAATAGGACACCGAATTTTATGGCAGCCAATATGGACCCCTCTGTTGACTTACATTACAGTGTACCTATCTCGTACAATTAAACATTGATTGATTGATATTATTCGTTAACGATAGCTCTCCTTTTGGAGCGATATTGTAATCAGCTGGTCGATCCCGTAACACATTGAACGCATATCAGGTAGATCTAAATGTCACTTTTTGACAGTTGAATTCTACTAACCTACGTTCAATAAGTTACGTGATCATTCCTCTGATGTCATAAATAAATAAATAATAACATTAAATAAATAAGAATATCTGGTTCTTCTAGCAATTAAATAACATTTAACATTATTGTTAATCGTAAAAAGACGTTTCCAGTCCACTCTCATTTTCTTTTGGTCACCCTACTTAGCTTGTAGTGATTTGTCATTAATGTGTCAACTGCATAAACATACTGTAGGATGACCATGAGTTATGATGAAATAACATAGAAATAATATTTCATAGTTGAGAGATATACTATTGTTTTGCCCTAATTAACACTCTAGGCAGCAGTTAGGTAGGTACTTGGAAAAACATGTTTGTGTTTGCGACTTAGGAGTCACACTGTATTTATCACATGACTCACAAAACTTACAATCCAATGGTTTGGTTAAAGAGTTTAGACATCGGGTTGATAGTACGTTGCTATTGCCAAGAATTGGGGCACGTTGTAAAGGCACTAGTTTTTGCGACAACTGCTATTTGACTTGAAGCCCAGACTTATTGGGTGGCCTTTTTGGCAAGTGAGTGCGCAACTTGTCAGAACAGAAGTTATGAAGCCATCCGTAATCCTAACACTGTCATATAAGGAGAAGCCCCGCGCACCGATGTGGATAAGGAGGGTTTTACAACGGTGTCGAGAAAGCGCAAGCCGCGCAAGAGTCAGTGTGGTACTGCAGAACTGGTTGGTTCCGGAATGCGGGTAGCCACACCGAGCAAGGCGCTATATGTATCGCGCCTGCATTACACCGCCACGGCTGATGATGTGGTGGAGTACGTTCGTCAGAAGACCGGCTTCGCGCTGAGGGTGTTCCAGCTGCGTTCGCGCCACTATGTGCACTTCAGCTCGTTTGTGGTGCGCGTGCCGCGGCCGCTGCAGGACACCATCGCATGTGCTGACTTCTGGCCGAAGGGTGTCGTGTTTCGACGGTTCCGGGGCAACCTGCCGAATCCTACACCGGAGATGACGATGCAACGGGGCCACGCCGTTTCCTCGCCTAAATAGTATTATTTGTTGTTTTTAGTTTCGTGACGCATTGGTTTTTACTGTAATGTCACGTATGTATTTGTCAATAAATAAATAAATAAATATAGTGCAACCAGAATCAACGTTTTAACGTGCCAAAGCACGGTAGCTCCTAGTATGGAGCCACTCAAAACCGTCATCCCAGCGAACAAAAAAACATAGAACGAAAGCTCCTTACTCTACCTAAACACGTGCCTGAGACCAGGTATGCGCGTGTTCGAACCAAACGGCTGATGCAATGACTATGGCTCCCATTCTATGGGGCCATTTTGCGCCGCTATGGTTTTTTCGTTCGCTGCGTCACCCATCAACACGAGGAGAAATTTAATTTATAATAATAATAATAATAAATCATTTATTTTCAGATAAAACATCCATAGCGTTGTTAGTAACATTTGCTCACTTACATGACTACGTTAATATTATACTACTTAATTATGTTATACATTTATTTTACATTGAAAATGGGTATCCTGTCCCCCATGTGTATTGTATTCCAATGTATTACAACTGGACAGTCAAATTTCTCCAGAATGCTGTTCAGGAGGCTGTTGTCACTATCCTTCACTCGCCGCATCAGTGGTGCTACTCGCTTCCGTAGTATTGACCTGAAGCCAACTATACTCGCCTCGATAAACATACCTGATGCACTACAGTGTCTCGGCAGTCCCAACAGCATCCTAAACGCATTATTATATTGAACGCGAAGAGCGTTTAGCGATTTTTGCGAATATTTGGTCCAGAGGCTGCACATATAAAAAGTCTGACAAAACGCTCGAAATAATGTTATTTTGACAGGACGCGTGCACTTAGCAAACCTCCGAACCAACATATTCGCCCTCACCGATAACGCCCTTCGCTCATGTTCTATGTCAATGTTATCCGAGAGATCGTCCGCCAGTGACCCAGTGGCCAAGGTATTTAAACTGATTGACTCTTTTTAAGGCTACTCCATTGAGCTTAACTGGTGGTACAGATCTAGTTGTTTTATTGCCGGCCTTAAAAACGAGTAGTTCACTTTTCTTGGTGTTGTATCTTAACACGTTAAATGCTATACGTATCAAAAATAAGCGATCGCGTAGTTTGCGTCGGTGCGGCAGCGATAATCTCTGTCTGTCCCAACTTGCGGGAGCCATAAAAATCACAAATTTTAAGACCAGAAAGAGACTAGCATATATTTGGGAATGTTTCATTAAGTACTACTTGAAAATACTGTTTTAAAAGTACGAATCATTTTTAATACTAACGCACTGCATCATAATAATTTCACTTCAGTGCTATACGTATCAGCTTTTATAGTCTTACTTCAGTGCTATACGTATTAGTAATGATACGTACCGCCATTTGTTTTCGCGAATAGAAAATAGTGCAGTGCCGTGTGATAATTAGTTGTGACAAGTTGCAAGTGTGATAGTTTCTTCCGACATCAATATGAAACGATCACGTAGGATTTTAGATCGAGTTTTGGAAGAAAACCGAAATGCAGATTCTACTTCAACGTTACAGCCTGCAAAAAAAGTTACAATCTTGGAAAACAAGGTAATAAAGGCTGCTAGTCTCCCTGTTCATGTTCCTGATGCTTTGGAAAATCAACTCGACCATTCCTACTGCAGTCCTAGTACCGGTAAAAGGTAAAAACATGAAAAGCCGTGATGCAGAGAAAAAAGCCAAACAAGTTAATACATTTTGTGTTGAATGCGAAAAACCTATGTGCCTTAAATGTTTTAATAAATTTCACAAAAATGCTCAGACTAACTAATTGTATTTTTTAAGTGTTACTGTATTTTTCTTTGAAATTACTATTTCTTTGTTTTCTTTCAATAAATAATTAACATCGATAGTCGATAAATATTTGTTTAATTTAACTTCCCTATTCATATATCGATAAAATTTCAATTGGTGCGGTACGAATCAATTTTAACTCGTAAAATAGCCAAATGTTGATAATCCTGTGCTATACGAATCAAATTTAATACGTAACTTTGATACCTAATAACTTAGAAACTACGATTCAGATCCTTGTGCTATGAGAATAGGGTGTAGTTTGGACTAATATCATTCCGTCTTAGCTATAAATACCTATGAATATAAGTTTTTCAAAGAAATATCGACCTGTGAAGGTAGGTCTAGTTACGTATTAAATCTGATGCGTAACGTAGGTACAGCAAGTCTGTAATGAGTCAAATTTGATACGTACCGCATTTGTGGATAGTTTTGAATATTCAGAGCCGCATTTAACGTGTTAACCCATGGGCTACCGCATACCCCTCGCTTAACCCAATCAATACCTCAAGAGCTCGAATCGAAGGGGTCAACAGCACCATATCGTCGGCATAACTAATATTGTTAACTATTTTACCGTCAATGGAGCAGCCAACGTCGGCACTGCCGAGCCCCTCCAACAATGAGTTAATATACAAGTTAAACAGTCTTGGCGAGGTCAAGCCACCTTGCCTGACTCCACAGTCCAAACCAAATTCATTGGAGAAAGAGTCAGCCCATTTTACAGAGTTTGACTGATTGCTGTACCAAAACTTCAACAAGTTGACAATATCTTTCGGTGTTTCCGTTTCGTTTTCCATTTTCTCCCATAAAACCTTGTATGACACCAGGTCGAATGCCTTCGACAAGTCCAAGAAGCATGCGTATACTGGCGTTTTCCTTGTTACATAATACTGAACGGTATGCTTCAACCTTAGTATAGCTGTCTCAGTCGAGAGCCCGGGACGGAAACCAAACTGCGCCTCGCTAAGGCTGATATGTTCGCTTAGGACACGGTCAAGCAAACCATCCAGTACCTTTGCAACGGTTACCTATCTTAACCTAGAAAAATGTAATACCGAATATTAAAATCCCGAAAACGATTCGTTTTTTTTTATTAGGCCGAATTTTTATTTGCCCGAATTTACGTTTCCCGTAATATCTTTTGCCCGATTCTCAATTTGTCGCAGTTTTATTTCGCATATGGTTCAAATCGACACTTGTTAAAATTCCGTAGTTACGTTTGCCAACTAATTTGTGAGGTCGAATAATAATAAGTCCGAAATATTATTATCCCGCTATATCAATAGATCGAAATTGTAACATGTAAAAGCAAATCATCATTGCAAGCATTTGCTATTTTTATTGTGTAGCTTAATAGGAAGTACTACAATAAAATAAATCGGATCTGATCGCGCTGTTTGGTCGCAGTTCACCTAACACGCTCCTCCTCGCTTCGCTCGTCGTCGCACCTAACTGGACTCTGTCAAAGGAAAGCCTTCCGCGATTCCACTTTTATCTTGGGTATATTTGTAGATAGGTTTTTTTTGCAGAAGTTTTTTTTTTCACCGAAACAATATTATGGATAATGAGATTTCGATTAAACGTAGCATCAGAATTATGAAAAGATGGTTAACAAATTGGTTGTCAAGTGATAAAGTTGGTAATCGTTCATCTGTTTATTGAGTTTCGGGATAACTTTAATGCGGCAAAACAAACCAGCGGTATTTTAAAAGTATGGTAAACAAAGTATATGGCTTATAAAAATTCGGATAACCGTTTTCGCACAAGTGAAAATCGGACAATTAATTTTCGAAACATCGATAGGTTACCCTTTGCAACAACTGTAGCCAGTGATATGGGCCTGTAGTTGTTCTTGTCGGAGGCATCTCCCGTCTTGTCCTTTACAATGGGTACGACTACCGTTTTAAGCATGGCTGGTGGGAGGTAAGCATGCCCTAAGCACAGATTATAAAACATAGCCAATAGCCTGGGCAAATGACAACCCGCATGCTGCAGATGCTCTATGCTGAGATCGTCGAAGCCGGGTGACTTACCACGCTTCATGCACTTTATAATATTTGCAACTTCACGCGCTTTAAATCTAGTGATTGCACCCATCGACTTACCAATATCAACATCGACCACCTGCTGCTGCGTTCCAAGGGGTGCTTTAACAGAAAAGTGCTCACGAAAAACTTCGGCAATCAGGTTAGACTTACACTCACCATCAACATTAGCAGGGACGCCAGGCTTACAATCTAGTTTTTTAGTATCGCTCCAGAAACGCTTGAAATCTTTTGACTTATGATGAGTTGCCAGGATATCCATTTTTATCTGACTCTCATTATCTTGACACCATTTAAGCTTCGACTTAAAACGTTTTCTAGACTCATACATCCTGGTATATGCTTCACCAGCAGCCGGCTTGCCCTGAAGCAGCCACATCTGGAAACAGTCGTGCTTCCTCGTGTGGCTCCCTCACGTGCTTGTTCCACCCAACTACACGATATTTATTTGCGGCTTTTCGTATCACAGAACTGCTCACTGAGGCTTCAAGACTACTTATAATTTTCAAATATAAATTATCTATTATTAATCGGTGGTCCACATTGTTACATAATTAATCAGCACAGTCATTTAATTCCATCGGAAAATCAACTGGTCTAAGCTTACACATACATAAATCATAATAATTATTAATTTGCTCTATAGTCCTATTTCCCCATTTTATTTTATTACTATTGTTACTCTTGTTTCTAATACTCTTTATTTTACATGGCAATTTTCCTAAACTACATTTTCATTCTAATGGGAAATGGTCCGACCAGAATACGTCATACCGCACACATACAGAAGCCACACAATTTGTGTGGGGAAAATTAAAATTGCACTTCTAAACTTTACAGCTTAATCGTTTCCAACATAGGCAACCTATATCCCAAAAAATACCCGGATCACAGGTGTCCTATCGCAATTACTAAACTTAATTTCCCAACTTTATCGTTTCTCCGAATTTTCATTTCGGTACAAATCCAGTTTTCTCGAATACCGCAATGTTTTTGATTATTTTTAAATACTTATCGTATAGAATCCATCAGGTTAATTTTCAAGTTGTATTATAATGATCCTGCAGATTTTACAGTTTCAGAGAAATACGGCTTTTTGCCAAAATGAAAATTGGGACAAACGATACTTACAGTTGGGAAATAAAATTAAGTGATGGCGATGGCGATGTCGAAAGGCAACCCGGATCACAACAAACGTGCAAAAGTTATTATAACGCGTTTTAGCCCGAGAGGGAAAGCCAGTATGCGGTATAATATTACATATGAACAGTAAGTTAAGCTAAAGTTACACGCCCCGTTAGTTTACCGGTCTCGAACAATGTGCGGGTAATGAGCCGGCCTGAGCAACTATTAGTTATTGTTTACGGGTGTTATTACGTAGGTATATGAAGGAACGACCACACCGCTTGAAATACGCTGACGCGGTGTTTACGCGGTGATGCCGCATCGGACAAGCCGAGTGCTCGACGGTTCGCCGGTAGCCAGCTGGAATTCGCCAAAAGGGAAAAATATAAATCTAAATAAATGAATAAATATTTAGAGACAATCTTATACACATCGTCTTAGTCCCAAACTAAATAAAGCTTGTACCATGGGTACTAGGCGATGACATGTAAGTATATAGATAAATAAATACATAGAAAACATCCATGACTCAGGAACAAGCTCATGAACATTCAGTCATTCATGCTTATCACACAAAAAAGTGACCCTGGCTTCATAGCCACACTACCAACTAGGCCAAAGCATTCCTCGCGAATAAAGCGATGTTATAGTTGCCAGCGGGGCTAGCACCACTGACGCCACGCCGTGACGCGAGTTGAGAAAGATCTACCCTCTTCTAATTTGCACGGTGTGAGTAAGACAGAAGACACTCAGTTGCGCGCGAAGCGACTTGTCAGCAAGTAGTGCTAAACGTGTTCAGTATTTCTCAAGT
Source organism: Epinotia ramella (assembly GCA_947578815.1). Classification (NCBI taxonomy): domain Eukaryota; kingdom Metazoa; phylum Arthropoda; class Insecta; order Lepidoptera; family Tortricidae; genus Epinotia; species Epinotia ramella. The sequence continues at coordinate 6,147,036 of OX388213.1, forward strand.
CGCTTGAGAGAAAATCTCTTTTTTTTTTAAAGATCAATTTTATTGACGCTGCTTCATGGATTGATTCGGTTAAACAACTCACCGCTTGAACCTGCCCCGCTATTCTGTAACCTCACCTCACAGTTTATCGACAAATATATATTGACGCCGCAATTCTTAGTAACTATTTAAGCGCTATCAGGAGTATAAGAGAGCGAGTGTTACTGGGCGGCCAGGTCTTAGAAGATAGTAATAAATAAATATTGAAATAAAAAAAAGTGTGGATTATTTGTGAAACATGACCATCTTCGTTAGCGGTTTAGGTATGCATAATGTTGAATTCATATTTTTAATTGCAGACCCTTACGTCAAAAAAATAAAGACAGAACCGTTTAATCTTTGCAATTATTTTCTATCTAGCCGATTTCATCAAATTATGTATCGAGTCCGTCCACGGTCTTTGAAATATGATGAATATTAATTAACATATTTTTTTTTTATGAGCTAGAAAAAATAGTTTTTCTTAAAAAACATCAATTTCAACAAAATTAGGTCTTGTCAGCCTCTTAACGAAACTTGACCTGAGGTTAGAGGTGAGGTGCATTAGCGCGTTCCGAATAACATCCTTGGCGTCAGGGTTTTAATACAACGACTTAATAACTTTTTATAGGTTCAGTGCAATCGACTTAATATGAACAAACGTTACAAGCGAGGTTGAAAATACCGGATGAATGAGTTTGAGTGACTATTCCGTAAATGGGGGATAATTTACTTTCAGTATCGTCCACTATGGCTTACGAAAAAACGTCAGCTTGGCTGCCACTTTCTGATAATCGTCTTAATATCTTGCCAATACATCGCATTGATTTGTCACATCGTACCATCGATTTGTTGCTTTTCGCTTTAAAAATAAACCCAACGTAGTTATTTTAAATTGCTACTTAAGTTACTTCAAACTACTAACAAAATCGTCATGTTTCGTTATTGTATAATGAGCCGGAATACTGGCACTTCAGATGATTACAAACCGACTTGAAATAAGTTTCTGTCAAAAATTTCATTTTTGGTACAAGCTTTTATTGCCAACTGTACTGTTCTGTATACCATCATCAACTACTCATTGAGACGATTCTAACGAGCCCAAACTCAACGGGGTTACGTCGGTTAAGTACTAAATTCCCACGGCCATCTTCTGTCTCCATCATCAGATCAGCTCGATGGTACCATAATATTGAATTGTCATCCAAACTATACTTATACCCAAAATTTCAGCTCAATCGGTCACCGGTAAGTGGGTCAAATTTAACTTGCAACATTTGTCCTATATACTAACAGGGCAAGTTAATATAAAGCTTGTAAAAATAAGGAGGTGCTTAATTCGGCTGTATGATTTTCATTGCCTTGACACAATAAAATCATTCTCGTCAATTTATCGGTTAAGCTCTCGCTTTTTTGCTTTGTCTTCATTTCTTTACCACAAAGCCTTTGCTTCAGCAAAAAGAAGAACTTTGAAGGGAATGGTGTCAGCGGTATCCTTTATACGCGAGGGCTCAGCCCTGGGGTATTTTGTTTCACGTACAGTCAACAGCAAATGTAGATGGTAATTTTAGGACTTTATCTTACTTAACGTAGGTAACAATATTGCACCAGTTGGGATGCGTCAAAGTAGTGAAAGTGACAAGGTACTAAAATTATCATTTACTTTGCTGTTGACTATTCCAACTTCAAGGTTTGGTAAATATTTAGCACAAGGTAACGAACGAACCTACCTGGGTGGAATTAACATTAGTGGGGGAGGTCTATGTCCAGCAGTGGACGTCTTTCGGCTGATATGTTGATGATAGTAAACCATAATAAGAATAGATAGGATATTCGATAAAACACTAGTCGCTCTGTGAACGGTAGAACTCGTGAGGTTGTGATTAATAAAACCAAAAATCTGACAACTGAATCGACACTATAGTTTTATATAATTATCGGACCTGCTCACTAAATTTCACGAGATATGCGACCTGTAGCGGAGAAAACAGCTGATACGGATAACTTCGTTCGCTTTGCTCGCTCATTCATTGAAAATGTTAGATGTGTCAACAACAAGAACGAAAATGAAAACCAATGAACGATAAAATACGGCAGTTTCCCAGACATTTACTTTAAAATTAACGCTTACTTCCTAAGTTAGTCTAAAAATTCTCTTACGCTTCAGTAAGGTTAAAAAAATGGTTGTCACGTCTGTCACCACTAGTGAAAGCTTTATAACGATGTTATACTAGTTCACTCGGGCGTGTGGTCTACGTAATCAATCTTCATTACGCTCTAACTTTTGCCCCTTGTATTATGAACATAACAGTGTCATTTGCCGAATTTATATTCGCGTAAGCCCTTATGTTGAAGAGCATTAAAGAAAAAATAACTGAAGAGAAGAGCTTGTTTTAGCGTCCATAGTACAAGCTTTGCTTAGTTTGGGACTAGATTGATTTGTGAAAGATTGTCCCTTAATGTTTATTTATATATATTCTTATAGACTTTAATACACCGACAAGAGCTTAGATCTTAAATAAGAAGAAGAAGAGAAGACTCTAATAGATGAGAAGATCAAAGGAAAGAGAGGCAGAGGAAGGCCTGAGAAACTATTTCTGTCAAATAAAAGAGAAAGTTAAGGTCGTACTAAACCCAAAGGTCCACGGATATTTGATATATTGTTTTGCATATACAGCGTGTCTCTGACTTTGGGGCTATGAATGCAAATGTCAATTATGCTCCTTAAACGGAACTACTTTTGCTCTACAACTTTTCAAAAATACGTTATTTTTATATTTTCATTATTCCATACAAATAAAATAACATTTTCAATGTACATCATCCATTTGTTAGTTTTCATACTTGTCAGTGTCATGGATGTCAAATAATGAGGCCGTGTTTGCAATACATTGATGGTACAGTTAAAGTTCAAACACGAATAAATGATAGAAATAATAGTTATTTTACAAAGTTGCGGAACAAAAGTGGTTCAGTTTCAGGACCGTAATGGACATTTGCATTTAAAGCCCCTAAGTCAGAGACACGCTGTATTGTTTCGTGTTTTCTTTTTTAACTGCTCTCTGTGTGTGGTGTGCAATAAAAAGTATTTGCTTTGTATTGTACTGTCGTGGCATACCAGAAAGTACAAACAGAGTACAGAAACGGCTAGCAATTTTTTGCCCTACTGACAAGAGACACCACGAAACGTAGTGAAAAAAGTGCCCCAATGAGGTGGACCGAACGATCGGCGGGGTAATTGTGTAATTTTTCGCAATAACGCAAATAGCCGTAAGGAAAAGATCGCTGAAAAGCGTAGGGGAAGAGCAGCGCAATCTGGCTGAAGAGGTAGTGGATACATTTGATGGAAGCCTTTGTCAAGCAATGGACATCTCCTGGTTGACATGCAGATGAAGGAAATGTAATCAAGGTTTTATTCCACAAAATTTGTAATGTCATAAAAGTGCCCACGAAAGTGTCAGTAAGGACAACCACTGGATCCATTGTTGCTACGCGAAAAACAACAGATTGAAATTGTACTTCATAGGAAATCATTAATTATTGGTTAATTTAAATTGCTTTTCCCTATCAGGGTTCACGTGATTGTGTATTAAGTTTCTAGACATAATTCACGAATTGTATATATAACGGCAATTTATATATTTAAAAAAACTTGGGAGATTTTTCCTGCTTTAAGAAACTTATATCGATCGAGAAAAAATACCCCCGACGTGAAAACCCGCGCTTCCTGCGCTCTTGCAAAGTGCCCGCACTGGGCAGAGAGGTGTAATTACTGTTGTGCCCATTGCTATTCCCAGGACCACTGTCACACTTAATAGTATTGTTGGGAACATTAAATGTGCTGCTGCCGGCAATATGACCTGCACAAGAATAAATAATGTGTTATTTTTTTATTTTATTTACAAAATAGTGTGTTCGAGTAAACCTATTGCCAACTTTTTCCAGGCACGGTGAATAAAAAGGATTAAATTAAATGTTTGAAGAAATCATTCAGGTTTATTCCTCCTCATTCATTAAACTTAACAAACTTCTGTCCCTTTCTGACAAACACAAATGTCAGTGACAGAAAAGGAGAAATACATTTTTAACTGTAATAGACTTGACGGAGGTTTATGAAAAGTCGTCAGAAATTATCTTAATCCCGCTAAAGGCAAATCACTAGGTGTAACAACATCATTATTATTTTATCATCATCCCTTCCGCATATTATTGCTTAACCTCAATTGCCCGGTCTTCTATATAATAGGTTCTCTTACATCCGTATATTGTTGGCTACCCCTGTCTTTGTCAACTCGAGCCTATCAAAGATAACGTCACTTAAACCTTGATGTACACAATGGTCCGTATTAAGGGAAATTAAGATTGGAGCGGAAGCGGAATATTATACAAGGTGTGAATAAAAGAGTCTGAGTCGGTGGAATATCAGTAGGATCTGTCAGTGTCAAGTCAGTACAATTTCTGCAGTTCCTCAGGCCAACGCAATCCATACTGGGACGCATGCGGCGCCCTTACACCCTAGACGTCTTTGGGCAATGCGTGCACTTTTTCTCTGTCACCTTCAGCGCCCCATTCCCTTATTGGCCAGGAGCTGGTACTCAATGCGTACTTCGCGCGTAGCCATGTTAGGACACCTTCGGCGCCCCGTTTCTAGTTGGACTCAGGCCGACACTATACGCGCGCTTCGGGTGCATTTGGGGGTGTATGATGGGTATTAAAATAAATGATATAATTTCATCTTTCAATATAATAACATTTGATATAATTTCAAAGTATATAATCACTCATTTTATAAAATAAACGTTTGGTATAATCTCAAAATACATAATTATATATACGTTTATTTTGTATAACTATCATCTGGTATTAACACTTATTTGTTATAACCATAATATGGTATAATTCTCATGTTACATAACTATCAAGTACCTAGCATAATATATTGTTTTTATTACAACAGCCTTGTTACGCCATTAAAGTAAAGAAAGTATTAGCAAACATTACGCTTTGCAAATTGTTTTCATATAGTATCAGTATTAAGCAGTGTTCGGTTACCATACCGATTCTATCCCGCAAAATGCGGAAATGGTCCATTCCAGGGTGACATTTGGCCATAAGGGTGAGAATTCACTAGTGCTCTGCGAGGTAACGAGACGGTGAGCGAGAAAAAATCCACAAGTATTAAGGCTGGCTGCGATCGCGCTTCTTTTCCTATTGGTCCATTTTTTTCTTCGTTCACGGCAACACTCAATTTCGCACAGCCTGAATACTCACCCCACAGCAGTGGAATACGTGTAAAACCTCCATAACTCACGCGCCGTCTCATAACTTACGCCAAGAAGTGACACCCGATTACACAGATTACTCCAACGAGCGTCACAAATAATCGCTTTTAACCCGCGGTGTCACATAAAATCTATTTACAGTTGGGTTTCCTGTGATATATCGGTTGCCGCAAATGACTTATTATGCCAAATTAATACCGCGCTCACCCATTTGTCATTTTATACGTGAATTCATTTGTTTTAATCCGTTTACGTTTTGAATGTCTAATTGTACTTTTTTATTGTATAAATACAGTGTGGCATTTTGAACGATCGATGAATCCACAAAGAAGAGCCTCATAACACTCCTACCAACTTTACACGATGATTTTTAATCTTAATTGGTGATCAGGTACCATTTTTTTCTTATTCACAGATAGATCCCGAAGAAGTTCAGTCGTAGTTAAGTTAGCTTAAAAAAAACCTGCCATGCGCAGGGTAGGGTTCCGTTAAGTAGTTTCCTGTGTCTCTTTGTTAAATCGACACGCACGCGCGAGTGTTCCATAGTACGTTGCCCATTTGTTTTATAAAATATATGGACAAAAAAAAATTGGACAAAACATGAAACCGCAAACGCAAAACATCTACGCTCTAAGCGGTTGGTCGCAACCGCACCGCAAGTGCGTATGGGGCCTTCCTTTGGACCGATTGACCTGAAATTTGAGGACACACTTTGTTCCGATGAGAATATCATAAAATGTTTTCAGTATTATTATAAAATCATGATGGCCGCCGCTACAAAATGGCGGACAACATTTTGTGATAAAACATTAATTATTTTTATCACCCACGTTGTCATTATACTTTACATTTTATTTTACCGCCATTTAGCGTGTGCGTGACATTGACGTCTCATATACACGGCTTAAATATTACGTGCGTGACACGGGCGTGCCACTTTTTTATTATTAAAGAGCCTACTACGTGGATTATTTTTCATATCATTATTTTTTTCAATAAATCGCAATTACTGCGTAGTTCAATCTTATTGATAGGTTTTATACAACGGTTTTATTTAGTTCAAGGTTAATGGATCAAATCTAGTAACTAAAATTTTATCCTCTTCGCCCTTGTACGCACTAAGCGGCTTGCCGTGCGGTTGGACAAAACATATGAAACCGCAAACGCAAAACCTCTACGAACTAAGCGGTTGGCCGCAACCGCACCGCAAGTGCGTATGGGGCCTTCCTTTGGACCAAATGACCTGAAATTTGAGGACACACTTTGTTTCGATGAGAATATCATAAAATGTTTTCAGTATTATTATAAAATCAAGATGGCCGCCGCTACAAAATGGCGGACAACATTTTTTTATAAAACCCCCAAAATATGGGTATCAAATAAGGTTTGTCTAGAAGAATACAGCACACTATGAAACAATTTCAAATCTAAGATGGCGGCTGAAACAAAATGGTGGATTAACTAATGCTTTTTGAAACCCCCTTATTCACTTTAAGACGTAAAACAGTACTGAAAATGCGGCGAAATGGTTCCAGTAAAGGATGGTACGGCAGTGTTTGCTTCGCGCTCGACTTGGCGGGGGCACTACCGTGCCCCCAGATACATATTTTGAAATGTCAGTATATGGAATTGTTGTTATTTCAATAATATTTTGTAATTTACACGTTAATGATAACTTTCTATTCATAATAAGACACCGCGTTATAAGTTTTATCATAGGACAAACCTACTTTTATCGTCATCCTCTCACAAGAAAAAAAAAACAATTGAATAACCTATTGTATCATCCATAAACTTACCACGTTTGTGACAACCCTGAATAGGCTGAATGTAATTGGAACCACCCAATTGGAACATACCTTCGTGACGTAACGTCTATACCAATTTATACCTCAAGTGTGCGTTCGTAATGGATGCATTAATAGGTTTCGGCGAGGTAGCACATCGTAAGGAAGCTTATGTACCTACACTAGGGAGGGAAATTGAGAGGAGGTCCTTTGTTAAATGATGTTCAGTAAAATGTATGATCAAATCAAATCAAATCAATCATTTATTGCGTATCACATTCATACATCAGGTGGAATTACAAAATAAGTATATAGACACATGTGACGCCCTGCAAGAGCACAGCAATTTGAGAGGGCTAATACGAGTATTTGAACGTAATATTTTTACATGTAGGTACTTATACATTTTATTGCACATGAATATAAAACAAAACGAATGATGATGATTCCTGATATAAGAGCAATTCTAGGAAAGTTTGTACAATAAACGTTTATGCTAACTGCACGGATATAAAATCCTATTTCCTTTTTTGTTACCAATTTTCTAAGTCATTTTTAATTAAATGTTTTGAGACTCTTTAGAATTAAGACACTACATGTATAACATTATCTTAATTGTTAAAACTAGAAATTAGATCCCATATTCTCATTAACAAAAATTGTAACAAAATTGAAAAAAAGCATATTACTCTTTAAAGGAATATTTTAATAATACAACTGAATACACATATACCTAATGTAAGTAATGACTATAATGTTAGTTTTTAAGAAACATTGTGTACGCCGCAAGGTAGAACAAAGCTGAAATTTAACCCTTTACCGCATGGAATTTATAATCCTTCTGATTTAAATATATGTAATAAAATACAATAAATACTACATCAAAAAAATATTAATAAAAATCATCGCTGGTTAAATTCAATATAATAACAAAAAAACAAATAGTTCCAAATTTGGATCATGGTTAAATTCAATATAATAACAAAAAAACAAATAAGGTCAGGGTGGCCAAAGCCGTCAGCGGGGCATTTCCGTCAAGCGGCGTTTGTGGCTATTCAAACAACAGTACGCGCTTACTGACTCGATCGGAAAACAGAGAGAAAATTTTATACCCGCAGTCAAAAACAGATGGCGCTGTCTAGCCATTGAATGGAAAAACCCCGCTTTCAAAGTTTAGTTGCGCTCTGAACTCGAATGCGAGTGTAGTGTGCTGCTGTGTTTCGTGACGGTGCGATGAAAAAATGTACTTTTAGGGCTCAGTAAATGCGTTTGTTATATAGTTCGATATTCATGTTTGATGGTAGTTTTATTAATTTTCAATTATAATCTGTTGGTGAGAAACTATGGATGGTTAAATATTGGTACTAACGAAATGATCGAGTAGACAAATCCGTCAATTGTGAAACGGGCAAAACCGTCATGTGCCGGAATTTCCCCATTTCATATATTGCCAACCTTTCTGATTTGACTTAGTTAAATAATAAAATAAAAATAAATCAGCCTATATACGTCTGACTGCTGGGCACAGGCCTCCTCTCACGGATGAGAGGGAACGGGCAGTAGTCCCCACGCTTGCCCACTGCGGGTTGGGGACTTCACATACACCTTTGAATTTCTTCGTGGATGTATGCAGGTTTCCTCACGATGTTTTTCCTTCACCGAAAAGCCAACGGTAAATATCAAACGATATTCCGTACATAAGTTCCGAAAAACTCATTGGTACGAGCCGGGATTCGAACCCACGACCGCCGTTTGACAGCCGCATGCCTGAACCGCTAGGCTACCGTAGCTTAGTAATAACTATGGTAGCGTAGCTTAGTAGTAGCGTAGCGTAGTTAAATAATAACTATAATTATTATACTATGATTAATTTTCAACGATTCTTAGTTTAATTTGCAGAGGATCAAGTTTATTTATATATTTTGCTTGATTTTTTTATTTGTTTTTCAACTAGGCGGACTGAGATTAGTCCCGATTAAAAATCAGTAGGTACTAAAATTGTTATATGTAAAGGCATTACACACCAGATGTATTAGACGTGCGCTTCCTACTGCATTTGAAGGTATACATTTCCGTGGGACAGGACTTACCGCTTGTGTGACTTGAGCACGCGTGCGTCTCGCAAGCAGTGTGACTTGTATTGGGAGGGAATACTTAAGATAGTAAACGTAGCTATCTTAATATGCCTGTCTACGTATACCCATCTGGTGTATATACGTCTTAGTGCGTGTTAATTAGTCCATATTATTATACGATTTCAATATTAAAATTGTAAGCACGGTTGCAAAGTCAAATAATTAATTTTGATCGATAAAGGCAAAATAGCAGTATGATGGTAATCACGCTCTTCGATTGTTGAGCATTTAGGGTCTTAGCAAAATTGGTCGTTCAATACTTGAAATAAAATTACCAATTTGCTTATTAAATATGATTTGAAATTAAAAACATTGTCGCGCCTATAATAACAATGAGTTGGCCACTGTAGTGTACTGGATCTTACTCAACAATGGCGCCATCTGGTGAACACAAAAACAGTAGCCCATTATTTTAAAAACATGATGTCATTTGACGGATTTTCCCTAGGGTTTGGGAATTTGTTTTAAAAGGTTTACTACTCCTGATTATAAAAATAGGCCGGAATTGCCCCAAAAAAAAATATTTGGCAATAGAATCTAAAATAAACCTTAAATTGAGTTCGCTAAAGTTTAGTTTCGATTAACAGTTCAGTGGTATTTGTTCACTTGACGTATATGTTTGTAATACGTCACGATACAAGAAAAATCGTTGGTTGACGGAATAGCCCCAAACCGTCGGGAAAATCCGTCAACTGACATGTTTTAAAAAGAAAAACCTATTTAAATACCCAGCAATACTAGCAATTTAATATGAGTAAATTTGTATAGTTAAATAAATGCCCAATCTATTACAGTGATCAGGTTTATTAAAAAGTAAATATCCTCTTAGTTATGACCAGCCAAAGTGAACTTATCAAAAAGTATGACGGAAATGCCCTCATTGACCTTAGTTCCAAATTTGGATCAGCATGCATTAGAGGTTTTGCGGGGCGTACTTATTTTCATGGCCCAATTTGGAACACTATACAATATAATAGTTATGAAAGTTTTGGTTATAAAAAAATTAAAACTTTATTAAATCAAGCGGAATGAAAAGCCTTGAAACAATTTCGGTCTTTGTTTAAACAAAAATAACATACGCATTTGCTGCAGTATATATGCGACTTTAGGCTACAATTTTTAGATCTTTGCCTGTCATTTGCCCAAACTTACCAATGACCTACGCGATCCTGTACGACTTCTCTTGGAGGCATCTCCAGTTGCCGTCTTTTAGGTTTTTTTATATTTTCTATTGCGACATCAGAAACAGGACGTCCTATTTTTCTTGTTGGATGGTGTGAAAACCGCGGACGATTCCCGCATCAGAACGTCAGCGATATACATCTTAAAATCTAACAATGGCATATAAGTCTGGTCATTTTTAGGGTTCCGTACCCAAAGAGTAAAAACGGGACCCTATTACTAAGACTTCGCCGTCCGTCTGTCTGTCTGTCTGTCACCAGGCTGTATCTGAAGAACCGCGATAGCTAGACAGTTGACATTTTCACAGATGATGTATTTCTGATGCTGCTATAACAAAAATACTAAAAACAAAATAAAATAAATATTTGAGGGCGGCTCCCATACAACAAACGTGTTTTTTTTTGCCGTTTTGTCTGTCGCCAGGCTGTATCTCAAGAACCGCGATAGCTAGACAGTTAAAATTTTCACAGATTATGTATTTCTGTTGCCGCTATAACAACAAATACTAAAAACAAAATAAAATAAATATTTTAGGGGGGCTCCCATACAACAAACATTTCTTTTTTTTTTACTGTTTTTATAGATAATGGTACGGAACCCTTCGTGCGCGAGTCCAACTCGCACTTGGCCGGTTTTATTTTGCTTCATTTGACGACGCCATAATATCCAACTGTTTACACATGTCAAATCTATCAGGTGGAAAAAAATGCGATGGTACCATTTCTTGCTCCTTATAAGATTTCTATAGAACCCCAACATGGAGTCCAACAAATCAACGCTACCCATATATTTATTGTAAATTTCAATTGCTTTCGAACGAGGAATATCTATTTTCTGTTTATCATGTTTTGAGTATCTTTTAACGGTTGTCATTGGATCTTTGCCAACATATGAAGAACACAAATTTACAACCTTATTATCTACCCATGAGGTTACACTGAGCTCCACGCCATTTACCTCGGTACACTTTTCAATGCAGTATCCTCTACCACGTTTCAAAAGGTCCTTTGTGCTCGGCAAACTAATATCTTTGGCTCTGTTCAACTGAATTGTCCCTAACGGCCAAATCCCCACGCTATGTAAATGTGCCATCAGCGGGAGACTGGTGTACCAGTTATCGATGAATAGTTTGTAGTTTGAATTCTTTGGTACTGTATCTACTAATCTAGTGACTAGGTACATTGCCCGATGCTCCTAGATCAGGGCAGTCTTCGGGCAAATCAGTTTTATGTTTACCTGTAAATAAGTCAAATTGGTAGCTAAATCCCGAAGCTCCACTTAAAACATAATTTAAGTAGCCCCATTTGTGTGGCTTCTTCGCATTGTTATTACCTGATGTTTTTGCTTTCGTGGGAATCATCTGTTCATCCACAGCCAAGTATTCTTCTTTTGGTACTGTTCCTAAGCGGTTACTTAAAATGTCTATAAGCGGTTTTAATTTTTGGAGCTTGTCGTAATTTGGGCCGCCAGCTTTAAGTTCTTAGGTTTTGTCAAAGAAGTGCAAAAACCTCTTTATCTCTTCAAATTGATTACAAGTTAAAGACGATGCCACCTTTTCGACATATTATGTTCCTTCTTTCCAGTAATGCCGCGTTGACGGAAGTTGAACTACAGACATATAAATAATAACGCCTAAAAACTTGCGTAGGTATATCATCTCTAGAAATCGTATTGACTTTTTCTATTAGATTTAATGTCTTTGTAGGAAAAAGATACTTGAAAAAATTCATTGGTGTCTCCAATGCCATTATTTCCTCCGGTAGATTCTCACAACCTAAAAAAGCAACATTTTGGCTATCGTAATCAATATTTTTTTCAGTCCTAACCAATTTACTTTTCTTTTGCGTTTTTTGCCGAGGCCCTTTTTTAGGTTTACTTTTGTTCACTTTTTCTACTTCTCCAGTCTTTTCTTTTTCTTCTTCTTCTTCTTAAAATATTATATTTCTTCCATAGGTTGTGTAGCTTCTTCTTTTTCATCTTTATCATCGCCTGTTAGAAAGTCGGCGTCACTATCTTCAACAGTTCGAGATGGCAACTGATATTCTTCGTCTGACAAGTCCTCATCTTCACTTTCATCCGGAATTGACGCAATTATTCGTCGACGAGTTTTCATGTGATCTGTAAACACTCATATTATTCAAACTTAAAAAAAACTATGTAACCTAAAAAAAAATATTTAGTGATACTCGAAAGATTAAAATAAATAGATATAAGTAGATAAATACAAGAATCCTGAAAACTGGCCCATGCGTTTGATCTGTAGAGTATTACAAATGAACAAACATACCTACTGACAGTTACCCCACAGTTACCCAGTTACTAACATTACCCCATTATTTGACCTTAATTTCAGTATAAATTTGCCAAAGTAGTGACTACGAACCCCGAATCTACATTACATTACATACTTAATATTTTTATTTGCATCTCCAAAAAATTTGGCTATTACTGTTCTCTTCCCTTATTAAAATAAAATGTAACCAGCGTTATGCGCCTAAATGCATGAAGTTAAAAAGTACACGAATGCATAATGTTCCATATTAGTTTCGCTCCTTCTAACTTGTACCTAACGCATGGTGTTCCAATTTAGAAACAAAGTTTTACGACGTTTTACATGCAAAAATACATGAAATCACTTACGCGTTTTACCGTAAAACAGCCGAGTATCCATTTTTCTACTGCGAAACACTTAAATTTCATTTTCTTCCGAATAAAAATCGAAGATTACCTTGATTTTAAACAACTCAATCACGCCTACCCACCAAACTGGCCGAAAGTCGCGCGAAACACGATGTCAAATGAACATCAGACAAGGCAGAAGCTGTCACTAGCACTGATTACGTTCCATAGTATAGTATCGACCTGTTACACGCTCACTGCAAAAAATGGCGCTGTAATCAATCTACAGGCGGAATATCTTTGTGTTCCAAATTTGGATCAAAATGCGGTAAAGGGTTGAATGCATGTATAACGAAAACATATCATACCTATGGTTCACAAATAAAGTATTCTATTCTATTCCATTTTAAAAAAGGAAAGTTAAAAGTCGGTCTTAATTAACGTGCTAGCCTTGTGCCATTTTTTCTAGAACTACTCATAAAGCGATTCACTATTATGCTTAGACTATGATCACAACAAGCATGCAGGACTTATTAGCACTCACGCCGGAAGCAAGGGATTGGCTACTCAATTTAGATATTAAATTGTAAATATTTTCGTTCTGTGTAACTACGAGCATATAAATTGTAAATTAAAATATTTTTTCAGGAATAAAAGCCATACGACATAATAATCACGCTCATACGCCTAAAAAGTCTCTACAGCGCGCTGCGCGAACTTTAGTAACGTTACCGTAAGGACCAGATATACTCCAGGCAAAATACGGTTTTGAAAAACATTAATTTATAATAGCGTTTTTTTTTTTGATTTCATTTGAAAATGTTATTCTAAGATGATTTAGTCAAGAATCCGACAAACTTTCCACCCGGAAGTAATTATGTAGATTTAAATGAAGCATTCACTATCTTTTTTTGTACGATTTATCTTGAATATTATAGAGCAAATGTAAATGAACCAAAATAAAGACAAAAATATTTATTAATATTTTTACTGACTTTGTAGAAGCCAGTTTACATCATTTTTTCGATGTCTGAAATTTTGTCGGATTTTGTCGCTGGGTAACTATTTAATCGATAATATATCTGTTATACTTAAAAAGTAAGCTATTATATTATTTCACAAAGATATTATTTTCCAAAATTGACATTTTTTCCATACAACTTGTCAGTTTATTGCCTGGACTAATATGTGTATAAAGACGCACAAATAGGTACGCAGTAGCAGTAGGAAATATCCATATAAAAATCTGCATAACGCACGGTGCGTTCTAGGAATAAATAAGTAGCCTATGTCTGTTTCCGGAACTCTAGCTATCTAAATTATATAAGCAGATACTATTTGAATTCATAATAGTCCAATAACATAATACAAAATGGGTACACTTTGAATCGAATTTCCATACCGGAGTCAAGGCGTACATATATCCGCAGGAAAACAGAGTTGCTTTGGCTTACTTATCGGTAGCCTAGTGGTTGAGGCATGCGGCTGTCAAGCGGCGGTCGTCGGCTCGTACCTATGAGTTTTTCGGAACTTATTTTGTGGTGTGTGACAAATACTTATTGCCGATTTCTTCGAGCAAGATTCCGGTAAGTGGTTTTTGTTGTTTTTTCCATACTAATATTATAAATGTGAAAGTGTACGTGTGTGTTTGTTTGTCAGTCCTTTACGGCAATTTTTTTTAAGTGGAGATAGTTGAAATGATGGAGAGTGACATAGGATAGTTTTTATCCACAAAATCACCCCCAAGACAGTTCAAGGTTGGTGGTAAATATTTTACCATTGCCCGGTACCGTCAAAAAAGGACGGATCGATTTAGAAAAATATTTTATATTTTCTTGTTTTCAGTGAGAATATCAAAAAAAAAGAGACTTACTGATAAAAAATATTGAAGAAATACTTAAAAATGATCTTTTTTTTTTTATACAACGACGGTGGCAAACAAGCGTACGGCCCGCCTGATGGTAAGCGGACACCGCAGCCTATAGACGCATGCAACTCCAAAGTAGTAACATGGGCGTTGCCGATCCTTGATATGTTTGAGGATTCACTGTGTTGAGAGCTGAAGGAACAAATTCCCTCACTCTCAACACAACGCATCCTCGGGAGCTCTGGCGACCTTGCTCACCTCCAGGAACACAACACTACTACAGAGCAAGTAGTAGTGTTATTATGAGGCAATGCTCAAATAGTTACCACCCTGTTTTTCAGGGAAAACGATTTCCTGAAAAGTTTTTTTTGTTATTAATTATTATGTTGATTATGGCTACAATAAATGTCTAAAAAGTTGCTTAATTTGTTTTTTACTGAAATTAATACCTTTGCCCTATTAAGGGTTAAGGCACAACCGGGAATAACAGGGGGATGATGGTTCCTCAAGAATTTATAGACTATCTCAAGAGTTTTAAAATAATCCAGTCAGCCCACATCTCTGGGATATCAATAACAAAGCGAGACCAACTCGGTTTAAAACTGCCGTGAGGAAGGCGAGGAGGAAACCACTACACTACACTTCCTTAAATCGGAGTAATGGAATGCAGTAGTGTTGGAAATGTGTCCATCGATAACAGCCTAGCTCTTAAAATATAATTATGATGAAAATGAGCTAGTGACAATTGATTAAAAAAAAAACAGTTATTTACTTCACAAAAGACACACAGAGACAAAGGGAGTAGCCATATAATACAATTGACACATATTGCGTGTGTCTTCGCGGCAGTGAGTCGCTGTATCAGCATTATGCCGAGGTGTCAGACAGACACCTACAGCGCTGATTTTTAGGCAGCACCGTACGTGACCCACGGAACGCAACACAACATACTACAGATACAAACGTATACCCGTAATAAATAAATAATGAATATAATACATTCCTTA
This sequence comes from Epinotia ramella, assembly GCA_947578815.1. Lineage (NCBI taxonomy): Eukaryota > Metazoa > Arthropoda > Insecta > Lepidoptera > Tortricidae > Epinotia > Epinotia ramella. Next base: position 6,162,933 of record OX388213.1, read on the forward strand.
AATATATCTAGCACAATGCGATGAAAAAACACAAAGTAAAACACGAAAAAATAGCCGCTCATACAAAGTGTGTTTATTTGCTTTTAAAAGGGAACATTGACTGTGCCCTTTTTGAGATTTGGGAATCAATATTTCTGTTGCGCTGACGTGGTTAACGCGCACAAGCGCGACAAGGAGAATAGCTTCGACTAAAAATCTCATGTACAGTCAGCGTCAGAGAAAAGGACCCCCCCTTGGTATTGACATCAAACTGTTTAAGTTTTAGCAATGAATCGCAAAGGACGACTTGGTCTAGTGGTAAAGACAGAGGCGTATCAATGTGAAGGTCACGGGTTCGATTCTCCGCGTTGTAATTGTTTTTGCTTTTTTTCTTTTTTTCTTTTTATAATTATTACTTAAGAAATCAAATGTTAAAGTAGGTATATAAGGTATGAAGGAAAAAATAAACATGTAGGATAAACAATATTAATATATTTCTTGAATTTAATTACTAACACTTCATGGAATCCATTTCCTGGTTGAGTAGGTATACAGTTTTCTATTTGTGTTAAATTGGGGTTTAAATAACTTTTAGGATACTAACTTAGGATAACTAAATATATTAACAAAAAAACAGATAGATACACTGGCTGAGGTTTATAACTTTTAACATTTTTATGTTAATCTATAACGGTTCGCTTACAGATATTTCTAGAAACAAATACAATATTTATTTATTTAGAGCAGTGATTATATTTTTTTATACACTGTATGATTTTAAACTAAAAAAAAGCCTGGTTAAAACATTAAATGTTGTCATTTGTCCCTGTGAATCACAGAGAAAGAACCAACATGCTAAACCATTATACTTAGTATAGCAATATATATCTTTCTCTTTTATCACATTTTCTGATAACCCTTTTAACACAACACTAGTAAAACATGTGAGGTCAGATGGTGCATCGTTAACACATTACGCGACTATTTGAGCCTTGTAAATAAGAGTAACTGGATTGATAACAATAAAGTTTGTTTATCTTCGAATAATTACAAGATAATGATCTCACAAATATTAGAAATTATTAACACAAGCTAATAATACGTGATAATGACATTTTATCTTGCACAATTAATCTGCCGAGTTTTATCTATTAATAACGGAGAGGGTGGCGGTCACTATCTATGACTTCTTGAAGTCGACTTTTCATGCGCGAAACCATCCTGAAACATGCATCACTATTTCGCATTAGTTCCCAACTTTTGTTTACCTCTTCATCCAAATTTTTTTTTGACTTTATTTCACTAGAGTCCCAGTTCAAAACCATCTGACCCCACAAGTTTTCGATTGGGTTTAGGTCCGGACTTTTAGCCGGCCACTTAAACACCGTTATGTCTTCTTGGGTCTTCAGCCAGTCTTGAACGATTCGGGACCGATGCACTGCAGAATTATCCTGAACTAGATAAATCTCGCCTTCAGGATATGCAACACGCACTGACGGCAGCATTACGTCCTTCAACACCTCAAGGTATCGCTCACCGTTCATGCGGCCGCCTATTTCCACTAGCTCACCTGGGCCCATCGAAGACATCCAGCCCCAGTAACCTAAAAAAAGTGAATATTTTTAATCGGTTGCAATATGTAATCCAAGTAAATGTCAACAATAGATAACATCATTTCGATAACAATATTATTGACCTACCTAGTGTTAACCGCCCGCTTGTTCTTAAGTCTAATACGTTTTTAGGGTTAAACCTCTGCCCAGCTCTTCTCCATAAAACTTTTCGACCATCCTTATCTGACTTAAAGCACTTTTCGTCGGTAAATATAACAATTTCGTTTTCCCAGTCGAAATTTAAATAACGAGTGGCAAAGTTTACTCTATTGGTGCGGTGATCGCCAGTAAGCTTAATTTTTCTGGCTGGTTTATAATTATGGATGTCAGCTGCGTGTAAATGCCTTCGAACAGTGCTAAGCGACACTCCAAAAGTTTCAGCACTTGAACGCGTAGTTTTGAAGGGTGCCACTGAGTGAGCCTCCACAATATTACGGTGTCGCTCCGAGTCATCAGTGTAAGCAATTGGTCGAGGGCCTTGGCGATCGCATTTCACATCACCCGTCGCTTGATACCTTCGTATCCATCTACGAACTGTTTTTATCTGTAATTAAAATTATAATATTAGAAACAAATAAAAAAAACTTGCAACAATAAATATATTTGATAATATGTGTATAACGAAAATCTTACCGTTATGTTCATATCCCGTGCAATTTTTTTAATGCTTTGTTCCTGTTCCCAAAGAACAACAATTTTAGCCTTTAAAAAAGCTGTCAATCGAACCATATTTTCGGTTTAAAAATCGAAACAACTGGATGAAAACTTAATGAATCGGATGATATTACGACGATGTTATTAGCGAATCGGCACGAAACGTAATGAGTTGAAAAGTAATTTTAAAATGACCCTCAATCACCGTTTAGTAAATATAAGGCGAAGAAGTAAACGTATTTTGAATTCAACCTTAACCTGCAGTTCATACAGGAGTTACTTTTTTGAAGTAAAATAAAATGATGGTAGGTAGTCCAACAATCGGCCACAAGAACATTCTATTCAACTAAACGAAAAACCTATACTAATTTCAACCTTATCTTGCAGTTAATTGAAGTTACGTATTGCATTTTGTAAGACAAGACGGTATGGTATGGTGCTAGTTTAAAATAAAACTATTATCTATATTAGGATAAGACCGATATCAACCTTGTTCCATAAAAGGAATAATGCTATTCCAATTTTCGACGAGTTTGTTAACTAAGCCCATAGCCTAGGGGTAAATAAGGCACAGTCAGTTGATCGGTCGGCGCATGATGATGAATTGATGACCCGGGTTCGAACCTCATCAACTGCATACTTGCGTGATGTCTTTTTGTAAGTTATTTCTAAGTCAACAAAAATACCATAAAATTAAAATCGTGCAAATATACGAGTATATTTGACGGAGATCGGTGGATGCTAAAACCGAGATGGGTGCGGGGCGGGGGAGCGGGGAAGGGAAGCTACTTGCGTGCGCGGCGAGCGTTTACGTCACGTGACGCGCTCGCCGTCGGGCGATAATCTTTAAGTCTTTGGGGGGTTACTTTTCTCTGACGCTGACTGTACCTATAATAGTCTCGGTTTGGTTCTCGACTGTTTCTTCCTCCGAAACTTTACCAATCGTCACGACATTTTGGAAACTGAGTATGGAAAAGATATTCAGTATCGAACGGTTTTGACTTTTGCGCTTATTGTTGACGGATTTGTATAATAGGCTTATGTTAGCGGCCTAATTAAAGGAGCCGTTTTTAGCATTGTTTATAGCAACCTGGCACTTACAAGAACAGATACAAATATTAATTAATATCTTCTCTTTCTCATTATTTTTACTAAACGAACGGGGCTTAAATGCGTATAATGAACTTATTTATTTGCCTCACTGGGGTCTCCCATGAACATAGATGTTGCGACACATCCGAAACGTCTTCTCTTTCTATATATTTAAATATTTGATTTTGATTCTGATTCTTTTTCTTCAATCTTATTGAACAAATCATTTATCTAGGGTAAATAGCCTGAAAGAAAACAGCTGACGACGTTTGTATGGAAAAATTACCCCTAATGTTTCCTTTTAAATCCTCATACATGCCATAAACCTAATCTCAAATACCAAGTAAGTTTGCCAAACCTATTTCATTAATTGCCATCAACTGCCTTCCTGCCTACACTATAATTAATATAATTTCCGTAATGGACATCTAGGAATAAAGACATAAGGTAAGGGAATCCAGCTGGAAGCCCTGAATACGAACAATAGACAATTTGAATTGCAAAGTTCAATTTCCGCAAAGCGGGCCCGAGCGTGTCACCGATGCCTCGTTTATGGTATAATGGGCGGGAGACCGCGTTAAAAACATAAAGGTTCCAAAACTATTGTCTTATATCCATAACTCTTATTGATGGTCGATGAGAGTTTCGCATTCCAATTTGGTATCAATTTGTTTTGCATGCTTGCTCCCACTTGTTCTTATAGTGGGCTGGTATATGTTTTAGAATAAATTTATTTTGTAACAACAACAGGAATTTACATTCGTAGGACTATTATATAATCTGTAAAAATCTAGAAAAGGAATCTCATGTTGCGTTAAAAAAAGAGTCCACTCACCATGAGTCCAGACACAGTGCAATGACGCTGATTTTCAGTGAATCCGAAACTATAAATAAAGTATTAACCTATACAGGGTGAAGTATTCACCGTTCAAATTTTGGGAGGTGATTCGGTGGGTCACCTCGATCAAAATTGGATAATAAGTTGTATCCGAATCGCGAAAAAAAAACCAGCTGTTCCATACAAACGGCTCAGCCGCCAAAATGTATGGAACAGCTGGTTTTTTTTTGCGATTTGGGTACAACTTATTATCCAATTTTGATCGAGATGACCCACTGAATCACCTCCTAAAATTTGAATGGTGAATACTATTACATCCTGTATAAGAGTATATTAACCTGAGAGTACTGTATACAAAGATGATTGCAGTGTACAGTCAACGCTATTTCCAGTGAAAACTAAACCAAAACCCGAGTTGCAAGTACTATAATAACATCGTAATCAAAATAAATTCTTAGCACAGACACGTTTTGAAACGCAGACGAGGATCAGCTAAGCCATAGTACATTGTTTAACGAGGGGCGTAAGTGGAATATTCTTACGCCCGTGTTATACACAATGTTTTTCATCACATTTGCGAGGAAACAAATACATTTTAGATGAAATTAATACAAATCGTAATAATGTCAACATGTCAGGATGTCCATTTTGTTGAATTTGACGTGAGGCGCGTATGGCAAAGACCCTTCGGTATACAGCCACGATCTGAAAACACTTAAAAATATTTTACATAGACACTAAATAACTACATATTAAATCTGTAAATAATTCTGCTAAACATTAAATTGACGTCAAATTTAATATAAAGATATGTTTTATACATATTAAAAGTTGGTTGTAGCAAACTTTTGAAGATATGAAATACACCTTGGCTGATTGGAAACATCCTCAGTCCAAAGTGAAGTATGAGTGGGTTCTATATTTTAAAACTAAACTTAACAGCCCGTGGGAGGTAAAACGGCTATAACTGCTCTGTACGCTCGCAAGTACTAACGCCATTGACGAGCAAGTGTGATGAAAAAGGTTGCTTTAGCAGGTGAACGTTAAACTTATTTTTAAATGTAAACGGGGACGAAGAGTTTCTTATCGGTGGTGGAATATTATTCCAGCATCGCGTAGCAGGTGTAACCAAAGCTGCCACGGAAACTAGCTGACCTGCATTGCTTTGTGGACATATGAGGCGGGGGTCTTGTCGTTAGACCCGTATGCATGCATGTTTGTCGTTGAGGTAGGAGGGTTTAATAAAAAAAAAACATTACACTACAGTACACTACTGTACAGTACATAAAACGGCTGGCAGGAGCGACAACAGACGACATTATAATATTAATTTTGTATTAAGCAGTTACGCTGCTAACGAAATTATACATTTTTAAATAAAGGAAAAATTTAAAAATTTAATGTTTCAAGCCGGATTCGAACCGGCGACCACAGGCATTCATGGCCCGTCGCTACTAACCAACTGAGCTATCGGAACAATCCGGGTCGGGCACCAAATTCTTCAATCAGTTCCTTCCTACAACGCCTTAGGGAGGCGTGTAGCGACATCTACCAGAAGACTTAGGCTTCTTAACGGCACCAACGTTTCAAATTATATTGAGAAATCGTCAGTAACGAGATCATACTAAATTAATTTTGTATTAAGCAGTTACGCTGCTAACGAAATTATACATTCCGGCGAATTCCGGGGAATCCGGCTCAGAGCATTAGGTAAATTTTTAAATTTTTCCTTTATTTAAAAATGGACATTATGATATGTACATAGCGCATACTACTACATTAGCATTCGCAGATTTTTCCCAGCTTATTAATCGTATGATAGTTCACAGTTTATTTTATTGAACAACACTTCGATTACTTTTAGTATCCCCGCTGCAAGTTAATAACTTACGTGAGCACGTCACTACAGTCTTTAATACCGACCCTGCGCCCCAGTCGCCATGGTGTGAGGAGCTGAGGCCCTTGCTATGTCAAAACGTCGTATGCCAACGCGACCCTGGCACCGACATGTGACCTTTTAATTGTTACCAAAGGACTGCAAAGCCGTCAACTGTTGCGGGTCATATTTGATACGGGCAACATACTGCGATTTATTATTAGTTTTTGCTGCGGGCTTTTATAACGGGAAAAGCGGGAAGTTTTGGGAAACGATTCCTAGCGTTAAACGTGAGAAGGCAAACGGACGGTTTTTTTCGACTAATCTGATTAATTGATGGATTTTTAGAAGAAATAAACACTTTCTAAGAGTTAAATTATCTGAACACGTCTCTAATGCCTCGACATTCGTCGTTTTCAGATATTTGTGAGCACCTATTTTTGGTTTATATAAATGACTTGCCGTCTATAGTAAGCAATCTCTGTGATATAGTATTATTTGCCGAGGATACATCATCTTTAAGGTTGACCGAAAGTGAACAGACTATATATAGCAAAGTTAATGGCACACTGATCAAAGTACTCAATTGGTTTACCGTTAAGAATCTGCTATTTAATGCCAAGAAAACGAAATGTGTTAGAATTAATTTTTCCTAATGTTAGACCGGTGGAAGGAAACTAGTATTATATATAAACTATTTGTAAATGATGAGTGTTTAGAAATAGTCGATAAAACAATATTCTTGGGTATAATTTTCTTTCTTCCATTAGCTATAGACAACAGCAACAATAGAAAAACAAATATATCAAATCATAAATATAAACTTTAGCTATTATCGTCAGCAAGTCCAAATCTTGGGTTTACCCTATTCGAGAACAAGCAACGCTACTTTTGCTACGTCGTCGTAGCATGTAGCAGCATATTTCGAGAACAAGCAACGCTACATTTGCTACGTCGTCGTAGCATGTAGCAGCATGTTTCGAGAACTAGCAACGGTACTTTTGCTACGTCGTCGTAGCATGTAGGAGCATATTTCGAGAACAAGCAACGCTACGTTTGCCACGTCGTCGTAGCATGTAGCAGCATATTTTGCGTTGTAGGGGTAATCGTTGAGGCATGACTCATATGTGACAGTTGGCAGTGAACGTGTTAAAGGGATTAAAAAACTCAAAACTGTTTCTACGTCCATGTTAACGTATGCAACTTTTAAAAAGCTGAAGCAAAAGTTCGCACATACGCCACTCACAAGCGATGGTAATGATGGCCGAAACTTCACAGCTTCCTGCCTATAAAATATCTAGAATTTGCATTAAACCTTAAAGTCTTCAGCAATGCAGATAGCCTATCTAGTTTAGTATTCACTGTAGCTAACAAAAATATTCGATATTTTCACGAAAAGGTACAACCATTTAAAATTGTAATCCGCTGACGACGGCAGTTAGGTTAAATAACACCGACATCGTGTAAAATAAAACAAGATGCCTATTACTGTTGGACGCTTTCGATCCCAATTACATTTTTAAAACACAATTTATTGAATAAATTATACATAAGTAACATATTGTATATTCAATAATTTGTTTGTGATTGCTCTATCAATTTTGAGGAGTTTTACAATACTCTGTTGCGTTTACGGACAGGAGACGCATGCGGCGTTGCGAATCGCGAGTTGTCTGGCGAGTATCGAAACGCACACTCCTGAGTAATGCCATGTGTACACAGTTGCGTTATTCTTGACCATAAACACGAGCTAATAGCTTGGCCACGACTCCGAGTGACGGCGGCAGCACCATACGTGTGATCGAGAGGTCAGAACTCAGTATCTTGCTCCAACATATGGTGCACCCGTTGTAAAGCTGAGACTTCACGACCGCTCCAACAAGCCGACATGAACAGCGGTGCGCCAAAATAGACGAGTGTTAAAACTGTAACGTGTGTGGTTTATAGATAGTTGTCGCGGCAGTTGGATATCCATACGAATGGAAAGCCATAGCGACGTGCCAACGCGCCATGGGAATGAAATGGTCGAGAATGTTGAATTTTAACATTCCCGTTAGAACAATATAACCAACTATTTGCCGTAGATAAATAGCGCGCTAGTGAATGTCGGACAAACATACACGACCACGACCAAATGACAGCTATTTCACGAGGCGAGCCCGTTAATGAAGTCAAAATAACGTCCATATATTTGGATGCAGTAATTTATCGCAGATGACTACGGCGCAGCGCGGGGCCCTGCCACGACTTCAAGCGGCGGCAGCGGTTTCTCTAGTTCATCGCGTGGGATCTTAACTAACCACAGTGCGTTGAACGTCTCGACCGCGCAATGAACAGATAAAACGCTTGCCGCGTCGCAACGGGCAATGTCGTGGGCTAGGCCTTCTAAGTCAACCTTCAACGCTATTTAAAAACAAAAGCGGCCCACATTTATCAAAACGTACGATGACATTTTAATAAAGCTGACGAATAGCGTATTCAGTCAAATCCTCACGCCCTATTCTAGGGTTGAAACGAGATTTGAGGGTACATCGCTCCTGTTAGAGTAAATTGCGTAAATAAATCTAAGCCTTAGGATGGACATTCATATTTCTCTGGGGACGGCCCTGGGCGACTTTCGTTTGGATAAATAATTAAAGAGCTCATTGTTGGTTTTGCACATAAAGCCGTGGTTAATATGTGACAATTTCTATTAGTCTGCTAGGTTTATACGGTAATTTAAGAGGAAACAGAAGGGCCGTTTTTACACAGAAACGTGGTCCCCTATTTTCTCCCTGGATAATGGCAGTAGGGCAAAACATTTTTTTTCATAAATCTATGGCTACTATTGACATGTTCCTATGTTTTTTTTTTTCATAAATTTATTCTTAAAAGAGATCCTCAAAAACCTTAGAAAAATGCCAGATTGTTCTGTGTTCATCATCCAAAAAACAATTTTGACTACATAGATTATTAAAAAAAAAGGAAAACATAGGAACACGGCCAAAGCCATTTTGTGATTAAAAAAAAATATTGTTAAATAGGTCAAGTTTTGGAGAAGAAATCAGGGAACTACGAAACGAAATTTCTCAATTATCTCGCCCTTAGTGTTTCCTCTTAATTGATGACTGGCTGGGTCGGGTTAGGTAGGAACTACATAAATTTGAAACAGCTCCGACACTACCATCACAGTTAGTCGGACCGTCACTATGGTCAGGTCAGACAATAAAAAAAAAAAAAAATACCGCCGCTAAATCGGTTAGTCTATTTGGGAGCTGCAATGCCACATACAGACACCCAGGTATACAGATACACACATTTAAAACTTAAAACATCCTTCGTTTTTGTCGGGGTGGACGTGATTATTTGAATTTTCATAATTGTATTTAAATCGTCTTTTATAGTTTGTGTTCTGTCTTTTAATTTAATTTCTTAGACAATAAGTTAAAAGAACCTAATATAATGTAATAAGGAGGTTATTATTTAGTTAATTTAATTTGAAGGTTGATTTTTGTTTTCTTGCGTAAGCGCATAGACACGTGTGTGACCGCTATGCATTGTTATTAAGGTAGATGAATTTTGAAGAATTTGCGTATAAGAGGGGTTTGAGCATACAACTCTAAAGGGCATTGGGTAACCTTGTATGAGAAAAAATATCGTTTTTAATTTTTGCAGTGGCCAAGAATGTTTTTTTAATAATCGTTTAGAGGACCTCTTAATACGCATAGATATATAAAATTAAACGCGTTAAACAATATCGGAGACGAGATATTTAATTTTGAAGTTATGATTATAACTGTGAAAATATATATTGCAAATATCTGGGCTCCGATGCATTTTAGTGTATTACATTTCATAACAAAATATGTTTGTTTTGAGTAGATTTATCATAATCTACCAGTTTTACAAATAGCCGCTCATCTAAAAAAATTACAACATTTTTACCCAAACCCCTTTGGTTTCTAATATTCGTTTATTCATTAATTTATTTTCATTCATAAATTCATAAACTCGAGAGTTTATGAATACTCGTGGACTCGAATTATTTTTTGTTAAGAATATCATTTGTTTTTACCGCTAGATTTTTGCCTGGGCGTGCCTGGGCGTATTTCAATAAATATCGTAATGCGAGTCTCACGATAAAAATCTCATGATACAGATATTAGAATAGAACAGAATAGAATAGAATACAGACATTACTAGATACTTACTCTAAATAAGTGAAAATGTTTATTAAGCGGAAACATCCGCTAACGAAATTGCAAATTTCGATCATAGTGGAAAATTGAAAAATATTCGCCACAAGCGGGATGTGAACCCCCAACCTCTGGAATCCGTCCATCGCTCTTGCCAATTGAGCTACCGTGGGTCCGCTAATGGCGACGAATTCAATCTCTCCCACTATTGTAATTACACCTAAATAGGATTAGGATTAGGGAGGCTCGTAGCGACATCTACCGCGAAGTTATTACAACTTCAGAAACGGCACCAACGTCTCAAGTTACATTGAGAATCGTTAGTAACAATGCGCTACCCCATTTTAACAGTAACAATTCACGGTAGCTCAATCGTTAAGAGCGATGGACGGATTCCAAAGCTTGTGGGTCTAAATCCCGCTCGTGGCGAATAATTTTTCAATTTTCCACTTTGATCTAAACAAGTGTACCAGACAAAACGAGGCAACGCAAAATACCTTCAAAATACACATCAGTCTTCAATATATTAAGAAAACTTATTAATCATAACTCCATAAAATTCGATATCTGCAATTGTATCTCGAAGTTGCCAGAAGAAAATTACTCCAGCGAAGTCGGGAATCGAATTTCTTAATCAAGATACAAACTTAATTTACTGTGGCTGAATTGGCTAATTTTCAAACGCATTTTCAGCAGAAATAACAGACAGTCGTTTAACTACTCGTTAATGGCTGGTGCTCGAGGTTGGTTAACTCGATAACACTCACACCCCAGATTCGGTTGAAACCGTTCAAACAATCTCACTGGAGCTTAAACTCGTAGCGTATTCCAATGTTTATACCAAGATGTGGTGCCGGAGGTTACCCCAGGCTTCTCTCCAACCACGCAGTTCGACCGGTTATTGGATTCATTCTATTAAGCCAGTCCGGGATAGAAAAAGACTGCTCAAGGACCAACGTAGGACGCGGTTAGTTGATGAATGAGTGGCCGCGTTCTGTAGAAACTAAAGCCGAATTCATATTTGTCTGACATGGCGTGTTGTGACGCGACGAGACGATATCAGTTAGATACATTTATTACGGTTTTATTCATCTGGTGCGCTCTAACATGACGTCTCTTGTTGTGTCAGGCATCAGTGCTGTTACTCTTTACGCGCTCATGCGCCTCATCCCACCTGTCACGCCTAACGAAACGAGACCTCTACCTACTCTTAGTTGCTACGAATCGTGGGGTCAAGATATATTTGTGAGTGAGCGCTGAGGTGAGCTTAAAACAAGATACAAAATAGCGGGGCAGAGCGCATCGGAGAGTATCACGTCTTATAAGTATGAATCCAACTTTACTCAACGCTTTTGCGCTTTCGAATGCACGTTTAGCAGTTGATCACGTTTGCCTCAGACTCAAGACATAAAGCCGAGTTATTGGTAGCTATACCATATGTCATAAATCTCGTTGATGTCGCTTTTGTGCAAAAAATAGTCAGAGAAGAAGTTTTCTATGAAAAAATTCTTGTCACAATATTTTTTTATAATATTTTTTGTTAGGCTCCAGTGAAGGACAAATGTTTTACGTCGTTGGAATAGTAACGCAATATGAAACAGTTGGACAGGATATTATTATTACAAAGTTTCCTTATCTAAACCGCCTCTGTTTGTAAATAGCTAGTACGTATATTTACTTAAATATGGTCAGCATAATCGGCCTCAACAACCCCAACAAAACTAAACTCAAAATATCAAACTTTGCGAACCACGCCAAACTAATTTCAATTCAACCTTCAACTTTTTACATAAATTTCCTTATTTGTTTAATTAGGCCCAGCCCCTGATATTGTGTATTGTCTATTTTTACCTAGGTCCAAAAAGAATCAAGTCGATTTGCTTTTACACCCAATTGTAGTCCTAAATGTCAGTATCATGAATACTCGAGTGGCGTACACGTATTTTAAGTGACCGATAATTTTGTGCGAATTAACGGTTTTTGCTCTTTCAAAGAAGGTTTAGAGAATTTAATATAGGAATAACAATACGTCATTGTTCATTAGTGAGAATTTATTTCACCTAATACTGTTTGATTGGTGTTGTAAGTAATAGTACATTACCACAGAGGCCGGGAAGTAAGGGGTTGCTGGCCGAGTACATATAGACGGCCGAGCGTAGCGAGGTTGGATAGTTATGAGGCTGGCAACCCCTTTTCACGCCGAGGTATGTATTCTTTGTTTTCTCAAACATGCAATGAAATAAATTAAAAAAACTCCAAGAAACCAAACTTTAATTTTCATGGCTGAACGCCGTGATCCTGTGCCACAAATTGTGGAATGAGAATAAGGCTTGTGTTATGGGTACTAGACGTCAATACATTTAATAGATATAAATACTTAAATAGGTAGATAGAAAACATCCAAGACTCAGAAAAAAATATTCATGTTCGTCACACAAATATTTGCCCTGACCTTCAGCTTCATAGACAGCGTCACTACCCTAGGCTAATTGGTCGTCAAACTAAACGTCGGTAAATCATCATTATTGACCAAATTACTAAATTACCTTAATTGTTTAAACTTTGATCAAACCTCTTTTAGCTAAAATTCTGTTTAAATTATTTGTCAGTTTGGAATTTGTGTCACAAAGGTTTGTTAAGTTTTATCCATTAGGGGTTTAGTATTATGAAGGTACTTACTCTCTTTTAATTCATAGAAAATATGAGACAGATTTAAAAATCCTCATTTTGATAGCATGCATATTTATTCATTTATTTAAGGATTGCCAACGGAGTTCACAATGTTACATTTTATGTAGACACATCAAGTTCTTATGTATTAATTGTAGCCCTGTTTTTGCATTTGAAGCTGTTATGAGAATCACAAAAAATATCTATATTTTCTTGTTCCGTAACGAGATCATTGTAAGCACGCGACAGGCGAGGTACAGGTGAGTGCTTGCCAAAGTTGGTTTTACAAAAAGGAACGTGAAATAAGGCACGAGGCATGCGAGGTCGGGACGCTTGTGAATTGATCTTATCAACAATTTGAGGCGAATCAATTAGATTGTTCATGGTTTTATACAAGAAAGACAGATTAAGTAATATTCTTCTGTTATTTAAACTTTCTAGTTTAAAATGTTTAATATTGTCTAGATAGGACATGGGTAGGTGGTTTATGTCGGTACGACAAATTCTTTAGCAATTTCTTTTGAGTCCTCTCTATTCTGTTAATGTGGACTTTATAAACGGGTGACCAAGCAGAACTTCTAACATAACTATTAGATATAGCATTATTGAGATAATAAATTTGAATTCCAAGGCATAATTAAAAATGATATCCATTCTTGTCCACCGTGGCAGTAATAAAGATGAAATTGGCAACATTTTCTCGCGCAATAACTCACATTCTGTCCCTTCATAACATTAAAAAAGTTACGTCGCCCGGAGGCCAGAGACAAAAATAATTTATGAAAAATTGCGTAAACAACACCAGGTGCCACCAATTACGAAAACAACAGATTGCAAAAAGTAATGAGGATGAAAAAACGCCTCTTTATGACGCTAACGCGGGATGCGTAAAAACGGCTCCGTGCGGCCGGTTTGATTATTTGGCGCCATTATTTGATGAGGATATTTCGACAGCCATCCTAACGCTTATGAATGCGAAAGTAAGTATTTAACTTTGTCTCATTTGTGGCCGCGAGAATTTCCATCTCGCTGGTCGATTACGAACGTACACATACATTGTGACGCTTGTGTGGGTAGTGACGCTGCCTACGAAGCTGAAGGTCCTGGGTTCGAATCCCGGTAAGGGCAAATATTTGTGTGATGAGCATGAATATTTTTTTCTGAGTCATGGAAGTTTTCTATGTATTTAAGTATTTATATCTATTATATATATCGTCGTCTAGTACCCATAACACAAGCCTTAATGAGCTTACTATGGGACTAGGTCGATTTGTGTAAGATTGTCCCCTAATATTTATTTATTTATTTATTTTTTATTTTTATCGTACCTACTTCTGGAAAAATACGGGTTTAGAAAATAGCGTTTTATTAGTATTTCCTTTTATAACGTTAATAATATGCCTTATTCAAGAATCATAAAAAAAATCCACGCGAAAGTTACTTATATAAATTTTAATGGAGCATTGTTTGTCTTTTTTTTTAAGATGCTGCTTTATCATGAATATAAAATTAATGTAGATACCTAAATAAAAATGTACCAGAATAAAGATTAAAACAATGTATTCTTTTTTTAGGAGCTAATTAAATATTTACACAGAAAAAACAGCTATTATAAGTTATAGTACTGCGTCAGGAAGAAGTAGTTAGAGATTACTGCTTCTGCGGCACAGTGGGGCACCTCCGCGGAGCGGTTTTTTTTTTTACGGTTTTTTTTTCCACCCTTGTGATATTAGCTTACAGTTTCCGCGGCGGGCGGCATTTGCGCGTGTATTATTTTTTTCTTATGTGATCTGTGTGAGCGGTATGCGTTTTGTATTTTTTTGTGGGGGTTGGGTGGTGTATTTTTTGTTCTGTTCGCCCACGCAAAAGGCAATTACATTTAGGGATTTATTACGGTCGAAACTGATATCTTATAAATTTATGTGTAGACATGGCATCGTGAGAATTAAAACTTTATTATAATGCATCGAGAAACAATAAAGTATCCAGCAAAAAATTACTCCCATGCAAAAGGCAATAACATTTGGCTATTTATTGTATGCAGGTGGGATCGTGATAATTAACATTTTGTAATATGTAGGGGAACGATAAGCATCATTATTTATTATGAAATGGTTTGGTATTTTATTGGTTATCAAAGTAAAAAAATCAAAGCTGCAGGTTCTAACGCGTTGCATTTCTATATAAGCATCGCAGAAGGTAAACTAGTTAGGACAAGTTTCAGGCAACGAACAGGTGTAGGTTTGATTCTATACGTGGCATGTGAGTGTGTGTGTGTGTGTTTGTTGATCAATAAAAGGAGAACTCAAATCGATAGGACCGTCATTCATTCAGATGAGTTTGTCTGGAAGCAGTTTCAAGTGTTAAGTGTATTTCAAGTAGTTGAAAGTACTGAGAGCTATATCGTTAGTTTTAACATTGAAACTCTGTGTGTGTGTGTCTGCATCTTATTACGACTAAAAATGGAGGTACGTTCAACATTAACTTACTATTATATGGATTACTGATTATTGAGTTATTTCTCGGAAACTGTAATCTTTTCATGATTGTTATAAAAACTAACCTAACCTAACCTACAGGGTTCTATAGAAACTTTATTAAATTGTCATGAAAATGTTACGGTTAGAGAGAATCACTTTTACGACAAACGCTAGCGTTTACATATGTATGTCTAATGAAATTATGAATAGATATGGTATCCGACTGACTATTTTATATAAGCTTCTAACGTATATTTTTTATTGTTTTAGATACCTAACGAAAATTCTCTTGAGTATACCATGAAAAGTTATTATTATGGTAATTCAACTGATGACGAAATTCAAGGTCCACCAAAACCACTCAAAATTCGAACCCAGAAACGCGTCAACAACATAGATCTATTTTTTGATAAGCCTAAAAAGAAGCAGGCTACGGAATATTCATCTACTGTTGCTCAGTCTGCAAATGGAGGCACCAACTACATATCTTCTCGTGCAGATGATGTAACAAAGATCACTCATCTCGTTAAAATTGATATCTACGACATAAAAAAGTTACGTGGTGTACCAAGCGATCAACACTGGAAAAACGCGGATACTAGAATAAAATTCTATACACAATCCGAAGATGACGAGCATTATTTGAATACAAAAGAATTAGTGTACAATATAACGAAACATATTGCGACAACAAATGAATGCAAGAAATATTTTATCGACACCAAGCCATAAATTATTCGTCCGATCGCCGCCTACAAAAAATTAAACCCTCCCCCACCAATCAACCAATGATTTTTGAGACTATATATAGTTACACAACGCAAAAGAAGCCATACCTTTCAACACCCGTCAAAGTCCAACTGCAACTATGGATTTACAAAGCTCATTCTACGATGAAGATTTAGTCAAACTGTGTGAAGAAGTTGAATCATTAAATCAGAAGTCCAATGGTTATTCACCAGTTTCGCAACCTATAAATTTGAGTTGGATCGCAAACCCTCTTTTGTTTGAGTTGGAAGAAGATCAAGGTGCCGAAATGGATGATAACGAGATCGAGACTGCTTCCCTAAACAACAGTTTTCTTGGCTTCAGTGAAGATGTCTATGAACCCATCATCCATTGTGATTCATGTTGGTCTCAAGTGTTAGATAGTGATGACTGTTCAATGGAATGGAATGGGGACAAATGGAACGATATAAAATTGTGTAAAACAAGTGTTTTGATGTTTTAAAATTAAAACTCTCTTTTGAATATTTTTATATGTGAAACTATTATTTTTATTCAATAAATCGTGTAAAAGGTCCTATTGCATTTTTATTGATGTTTTATCCTGTGTAGTGAAGTAAGTAAAGACAGTTTATAATAAAAAATATTTATTTCGTAAAAAAATTGAAATGTACAAATTTTTTATAATCATATCATTATACATAGTATTTTCTAAAAACAAGTTTAGAAAATCAAACATCTTTTTACCTATAAACTTATAATATATATAAACTAAACAATATTCACCACAAACGGCTGTATAATGGTTTTGAATTGTCATATGGTTATAAATCCATTTTTTTGCATTTCTTATTAAAAATAACTTATGATAACCAGAAGGCTTTCTACCAAATGAATCGAAATATTCACCATTACCATCAATATCAATATGAATTGCTACCCAGTGAGAGCCGGGTTTTGAGTCAGGGTCTAAATTGCTTATAATAAAAACCGGAAGATCCATAAAAACAGGGATTCTATTTGCTGGAAAAACATTTGATTCAATCCCAGGATAAATTTGCTTCATACATAATTGCAATTCCTTGGTATCCATTACAAAGTATTTCGTTTACTAATGAATTCGCCACAGAGGTTTAGGAGTCTATGATACAATGTATCACAAACCTATGTTTATATATGTGCATGTTCTAATTAACTGTTATAATCTACACTTACATCTCGATGTTTGTTTATTTCAATAATATTATCAAACTCTGCATAAACGACGCAATTAATGGTTGTGGTAAGAGCGCTTTCAAATCGAACTTCCAACCGAACACTCCCATGTCTAACAAGATTCCAATGAGAAGTAGAACTCGCCGATAAATCAGGTGTTAAATCGAAACACATCAAACAATAACCATTTCCATAGTCTTGTCTACTTATCGAGTTCCCTTCATTAAGGAAATGAATACCCGTTCCAGAAAATAAGGTGTGATATGTCGAAACCATTAAACCGGTACTGAAAGATGGTTGCAATGTTTTTGAAGGAATTTGTTGACCATCTACATACAAACTAAATAAGTTCATATTATGGTGGTGGAAGTTAAAAGGGTTATGTTTTAAATTACCATTAAATGCTGTATTATCAACAAAACCTATAATACACCTTTTTGGAACTTGACCAAGGAATATGTTGTCAAGTGATTTCCCTTGTACCCCTGATGGTATTGTGAGTACTTTAACTTCTGCCCTTGTGATGGGGTATTTTGCAGTTGTTGAGGCCAAAACCTTTTGATGTGCTAGCAGAACACTTGGGTTGATTTTTGTTCTTCTGATTATTAAACTAGCATCCGTTATGCATACTTTAAGCTTTTTATCTTGGATACACATGAGATTAAATGACTCTTTTGATCGTACTAATTTAACACGAACTTCAACACCGTTTATTAAAAACTTTTCTTGATTAAAAATATCCCCGTGTAAGTGGCCCATCATTTCAACTTCCTTACTATCTTTAATAAATTCTTGTCTTTTACTCCACCCTTTATTAGCTCCATCAGTTTTATCCATATGATTTGTAGTGTCCTCGTACCATAACCCACACGTAAGATGGGACTGTTTTGCTGCCGGTCCATAATTTAATAGAGTTTCCATATATGCACGGTATGCATACGTATTATTAGGAGGAGATACTAGTTTTTGATTTAAATATATATCCAACTGATTAAACAGTGAATGTAGCCAATTATTCACTGGAGCAACAAAAGTTTCGGTTGATTTGATGTTAGTACCATCTTGATTCAATACCTTGGCTTTGATATGTAGTAAAGTGTGAGACAGGTCAATATAATCATCGCCTGATCCTGGAACTTGGAATTCAATAGGACCATCATCACTAAGAGACGAAATAGGTTTATAATGTATCCACTGTCCATTTTCTATACTTGTCTGCGTTGATGGAAGAGCAAATAAATCTAACTCTGACTTAGCACATTCACATGAATGATTATGTAAAAATGACATGGTTCAATTAGAAAAAATATCGTTTATATTTTTTTTACTTTTTTTCGTACCTCTCCCCCGCAGTGCTTTGGAGGCAATGGTGCGTTCTCGTCTTTTTCGCGTCATTTTATACCCAGACCCTGACATTAAAGAATCGATTTTTTCATCAGCCTTTCTTTTTAAGTTACTGCTTGCATTCTTAAAACGAGACTTTAATGATTCGTCGATAGGGTGCGAATTCATCATATCGGATAACATTCCAACACCAGCATTCATTGCTTCTTTGCCAACCGTTCTAAATCCGCTGGACAACAGAGGAAATACAGATCTAAACAGTCCTCCTAAAAAGCTTCCTATGCCGTGTCCCCGCTGGTGAGGAACACCTTTATAAACTATTCCTACTCCTGAACCAGCTTGATGAGAATAATAATGTTCATATGGGCAGGGAATACGTTCTCGTCTATGATTCATTATTTTATTCGCTGAAAATGTAGTTTCACGCATGAAGTTCCGAACTGGAATGGTACCTTTCCACCAGTATGCATTCTTATATCAATTTCAATGGTATCAAACTCTCTACGCAAAACAGATATGTAATGTGCAGGAGAAAAGCTATGCATTTTATATGCTCCATAAATGTATTTTGTTGGATCGAGTGGTATTATTCTAACCAACGATGTCATAACATCCCCCACAACTTGAGGTTGAATGATATCTGAATATATAAACAATTGTGATGGCAAGCCTAAATATAAATTAGCAGGAAATTTTCCAATTTGACATTGAATAAGGTTAGTATTCGGTTTAAAACCTAGTTGAAGGTTTAGTATTGGCGTTGCTTGTACTGATATTATGTCTTTCTGCGAAGAAGTGACCTTGATAACTTTTGATATGCCGTCATAGCTGAATTTCACCTTGTTCTTCAATAATGAATTTTCATTAAAAGCAGATAGAAATTGATCCATGTCGTCATAGGTCGTTGCCGGTATATGTGACTTATATTCAACCGTAACGGGTAACTTTTCATTATTGAATATCGCCTTCTTTTTTACATATACTACGTTTTCATGTTCTTGAACGTTGTAAAGAGAACATGGGTAATGAAACTCCACTAATCCGACAACCCATTCTCCTTCTAATTTTATAGTCTTTGGGAGCTTGGTGAGAAAGTTTGCTGTTGTATTTTCGGGGTAATATTGCATAGAACTATTGCTTAACAAAGTTAAATAAAAACTGTCATCACTCATGTTTCTTCTAAACTTGATGCAGCTATCCAACTATTAAACTTATTCGGATAACCTTTCCACTTCACAAACACCTCCTTTCTGTTACCAACTCGTCTCGAACGTATTATTTTATCTAATTTGTATGCAATGGTGGGGTTATAAGTAACTTTCTGTAATTCTTTAGAATAGAAAGTTCCTATGATTGGTTCACCTTGTAAGTCCTTTAAACTATAAACAAGATGAGGTGATCTACTAATAATTGATTCAATTATAAAGATTTCATCGCTCCAATTGGTTTCGTAACCTTTCTGAAATATGTGTTTATATTTAGTTATTCTGACATGATCACCAACATTTAAAGTTGTATTGCTATATATTTTTTGCCCGTTTCTTGGTGTATCATATAAATTTGTCCAAACAGTCATAATATTGTTAAAATTCACATCCGTTGGACACATTTTAATACTTGAATGGTAACTGTGATTATATGAATAAAGGAGGTCTTGTAAAATGTTAATGTATTTATAAGTATTTTTGTGCGTAAAATAGCGCCACATTTTCATTTTTAATGTTCTCTGAAATCGTTCTACAATACTCGCCTTAATGTCAGGATTATTCGTTGTATAATAGTTTATGTTTTTACTTTTGAAATAGTTTCTTACCTCTGTGGAAACAAATTCAGTACCTTTATCAGATTGAATATGACGCGGAGTTGCCTTAGCTTCAGTAAATATATCCTCAAAGCATTGTTTAACTGTTTTGGAATCCTTCTTTTTCATAGGTCTAGCAAAAGCATACTTACTAAAGACATCAATTACACATATTATGTATTTAAAACCATCATTATACTTACTATATGTACGCATATCACTTAAATCTACTTGCCAAAGTTCATTGTAGTTGGAAAGAATGTATTTGTTTCGTGTAAAACGTCTTTGAACTGGTTTATGTAATGTATATGTTTCCTGAGACCGTAACCAGGTTGCAACCTCATCTTTGTTCATTTGACCATGCATTGCTTTAACTAACTTATCAATACTACTGTAGCCAGCGGGGTTAGAAACATCATAGTAAATTCTATTGATATCTAATAGGGGCTCCATCTCTGCCAATCTATTTTCTTCTTTGATAATTCAAGAGTTTTGTTGGAAATTGGTGTTGATTGTCCTCTTACTTGAATCGATGTTGATCTGGTGTTTTTATATATTGGAGATTCCTGATCTTCATCGATCTGAAGACCGTTTATATATTCCAGGTTAGATGGGTTACCAATACAAGATGTAGGAACCCCAATATCTTTCAAAACAGAAGCAAATTGTTTCCATCCAATGGGCTTCGCACGTTTGAGGGGTCTCACCGTGTCGCTTATCAAATCAGTTATATTACTTTCTGGTATAACTTCATTATTCACTACGATTTCTCCTCCTTCTTTCCACCAAATCTTATGTTTGTTTTGTAAAATATTGTCAAGCAATGATTGACTTTTTTTTACGTAACTTTTAGGTATTAATTTTATGATATGAGACGGAGTAAACTGTAATGGGTACGTATGATTCGGAGGAGTGCTAGTAGCGTCACCTTCGATCGGTTTTGGATTTGGTAATGTCACATTATTTTCAGCTTCCTCCTTTTTAAACATCGATTTATCATAGTCTTCATGGACATTACTTACACCATCGACAATTATTGGTAGCTTGAACGGTTTTCGATCTGTTTCAGTAAAATGCAAAAAACGTTGCAATGCCTGAGAATATAATGCCCATTTTTCACGATCTTCTCTTTTACTTTTCAGTATTTTCTGCATTTCCCCGTCTAAGCGAGATAGAGAATTCAAAGGTGTATTTTCATTCTGTTTGAGTTTCTCAATAAAATCTGGTTCTACTAAAATCATTTTCTTAGCGTTCTCCATTTTTAAAATGTTATTGAGCCTAATAAACTACTTAAAACAGCCCCCAGTATAATTGGTAAAAACGCACCACCCTTTTGAACTATAATAGTCTTCCTTAATTTTAGTTTCCCCTTAGAAACTAATTTGCGTAATATATTCTTATGTTTGTTTAACTTATTTTTTTCTTTATTGTCTATTGGAACTTTTCCTTTCAGAACGTTGTAAATGCACTCGCAAATAATATTTATTTCATCCTCATCACATGCTTTAAGCAAGGCTTTTCGATATTTTGGTTTAAGCGCATGCAGAGCTTTAAGTAAATGTTGGTATGTGGTTACTCTATCAGGCATCATTTAGAACTAACCATAACAGAATGATTACTGACATATTTAAACCCTTTTTTTGGGATGTACACTGTACAAGAATTATCAAATGGAAATAACTTAGTTTTAAAACGACATATATCATCAGTGCTTTGCTTCAAATCAATCATCAGGTATCCGTGTGCCGGTGTAGTTGCATCTTTGTATGCATCTTCAACAAATTTTATATTTTCTGGATAAACTTGGCGGGCCAAGTAGCGTATTTGAGTTTTATCTCTAGGATTTTTGAAATAAACAATATAAGTCGTGTTTAAAGATATGTCACGTTGTCCTCTGCCTTGGTGAAATAAATTTTGAGTTATATAAAAAACGCTTAAATTTCTGTGATGGCTGCCTTTAGTAAAAATATCAACAATACGTCCATCTGATTCTCTCATTAAATCATCGATTATAAGAAGTTTAGGTTGATTTCCATCAAACATACTTAAATCAGGAATACCTTGAACATAATCAATACCATTCAAATTATAAAGTGGTTGCATTTCATCATAGCACCAGAGTATTTGATTAAATTCCGTATTACACATTTTTCCCACATGTTTTAAAAAGCTTGTAACAAAATTTGATTTTCCACAACCACTTGGACCAGCAATAATAGCCGTAAATGGATGGATAAAATGATGCATCACAGCAAATGTCTTTCCTCTTTAAAGACTGTCAAGGAAATAGAACGCAATTATGGGATTGTACATATATATACAGGTTATAATGCAAGGAAAAACAAAACCCTATTATTTTTAAAATGTGTATTTATTGATGATTATAAAACTTGTCGATATAAAACTTATAACTACTATATTCACAAATAAAACCATAAACCCCTACGCAGCGAAACAAACAAAATAATGAATTCCCTTTCAATTCTAAACAAGATTTTTTAATTCTAACTTATTTTAAGACTAATACACCTATTGATTATAATATCTTAATAAAACCATCAATCCCATGCAGCAATGAAAACAAAATAAATCTTTATGTAATTAATTCTATACACACAGACTTAGCCATTTTTTACTTATATTCCTATTTATTACACTGATTTTAATTTATAATGACCCCAAGCAAGTGTGTCAAACGAATCTTTGCAGAGATATCTTTTTGTATCAGAGTATGAAAGTGAGATTTTGTTTATTTTTTGGGTAAAGATTACATGCTTAATGGAACGAAATCGGTACATTTCCGACAATACATTTTTTTTCTCTTTTAGACAATTTATATAATCATGCATCTGAAACTTTTTAGTGACACACTTATTAACACCTTTGGCCTTCGCCACTATACTTTCTTCAACATTTAAGGCGTACATTTTAGATCTTAAACCTACAAATTCTTTTAAAATTTTTCCTTTATTTTCATCTTTAAAGTATCCTAATTTTTTTTTATTTACACATGGAAAACCATAAATATTATTGGACGCATAGTCGGATGTGTCAAAATGTTTTTTTATGTCTTGTTTTATATCATTGTAGAAATCTTCCGTAAAAATTTGATAAATGAACGAATCGGTGTCGCAATATAGTAACTTAACGTTTTGTTGAAATTTCGGTTGCATGTAGCCATAATGGAAGTCATACATTAAAGTTTTGGACAAGTCTAATATACAGAAGCCTAAGTAGATGGGTTTGTTGTAAACTAATTTAGTTTTTTTTAATTGGACCGCTGCCAAGCTTTCTGAAAAAATTGAAATACTATGGAATTCGGGACGAGCTACATAACTTTCAATGCCTTTAATATGGCCATGATTCGACCAGTGCGTTAATAATTTAACATCAACCCTTTTTTCAATATTTTCCATAGTTTTTCCGAAAACTGCATTATTCATTAATTTATAAAAGTCTTTTTCAAAATCGGTTTTTGAAGCTATTCTTAATGTAGTGTTTAAATCGATATATTTTTTAAGCCAGTCGGTTTGTTTAAACTTAAGGATTCTATGGATTTTTTTTAAATTTAATCCATTTTTTAAACATTGTACGAGATTTCTATAGTGTATAATATATTTTATTTTATTATTCAAATTTGGAATCAATCTTTTTTGCCTACTTTCATCAGTTATGTGCTCAGCACAAAATGGCAGATCTGAATGGGTATTATGTAGTGAATCGGGGTACTCTAGGTCTACTTCTAAAATATATCCATTATCAGCATCATTTGAAATGTTAAAATCTGTAGCAGGATCAACCCATTCAAATTCACCAACGGGAAGATGCTGCGACATCGCCCAACCATACAAATTATTTGCGTCAAGGTAAATCAGATATGATGACGATTCATTGGGATCAAACTCTGACATGTAGTAATTATTTGATTTTGCATATCGATTGCTGCATTGTGATATACCACCTCGAAGCCCTTTTTTTATAAACGCAACTTTATCGAAATCTGTTAATAGTTCAAGTTGAACCCCAGTCATTTTTAACATGGCATCCCAACTGAGACCTGGAGCCGTAAAATAATGAGCGGGATCTAGGTTATATGTTTCACCGCACACGGAGCGAAAATTTTCAAAGATATCCGTTAATAGAAGTACATCTGTTTTTAAATACAAGTCAGAATAATCTAACATTGTTTTACAATTGAAATGGGTCCAAACGTTTTGGGCATGTTGATAGTCTACATTTGTTATACAGGTATCTGTTAGGCTACTGTAAAAATCACTTATTATAGGCAGCGATGTCGCTTCAAGAGATTTGGTCGATTTCATGAACTCATAAGGAAATATTCCCTTTTGTTTCAGAAGTTTAAAATCTTCGTATCTAGGGTATTGCTTTCTTAATTCATGAAATTGATGTTCTTGAAGGTTTCTGGCTAAACTATCTAAGCTACTCGACATGAACCTAAAGGAATCAACAAATCTCAATGATAGATATCTCTTATCAAATTTCAGTTGTTTGCTAAACGATATATACTTTTCTTTATTTTGAGGGATAATATCGATAGGTCCTTCACGGAAATTAAGAGCTTGTACAATAAAATGCGCGTCGTAATTACTCAGATTGTGGAAAAATACTGGTACGTATGAAGGAGGTGTGAATTTATGATCACATAATTTATGTGCCACTCCTTGGAACTTTCCTGTGGTCCAATCATAGCTGAAGATGCTTTGGGATTTTAACTCTTTATCACATATAAAACACTTATTATTGGTTTCAATTCTATTTAAATCACTCTGATTTAATGGGATTGGTTTTTTCCGAAAGTGAATGAATTTATTAAGTTGTGCTAAATCATTATAAAGAGTATCCATAAATACTTTTGCACAATCCGAGCCCGTATATGAATAATAGCGTGAAAGACTATCATCAAATGAACACTTGATAAAATAACCAAAACTGTACATTTCATGTTGCTGAATGTTTTTCGTGTAAGATTTTGAGGCATCTGGATCGCAAGATGATATTGGATTTAAAAATGCCTCGAAATCTGCATATACAACAAACGGTAGCTTAAGTTTTCGCTGATATTTATCAAAAAGAATATTATGACCTGAAATTTCATTACCAAGCCAATCTTTTTTTGTCTTATCGCGGTTAGGGAGTTCAACTACAATGTGACCGCAATCATTTTTTTGATGATTTATTAATTGTTCATTTGAATAAAAAGCCAATAAACAACCGTCGCAAATGTGAAAGCTATAATTGGTTGATGATATTTGTCGACTTACTAATCGAGATAAATTCTTTATATAACAGTAATGTCCCTGACTACC
Organism: Epinotia ramella; assembly: GCA_947578815.1. Classification (NCBI taxonomy): domain Eukaryota; kingdom Metazoa; phylum Arthropoda; class Insecta; order Lepidoptera; family Tortricidae; genus Epinotia; species Epinotia ramella. The sequence continues at coordinate 6,188,723 of OX388213.1, forward strand.
CCTAGATATGTAAAGTAAATTTATATGTGTTGGTTTACGGCATTTAGTAAAGTAGAGTGGACCGTTTACTTCATGTGTCTTAGAATTTTCATTGTAATGTAACCCGAAAACATTAATGCTTATTTCATTTAATTTTTCAACTTTATGGATATCCGTTACTTTGACGGGAAATGGTATATCTGAAAATTTCAATTTGTTTTGGTGTTTAATATAGGACGATACTCTCTGTGAACTATCCTTAACTGGATATAACGCTGAAAGTATTGCCCATTTCAAACACTCGTGGTCATAGTTTTGGACGTTTATTATTGCTTTTTTTGCTTTAATATCGTGTGGTAAGTCAATATATGAGGAGCCTCGTAATGGATTAAATTGATTTATGTTCATATCTAAGTATTTTATATGTTTAAGGCTCCATCCACTGTCCTTTTTTTCGAAGTTTGAAATTTTATTAGTTAGCGAGTTTTTTAAATGTTCAAAAAATGTATCTCTGTCATCACCTTTGCAAATAGTCCAACTCAAAACATTGAAATCGAAAAAATTGTTGATTCCCTTAGATTCTTGTACGAATTCAGCATGGAGTATAAAACTAACCTTGAAAATTGTTAGTTGATTAAGGGTATCGTCTATTAATTTATCTAGGGATGTTTTAATACTATCAAAAAAAAGTTCGGGTGTCTCAAACTCAAGGTTAGTTTTTTCCTGGTCCGATGCTATCCTATAAGTTAATAACCTATTGCCAAAAGCAGCTTCAATAAGTTCGACATTGGGATATGAATGTTGAAATTTTAAGCAGTTGTTTTTATGGATGTTACTCCTTAAATGTTGGGCGTAATACCTTCTGGAAACGTTCCGTTTGCAGGTTTTACACTCGACGACGTCACCGACAATAGGAGTACACGTTGGTTCAGCTGTGGTTCGCGAAGTTGATGGTTGCTGGGATCTTAGGTCTGGTTGTGACTCGATGACAGCTGCTGGTGTATACGAATCACATGGTTGGATGGCTTCTTCTGATTCACGCTTTCTTTTGACTCCACGTGTTACGGATCTAAAAATGAGTAAGAATAATTAATGAAAATATGTTAGAATGCGCTGAATAAATACTTAAGTACTAAATATAACAAGAAACACCGTAATACCTAATTTACTTGACTGGCAGAGAGAACAATACGCTTCCATCGATAATACGCCATCAATCTCATCGTAATGAGAAATCAACGATTGAGAACGGGTTACGTGTCCACTACAAGGGGTGATATATGGTTTAATATCAGGATCGCAAGCTATACTTGCATCGAGATTTCCACTTATAAACCATAATCTTAAATATTTATGAAAACTTTTTATCAACACTGTTTTGGAAAACAATTTTATGTCTTCACTAACAAGCTCCATCTTGATTGTGAATATGATACATTTCGATATGAGAATTTTACTTATATTGGGTTCAATTCCCCCCACCGCTTATCAAAAATCATAGAAGAACTGGTTAAAACATGCTTTTATTGAATACTCACAATTTCTGCATCTGGTTCTCGACTTCTCCGCAATGTTGATAGAGTTCGTTATCAAAAAGGGATTTATTAAGATCCGATACGTCTTCACAGCGTTCAAAAAGGTCGTCATCGTAGAATGAGCTTTGTAAATCCATAGTTGCAGTTGGACTTTGACGGGTGTTGAAAGGTATGGCTTCTTTTGCGTTGTGTAACTATATATAGTCTCAAAAATCATTGGTTGATTGGTGGGGGAGGGTTTAATTTTTTGTAGGCGGCGATCGGACGAATAATTTATGGCTTGGTGTCGATAAAATATTTCTTGCATTCATTTGTTGTCGCAATATGTTTCGTTATATTGTACACTAATTCTTTTGTATTCAAATAATGCTCGTCATCTTCGGATTGTGTATAGAATTTTATTCTAGTATCCGCGTTTTTCCAGTGTTGATCGCTTGGTACACCACGTAACTTTTTTATGTCGTAGATATCAATTTTAACGAGATGAGTGATCTTTGTTACATCATCTGCACGAGAAGATATGTAGTTGGTGCCTCCATTTGCAGACTGAGCAACAGTAGATGAATATTCCGTAGCCTGCTTCTTTTTAGGCTTATCAAAAAATAGATCTATGTTGTTGACGCGTTTCTGGGTTCGAATTTTGAGTGGTTTTGGTGGACCTTGAATTTCGTCATCAGTTGAATTACCATAATAATAACTTTTCATGGTATACTCAAGAGAATTTTCGTTAGGTATCTAAAACAATAAAAAATATACGTTAGAAGCTTATATAAAATAGTCAGTCGGATACCATATCTATTCATAATTTCATTAGACATACATATGTAAACGCTAGCGTTTGTCGTAAAAGTGATTCTCTCTAACCGTAACATTTTCATGACAATTTAATAAAGTTTCTATAGAACCCTGTAGGTTAGGTTAGGTTAGTTTTTATAACAATCATGAAAAGATTACAGTTTCCGAGAAATAACTCAATAATCAGTAATCCATATAATAGTAAGTTAATGTTGAACGTACCTCCATTTTTAGTCGTAATAAGATGCAGACACACACACACAGAGTTTCAATGTTAAAACTAACGATATAGCTCTCAGTACTTTCAACTACTTGAAATACACTTAACACTTGAAACTGCTTCCAGACAAACTCATCTGAATGAATGACGGTCCTATCGATTTGAGTTCTCCTTTTATTGATCAACAAACACACACACACACACTCACATGCCACGTATAGAATCAAACCTACACCTGTTCGTTGCCTGAAACTTGTCCTAACTAGTTTACCTTCTGCGATGCTTATATAGAAATGCAACGCGTTAGAACCTGCAGCTTTGATTTTTTTACTTTGATAACCAATAAAATACCAAACCATTTCATAATAAATAATGATGCTTATCGTTCCCCTACATATTACAAAATGTTAATTATCACGATCCCACCTGCATACAATAAATAGCCAAATGTTATTGCCTTTTGCATGGGAGTAATTTTTTGCTGGATACTTTATTGTTTCTCGATGCATTATAATAAAGTTTTAATTCTCACGATGCCATGTCTACACATAAATTTATAAGATATCAGTTTCGACCGTAATAAATCCCTAAATGTAATTGCCTTTTGCGTGGGCGAACAGAACAAAAAATACACCACCCAACCCCCACAAAAAAATACAAAACGCATACCGCTCACACAGATCACATAAGAAAAAAATAATACACGCGCAAATGCCGCCCGCCGCGGAAACTGTAAGCTAATATCACAAGGGTGGAAAAAAAAACCGTAAAAAAAAAACCGCTCCGCGGAGGTGCCCCACTGTGCCGCAGAAGCAGTAATCTCTAACTACTGGAAGATCCAATTATGATACTTTTTGTGTGACAAAATGACAGTTGAAGTGCGTCGTAACGCTCGTTCGAAAAGTTACGTTACCTAGAACAACTGAGAGTTCGAAATATATGTTGCCGTGTGTGAGTATGACGGACTGACCGTATGATGGTTAGTATAACACTGCATCTTTGTTCTCTTTAAACGTTTCAAAGCGAGCAGAGATATTCACATGAAGATGAAATGATAATATGTGGCAGTTGGATTTTTTACTCCGGATATCATTATTCAAGGGCTTGAATTGCGGGGTGGAAGTTTTGCATAATACTGACATTAAATAGTTCTATGAATTAGAAGCGAAAGAAAAAAAAAAGCTAGTACAGTTTTTAATGAGTATTTTTTTGTGCTTACAATGTTCTCTGACTTGACTTATATCGTAGAGGTATTCGGACGTTCGGCCGTCCGTCCGACTGAATTAAACAAGTGAGCGGAGTGAACGAAGTTTTCTGATTTGGCTTGGTCGAAGATTATATCGTGTGTTCGGATGTTCGCCTGTCCGACTTTATAATTTCGGTATTACCTTCAGATTTTCTAAGATAAATTGAAGTGAATTTAAATTGAAAACTGCCTCATTTCAAGATTTTTGCGTTCAATTTATTTATGAAATATCAAATGAAACGAGCTCATTGAAGGACCTAATTGTTTTAAAACTGTTCATCTGGCGTGACTCCCCCGAAACAATCTGTTTTCCTCGAATAGTATTCGAATATTTGCCTAAAACATCAGACTTCTAACAATGTCGTCAAAAGGAGATTAAAGTAACATCGAACCACTAAAGACCGTGAGAAAATATGTCACTGAGGAACGTAGCGTTCCTTACGTCATTCGCATCGTTTGTCTCTGTCAGTCGTGAGCGTGATGAGTGAGACGGGACCCGATAAATATTAAACGCAAGGGATTAGGGTACGCTCAGTGTTTTCGTTTAATTACGGTAATGGACCTATGTACGCGAATGTTTCTCCCATTTTGCAACTAATTTAATTTCAATTTGATAGGAATTCGTCTGGCCGGTTTTATCATCGTGATCATAATATTATCATCACCTTATTATAATAATGTGGCTCTGTTAGCTGTAGAACTCGCAAATCTGTCAATTTTTTAAAAACAAGTTTTGTTTTTTTATTTCGAAGGTCTGCAGGTCGGTCACGTAACGCATTGTACGCGCGTCAAGGCCGTCAAGTAGATCTAAATGTCACTTTTTGAATGGAAAATTTACAGTCTACCTAACTATCTACTGTGACGTTTCACCTTGGGTCTCTCAGGGTATACTCGTATAAATAAAACAACCATTGGGTGCTATTAGCTCAGGCGCGCAGACGTGACCTCGCTCACCGACATCTAGCCGGCGACTGACTCGAGCTGTCGGTTCGCCACAGCACAGCTGCTGCCCTCGCATATATATTTGTGGTGGCTATACGCCACATCTCTCCTTTTTTTACAAATTACATAATATTTTACAATATTACAGTTTTACTTTAACGGTTTAGTCTACAAGTTTACACCGAGAAATTAATATTTAAATGGTGCATTTTTATTCCACACATTCATAAAAATATCCTTATTTATCTAGAATAGAATTCAGGAATACCTTATCAAATTGACGAAAGCCTTGTGACTAAGTTTAACTTAAGTGTATCTCTCTCTTTTTTTTTTTTTTTTCAATCAAATTCAAATTTCATTTTTGCAAATACACAAATTACCTTTATAACATTTACCTCTAGGAGGAGGATGTCACAAACATATAAGCTCTGAATAAATTATACACCGCTTATGATTATGATTTGTAAACAAGTGAAATTGAATATTCCTGCAATATTTTTTACTAAAATTATATTGTGAATAATTGTCAACCTTATAGTATTAGGGGTATTTCTTACCCAAATATTGGTAACATATGTACTAAAACTTGCCATTTTAACAATCTATAGGATAAGGCGGTTTTTGAAAGATCATAATCATAAGATATAATTTATTTATTTATTGTCCTAGCTATTCATTGAGATAATGCGGCCAGCATCTTTATCACAATGCCACATGAGGCTGTTTTAAGATTTAGTTTAGTTATAACTTTTAACTTGGATTTTGATACTTCGCTTTTATTTTATTTCGTGGAAGTATAAAGTCTTAATTAGCAAAATAATATGTTAGCTAATACGATTGTAAAATTGAATAATAAAATTTCATGGCTAATTTTATAGCACTTTTTCCATTAATGCTTGTGCACCTATAAATGTCAGTAACTAACTACCACGTTCGGAAAGTTAGAAAGAAAGCCACGGGCAGAACCAGCGTAAAAACACGACCAAGTATAGGTGTATATACATATGTAATTATATTCTTCTGAATACCTTTATTCAAGCGTCGATTAAGAAACTTTCTATTGGAAATTCCACTGTATTCTATAAGTGGATTTTAGACATAACCGCTTTTATAAAAAATTTTTTTTTATTAAATTAAATTATTGTTATATTATGTACTGAAGATCCTTTTAGGTGAACTTTGATAACTATGACATACATTTAAATTAAGTGGACATAGTTATATTTCAATTGTTAGTTATTATTCTTCTAATTATTTTGATTGAATGTTATTGTATGTTATTGACGATAACAATAGGGATTCTTTTAAATTGACATGTAATTAATCATGTAATCTAATATTGTGAGCAAATGAATCTGAATCTGTAATATTCAAATATTAGTGCATTGTAATTTTACCATACTATGGTTTGGAAACCCAATTTATTTTTAACTTTTCTGGTAAATCACGCACACATGTATTGTAAGGTAGCTCCTATATATTTATTTTATTTATTTGCATACACACTACACGGCTCATATTTACCAATGTCTTACTAATTAGCATACATTATTAATCTATCCAATGACACACCAATAATGATCACATTTACTTAATTTCATCTAAAATGACTACATTTTACCCACAATTGTACGAGTATGCTGGACATGTAATTGGTTGATCATGGGTCATGTATTGAAGAGTCAACGCGATCCGACGGATTAAAATCCGATCCAGTCACTTTCATACAACTTTATTTTTTAGTTTCAGATGTTTTGATTTTTTTTTTTTTTTTTTGCAAGATGTTTATTTTTTATTTATAACTTAAAATTTGAAACATCATTAGGGTTACAATACCCCATACTTGATATCATAGTCATAGTATACCCTGAAGTATTATGGTTTAGTATCTATCTCACATTCGTTTATTTCCTCAGTGTTGGGTGAGACTAAGTTGCTAAATTCGCAGATTAAAATGAGATGAAGCTGTATTTCCTGTTTATATTATTCATTATTAAACTGATGATCTGATAAATTAAAACTGATGAAATATAGCAATACAAGCAAAACTATTTCATATATTTATTTAATCTCAGTTCCATACATCGTCACAAAGTTTGGTATGGAAGTATACAACTTCTATTAAAATGATTAGTTTGGTGGCCTTTTTCTGGTACCTATTACACTGCCACGTTTAACCTTTATTATTTGATGTAAGTATCCATTACTTCGTGTCATGCACTTGTAGAGATCGATATTTATTCCACAGACGCGCACACTTTTTAGCGTTTGGAAATGTAGGTAGTACTAGTACCTGATGTCATCAAGTTGATGAGAAGAAACGCCAGTCTGTTCTCGGTTTTCAATTTTGGGTTTATGTAATTTTTCCGAAAAATATACATTATTCTATGATCTTATAAACCAGGGACGGCTATCAATTTACTAACTAGTTACCAGCCACATTGCACAACTGTAGCTAAAGCAATACTTATTATAAGAATATTAACTTATTCTCATTAAATTATTCCCGGCATTACTTGGCAAATGACCGGGACGTATTAAGATGAGGTCTTCAGTTAAAGAACTAAAATTTCAAGATAAGAACTTTTACATATTTGCTCTTGTCTAACAATAACAGTCAAAAAATATTATCTGTATTTCTAATTTGATTTGGATAGCATTATTTAATCACGTTGACTGATAGCACATAAATATGTTTATAAAAAAATATTTAAAGCCAATTTTACCGTCCTTGCTCCAATACATATTTTCCAGATTGCCCTTGGCAATCTAACCATCAATAAAAAGGTATCTGAATATTTTTATTTTACTTCATTATTTTCTTGAGACCTCATCTCAATCAGCAATTATTTTGCTATACCCACCTTATGGGATTGGTTTATAAAATTAGCACATGCTGTTTTTTTTTTTTTTTTTAATTATTATTATTATTATTATTATTTCCCCACATTATGGACTTGCTTATAAACTAGCATACAACTTCTAAAATTTTACCCACATTATGGGTTAGCAACTGACGCTTTGTACTAACTCACATCATGAGCAGAATCAATTATTTATTCATTTTCTTTGACTATTTATATGACATGCATTCCATGTCATAATTGTGTATTAACTCACATCATGAGCAAAATCAACTTTTTATTTACTATTTATGTGACATGAATTCCATGTCATAACCACATTTTGGTCTATTTATTTGCTATTTATGTGACATGCATTTCATGTCATAACCACATTTTGGTCTATTTATTTACTATTTGTGACATGCATCCCATGTCATAACCACATTTTGGTCTATTTATTTACTATTTATGTGACATGCATTCCATGTCATAACCACATTTTGGTCTATTTATTTGCTATTTGTGACATGCATCCCATGTCATAACCACATGTTGGTCTATTTATTTACTATTTGTGACATGCATCCCATGTCATAACCACATTTTGGTCTATTTATTTCACTTCAAGTTAATAGCATAACCAGATATACATCATATATCACTAGTTATGTGGAACTCGGGGAGATTTCGCTCTTTAGCACTTGGTGGGGGTGTGGTGCTTTTGATTTAACCTTGGTAATTTTGATTTAGAATACACGAATAATTTATGTTTCATAGTTACGAAATATATTCGTAACCACTAGATATATGTTATTATTAATGTACTACCATGGGTAGCCGGTAAGGTTGTGCTTTCTTTAGACGTGACTAGAATTTACCGTTTAGATACTTATAGCCAAATAATAATATTGATATAAGGATTTTATCAATTTATATAAATGCCGTTTGTATAATGTGATTATAATTTAAAACGATCATGTAACACGCCTCATTGATGGGCACGATCCTAATTATGATAATTATTATTCTGGCCTTTCATTTAAATCCACAAAACTATAGATAACAATGACTACTGCATAGGTATAGATGATTTCTTTATAGTATGATAGTAACGTTAATGTAATACCTATATTCCATATTTTTGTCCTGTCTTGGATTATTTCCCCACAGACACGGTACAGGAAATTATTCATGTATACCTCATCATATATTTTATATATATATATATATATCACTTTATGAACCTTGAAATATTTTACACCATATGCTCAATGGCATATTTTACACTGAGCGCGTGCTCCCAGGCACCTAGCATCTACATCTAAACACTTTCCTCCACCGTGGTACTTTTGTTGTTGTTTGGGGCTTACCTATTCAGTGTACCTATTAAATACGCTACTCGAATAAGTTAAACGCAATAGGTTTAGATATATTTAAACTCACACTTGTTATTATAATTAGTGCGATTCAATTTTTTTATTTTTTGAAAGAAGGTACTTGTATGTTTATCAGTCAATCAACTTTTCTTGTCCCTTAGCTTTTCTTCATGGTCAGTTACCACGACATGTGTATTTGGTAAATTTTCTTATAGCCAGATAAACAGTCTGTTTGAACATATAATGTTGTATCCCGCAAAACGTATTTTAGCAGAAACATGGTTGTCTAGGGGACAAATACAATTTTCATACAAATCGGGGACATTCTACGTTCCTGGCAACTGGTGCAATTGCACCAGTCGAGGGCAAATTAATATCTGTTAATACAGTTGTCATTTAGTTTCACGCTATAATTAATTGAGTAAGGAATGCAACGACAGTTAGCAACAGCAACATCGTATTTCTCGTAATCCCCTTTTAGACAGCAAATATGACGGGGAGGACACTAAAAAGTTGATTCACCTCTATGCTTTAATAAATACCTTCTGCTGTGTCGTTAAAATACTACGAGTATCCAAGTAGATACTTAAAGAAAACATAAACAACACAACACTAAATAAGTTGAGTTTTCGGTTTTATTGCTATCTCACTGCGAGATTAAGTAAAAGACTGCACCTGCAAGGTGCACACTATAGCTAGGAACATACTCGTACTTGTCCCACGTACGCAACGTATGCAATAACTACGCACAATTGCTATCTATAGATACCAATGCTAAAGTACTCCTCGTATTCTCATTTCTGTTTTCTGCCACTTTGTAAATTACCATTTTGATATAGTAAATCAACCAATAATATCATTCTCGTTAATTAAATATGTAGAACTAGTTTACAAGTTACAACGACACACACGAAACACTGAATAAACACTCAACGAACGGTACACTGAATAGTTGTTATGCCTCGATAACTTTTATTTTATTGACACACACGGGTTCGTATTTGCTTCTTCTTTTCTTTTTAGCGTTTTTAAGAAACCCAAGGAATGTTTTAAATATGGCTTGTCACTTACTCGAGGACTCGTCGCCAATGTGACGTTTCACCTTGGGTCTCTCAGGGTATACTCGTATAAATAAAACAACCATTGGGTGCTATTAGCTCAGGCGCGCAGACGTGACCTCGCTCACCGACATCTAGCCGGCGACTGACTCGAGCTGTCGGTTCGCCACAGCACAGCTGCTGCCCTCGCATATATATTTGTGGTGGCTATACGCCACATCTACTATAAGGATCTACCTAACGCGCGTTCAAAATTTTACGTGACTAACCCTCTGAATCAACAAAAAATCTATTTAATTATTGAACGTGCTCACAGAATTTCTCTAAACTGCCTCGCTTTAGGCCGAGATGTTTGAATAAGACTTGTTTAAATTATTGATGGGCAAAGAGTTTGGGCCACTTAGAGCTATTGAACATTGATTATATATGTCGAGGTGTGGGCGTATCCTGGGTTCTCGGGCATTGATAGGAAACGATGTTACTATGATTACAAACTTTACTAAGGACTTCTCCACAGCATAATTACAAAATTCATGTGAAATACAGTGAACTGGCAATTTCGGTTCTCGTATTCCGTCACACCATTCTCTTTAAACGATTAATTCTCCATCCAAGAGAGCAACCACCTCCTGTCAGGCTTTTTCCTCAATGACAGCGAACACAACCGTCCGTTCTTCTGGTTCTAATTCAAAATAATACTCGTCATAGCCCTCTGTTGGCGCGCGGCGGAACTAATGAGCTCCCGAGTTTGCCCAGACAAATATGTCCTCGTTCGCATGTATTTCAATGATGACATTTGTAGATTGACAGTGGAGCACATTACGACTGAAGTCACGATGAATGTAATAGAGGGCGCTGCATGAAACTTCTCCTCTCCGACATATATAACTTGTTATGATGTCGCCTGTTACATCGATTTGGTAAATTAATCAACCATCAGTCATACTATCATTTCAGTCAATGCCGTGACAAGAGAATCCCTCAAAGAGACCCAGAACCAGCTTCCAGTCTTTATTCGTTTTAAGACGGACTTTAAGCTTTCGTTCCGTTCGCACTTATTTAGTAAAGAGACGACTGCTTTATGCCCGACAAAAAGGTGATTTTCTTATTCTTCTTATTGAAGAGCTAAGCATTTTGTCGGTGTAGATGAAAACAGGCACTCCATCTACTCCGATCCCAGGCAACCTCTTTGACGTCCTCGATACGACCTAACATCAACTCTCTGTTTGAGCTGCTCTATCTAGTTTATTCTAGGTCTTTCTCTTTCTCGCTTACCCTCTGGAGTGGCAGGACAAACCTCTGAAGCGGCGCCGGCCGGTATCCAGTTTTGAGTTCGTGTTACGGCACACACGAAAGCACTTGATATCGAAATTTCACAGTAAAACACTTGTTCTTAATTTAAATTCACTTAGGTTCTTCTTTGTATGCACAATTGTGGTTTTCATCGAATTTATTTAATAGTTTTTGAGTGAGAGTTTGCGCGCGCGACCGGTATATTTCGTGCACTGAGGTTAGGGGTGGGGGAAGCGGAAAGGTTGCCAGGTATGGTGTGTGGATGCGTTCAGAATGTGTAATTTAATATATAAAAGGTATAAAATAAATGAGTTCAAATAAATAGAAATATGTACCTATTGGCGCAGCCAACTTCGGGGGGCCTAGAGGTTTCCTCTACATTGCGGTTGAAATGAAAATATTTATAATTAAGCTAAATTACTTTTCTTAAGAACTAAGTTTATACAATTAAAATTTGTTTATTGAGTAGGTAACGGACAGAGCCGAGTTACAGGGCGTATATAAGTTCCTGAAGAAGATTTAACTTTAGCGACACGAGTTATATTATCTTTTCCGGGAAAAACCTCCGAGACAACAGCGAGAGGCCAAAACATAGGATGAGAATGATTATCCTTAATAATGACGACCGTCCCCACACTCACAGATTTTGAGGGTGAATTCCATTTGTCGCGTTGTTGGAGCGAAGTAAGGTACTCCATACTCCAGCGTTTCCAGTAACTTTGTACAATTTTATTTAGAAGTTGATAGCGGGTTAATCTATTTTCTGATATAGCGGGGTCAATATTTTCAGCAGGTAGATATTTGAGTGGAGTAATGTTTAGAAAGTGACTGGGACATAACGCGGTAGGATCAGAAGGATCTGACGACAGGACGCAAATTGGCCGGCTGTTTAGCAAACCTTCAATTTGTACCAAAATTGTATAAAATTCTTCATAAGTGAGAATTTGACTTCCGATAGCTTTGTATAAGTGAGTTTTAACCGATTTGACATTAGTCTCACTCAAGCCGTTAAAATGCGGGCCATAAGGCGGGCTGTGTTGAAACTGAATTTTATGTTGTGTGAGACAATGACTCAGGTAGTTATTATAATCAGTGGACTGTATAAGTGGGTAAATTTCATTTAATTTGCGTTTCGCTCCAATGAAATTGGTACCTCCGTCGGTATATAATATTGAGACTGGACCTCTGCGTGAAATAAAGCGCTTGAACGCGGCAAGAAATAAATCTGTACTCAGATCGGAGACCAGCTCTAAGTGGAGCGCTTTTGTTGTGAGACAAACAAACAAGCAGATATAAGCCTTGTGGCTTTTTATGCCTCGCTTGCGTATGTGCGTAATGTAAAAAGGTCCGGCGTAATCAACGGCCGTATGCACAAACGATTTAACTTGAGAAACCCTAATGGACGGAAGGTCACCCATGGGTGGATTAGTAGAAAGCGGTTTAAGTTTAAAACATGAGTTACACTTGTGTACTCGTTGGCGAATCAAATTACGAGCGGAGAGAATCCAGTATTTCTGCCTAATCAGAGATAATACTAAAGCGGGCCCTGTATGTAAATTAGAAGAATGATAATAATCTACTAAGAGAGACGCTATTCTACTTTTAGCCGACATCAATATTGGATGTTTTTGATTAAAATCCAAGTGAGAATGGGTAAGTCTGCCTCCTACTCTTATGAGACCTTTGTCGTCAACAAAGGGGCGGAGTTTTAACACCAATTTGTTTGGGCAAATTTTATTATTTTTAAGCGCGTCTAGTTCCTGACAAAAGTGTTTTGATTGTTCATGGCGTAACGCATAATGTTCTGCATGTTCTAAATCGTTTAGAGTGATATCACCTCGAGATTTAAGTAATTTTGAAAAGCGAAGCAGGTATACGAGCGAGCGAATAAACTTAATCCACGTCGAACATCGATCGGTGAGATCTTGAATTGGGTGAGTATTATTTGTTATAGATGTAGTTTGTGCGTGAAGCGACGTAGTTTTAGTTTCCTGTAATTCTATTGTTTCGTTATGATTAATGTTATAATCTGTTACAGGCCAGGCGTTGACAGGAGCGGACAGCCACTGCGGACCATGGAACCAGAGCGTGTTATTTACTAATCCTGTCGGCGTTACAGGGCGAGAGACAATATCTGCGGGGTTCAGTACACCACGAACGTGAAACCAGTGGGATGCGGGTAAGTATTCGTTTATTTGAGCGATACGGTTAGCTACGAACGTATGAAACCTATGAGCGGGCGAGTGGATCCAGGTAAGAGTCACCGTGGAATCAGAGAATGCGTATATTTTATTTATGTTACAGCGCTTATTCAGGACATCGCGAACTGAGTTTATTAACTTAGCAAGCAGCGCTGCGGCACAGAGTTCTAAGCGAGCGAGGGTTTTATTAGGATTGGAGACTTTAGATTTAGCGGTGAGTAATTTCACAGAGTGTGCGGGCGCGTTTTCATCAGTAGCAACGCGGATGTAGATGGCAGCACCATAGCATTGCTGACTGGCATCCGCGAATCCGATTAAAGTTATTATATTTGTAGAGGTTATGCCGATATGACGCGGTATTTTTAATTCCGATAAATGCGGAAGTTCCATGTGGAATTGTTTCCATTTGGAAATAATAAAGTCGGGCACCTCGTCGTCCCAAGAAAGTTGTAATTTCCAACATTCTTGAATGAGGAGCTTCATGTAAGCGACAACAGGGCTAATGAGACCGAGAGGATCAAATAAGCGTGCGGTGACGGAAAGAATCGAGCGTTTAGTACAAGATGCAGGGAAATCTATGTTGATTTTAAAATGAAAATTGTCATCAGCAGGTTGCCATTGCATGCCTACGATTTTAGTATCTGCGTTACGATCATCATCAAATTTGATAGCGAGCGGGCTTTTGTGTGCGGATGGAATACGCGACATGAGCTGATTATCATTCGAGATCCATTTTACTAAGTTGAAACCTCCAGATTTAAACATAGCGATCATTTCTTTATACGTATATTCAGCGGTGTCTACACCATCAACGGAGCTGATATAATCATCTACGTACATATGATTTTCGGCTTCATAAGCGGCGAGCGGGTACGAATCGCGACTGTCAGCTGCGAGCTGACGCACGACACGCATGGCGAGATAAGGCGAGCTGGACACGCCAAAACAGACTCTATTGAATTGATATACGTCAATTGGTGCATTGGGATCAAATCTAAACAGTATTCTTTGGAACGTGTGATGATTTGGGGAGAGTTTCACTTGAAAATACATCTTTTCGATGTCGGCGGTTATAGCGGTTGAGAACATGCGGAGATTGACAAGCAATTCGACGATGTTATTTTGTAGAATAGGCCCTACATAAAGCAAATCATTTAGAGATTTGCCTGACGTCGTTTTGCAACCAGCGTCTAGAACAATTCGGGTTTTTGACGTTTCTTTATCAGGACGATAAACAGCTCTATGTGGCAAGTGATAAGCGTGAGCGTCTTGAAAATCGTTTTGAATTTTGGTTAAATACCCTTGGTCAATATATGTTTGAATAGTCGCGTTATAATCAGCGCGCAAGTCAGAGGAGTGTAATTTCTTTTCTAGATTTAACAGGCGGTATTTCGCTGCAGTATAAGAAGAACCTAATTCGGTAGGCGAGTGTTTGAACGGGAGATCAACCGTGTATCTGCCGGTGTCATCGCGTGAGTAAGTTGCTTGGAATATTCTTTCACAAGCCTCATCATCGGGACTAAAATGTTTTTTATCGGGGACGTTTTCTATTTCCCAAAAGCGTTGCGTTAATTGATCGAGCGAGTTATCTTGCGTTTGACAAAAAAACGTCTTGTCATAACTGTGCGAGTGAGTAGCGGGTTCGTCGAGAGTGCGAGAATGAGCGTTTAATGAGCGCGGAAAACATTGGGCTTTTCCCATGGCAACATATCCGAGAGTAGTTTCGATACCTACGACCGAGGAATTCGGCGAGGTCGATTTATTCGATCCGAGTAAAAGCGGGAATAATTCGTTGCCTATCAAGCAGTCTATTTCACCTGGTGAGTAATAATGGTCGTCAGCCATCGGCAAATATTGTAGATGAACTAATTCCGTTCTGTCCACTTCCGCGTTGGGTAAAAAGTCCGTAATTGTGTCTATAACTCGAGCGCATATTGTATAGTTACAGCGCGAATCGAAGCGAGAGTTTATTTTAAATTGCGTTATTCCGAGAGAGTGATTTTCGACTTGACCAATACCTTTGACGATAGAAGGCGCGGGTGTTACCTTTAAATTTAAGCGTTCGCAACATGATTTTGTAACAAAGTTACTCATTGATCCCGTATCAAGAAATAAACGCATTTGACTTGGTTTATTATTATTGCTATGGACGTTAACAATCGCTGTTGGCAATAATACTGTCGTATCACAATTTGAAGTGCGCGCGGGAACAGTAACAGAAAGCGCGAAGTTGTTATCACTTGTGTGAGCGCGTGGCGCCGATCCGCCGTGCGTGCGAGCAGTACTCACCGCAGGCGGGCACTGTGCCGGCGAGTGCGAGTGAGAAGGGTTCGGCGGCGCGGAATCATTCGCGGATCGCGGCGCAGCCGAATGCGGGGCTCGATTCGAGTTGCTATTATCAGTGTTATCAGCTGATCGCGGGAATTGGGATGCACTAGAGTAAACAGTATCGACATGCAGTAATGAGTGATGTTTACGGCTGCAAATTGAACATCTGTTTGTTGATTTACACGAACTTATATGGTGAAAACCTAAACAATTGATACAGAACGTATGTTGACGTACGATATCATTGCGCGCTTGAGTGTTTTGGTTAAGAAAATATTCGCACTTGAACAGTGGATGAGCTTGTTGAGAATTACAAACTTTACATGGTCTAGACTGAGAGCTGGTGTCATATCTGTCAGACTTATAGGAAGCCTGAGGTTGAGGAGCAGTATTAACTTGCGTACAAAACGTTTTTGTTTTGTTAATTTGCGGTGCGGGTTTAGTAAATTGAGTGCGAGTATTATTATTATTTTGAGAGCGGGATGGCGCATGGAGTACTTGGAGTTTACTCTGCTCAGTTAGGAATTTCTTCAAGTCACAAAATTGGGGAATATTAACATGTCTATGAGCTTGTTCAAATAAGTCAAGCATAGGTTTTTCTAGCTTGCTTAATGCAATATGAGTTATCATGAAGTCTGACAAGTTGTCAATCTTTAAGCGTTGCAACGCTGCTTCAGCGGAGCAAAAGTTGTCAAGCATATTATCAGCTGACTGCCCATACTTTTGTTGTAACATTTGATCTAGATAGCCAGAAGCTTGCACCCTGGTATCATGGTATTTAGCTAGAAGAGCTTGCCAGATGATATCATAATTTTCTGAGGTAGCGGTGATTCCGGAGCACACATTGAGTGCCCTGCTGGAGAGACAGCCAATTAGGTACTGGACCTTCTCAGCATTTGTGAGGCGTGTATTAATGTGTATAACACTGCGGAAATTTTCATAAAATATAGGCCATTTAGAAGGAGTACCATCAAAACCTATAAGATTGAGGGGGGGCAATTTAGTGTTGTAATTATCATTTTTCTTTTTGTCCTCAAGTTCTTGTCTCAAGTTTGTTTCCGTCTGCTTGACGATACAATATAACTCATCAAATGTATTGAGAATACTGTAACTCAGTTGAACATCAGGGTTTTCTTTGATTTTCTCAAACATAAGTTTATCTATAGTTTCTATATAATCTGAACGCGTTTTGTCAATAGATTGAGCCCTAGCTAGAAACTGTGTGCGTGTAACATCATCGGAAATCTTAACACTTAAGTTATAAACCTCCTGGATTATTTGAAACAAACATTGTTTTTTCTGTTCCAAAAAAGTTATCATGACAGATGGACTTTCCTTTTTATTACCGTTATTACCACCCATGGTGGTATGTAAATTAGTTAAGAACTAGTTTTGCGTATAGATTTAATTTAAAGCGAAAAAAGTTGAAAGTTCAACTGTCAAAGTAAAGAATTACGCGAGCGCGGTGTAAAAAAGTAATGGCGGGTAGGTAGGTATATAGCGAGCGAGCGACGAAACTAATTAACAATCTTTTTTCGAAATATGAGTGATCCACAAGAAATATATGCACTAACTTATAGAATGGGTATAACAATTGAGTTTTGAGACTGATTTACTGCAAAATAACGTAATATTGTGAGCGATGCGAACAAATAAAGTTTGGTAGAATGGCGGTGCGTAACGTGGTTGTATGAAGTAAATTACGTAAATAATAGTTTTATAATGAAATAATTTGAGTATGAGTGATTGGAAATTAGAGTATTTATATGAGGGAGGATCAGGATCGTAGGACCAACACTTGGAGTGGCAGGACAAACCTCTGAAGCGGCGCCGGCCGGTATCCAGTTTTGAGTTCGTGTTACGGCACACACGAAAGCACTTGATATCGAAATTTCACAGTAAAACACTTGTTCTTAATTTAAATTCACTTAGGTTCTTCTTTGTATGCACAATTGTGGTTTTCATCGAATTTATTTAATAGTTTTTGAGTGAGAGTTTGCGCGCGCGACCGGTATATTTCGTGCACTGAGGTTAGGGGTGGGGGAAGCGGAGAGGTTGCCAGGTATGGTGTGTGGATGCGTTCAGAATGTGTAATTTAATATTATATAAAAGGTATAAAATAAATGAGTTCAAATAAATAGAAATATGTACCTATTGGCGCAGCCACCCTCTATCTTTCCTTCAGTTATATTGAGTATGAAGTTATCATGTCGTATGAGGTGCCGTATCATCTTCCCTCTTCTATTTTGGTGGTTTGTCTCACTCTATTGAGCACGTCTTCATAAGTTACCATCTCTCTGCAGCTAATTTTATCCATTCGCCTCCAACACCACATCTCAAACGCTTCTAATATCTCCGCATCTTTTTGGGTCAAGGTCCATCTCAAACTTGCGTTTAATGGTATGCTCCATATGTATGATTTAACAAATATTATCTTCGTTTCTTACGATAATTCTAGCATAAATCAGGCAGGACCTCTCATAAATAGACTATCCTACTTCCTACTAATTTTATAAATGCGAAAGTTTGGATGTTTGGATGTTTAGATATTTGGTTTTTTGTTACTCAATCACGCTTACACGGCTCAACGGATTTGAAAAAAAAATGAACGAAAATAGTTTAAGGCCTGGATTAAAATAAAGCATACATTTTATCCCGGGTCCACGCAGACGAAGTCACTGGCGGAAGCTAGTATATAATCTAAAAACAATTGGCAATAAAAGCAAGGGACCAGACCCCGTATCATGGTCGGCCTTATCACGCGATAAGTGATAAGATAGAGCTTCCGTCACTGGCTGACACCGTTCGATAGAACGAGACTGACGCTCTATCTTGTCACTTATCGCGTGATAAGGCCGACCATGATACGGAGCCAGAACAATATAATTAATGAAAGCAACGAAGAGCTCGTCTTAAACAATTTCACTAAACCTGATTACCTTCCTTTGAACGAAATTTTCATAACAATTTGAACATAAAAACACTTTTTTATATCCGAAATTGGTTAAGAACTCTCAGGGCCTTCAAAGTGTAAACATTCCCGGAAGCTTGTTCAAATTATGCAAATCATCTTTTAAGTAGGCAAAAGAAGCTCTGAAACAATAGGTCTGATTAAATTAGGCGACTTCCGTGACTAAGCGAAAACCATTCAGTGTTGATCTTCCGAAAATCGATACTTCATAATTTCCCCCTCCTAACGTGTCTCTTTTGTTTGGCGTGAATATTAGACGGCATATATTACCCGCCGGCCGCGCGGGAAAGAGATATACAGGATAATAATATTGGTACTTTAACGTATTCCTGTTAAGAGATTATAAGGGAGATGGATTACAATTTGTTTAACCCCATAATGCGTTATGCAAATACATTTTCGAGATAATTCGCGTTTGATGCATTAAGTCCGCCATGTGTACTTATTTAATTTGCGCAATAAGGTTCAAATAAGTAAATAAACTAAACTAAACTGATAGAAAATAAACTGCAGCGCTCATAGCTCAGCCGCGCCTGCGAGTCGGAAACGATAACGCAGGTTAAGGGTGACCGCCTGATGTTTGAGTGGTTAATATAAATGAGCGCTTCCGTGCTTTGGAAGGTACGTTAAGCAGTTGATCCCGGCTGCTGTCTATGACAGTAGTCGTTAAGCCGACTTAGAGGCCTTCGGGCGGCTTAAGAACTTCTAACAGCCGAGTTGCCCACTCACTTGACAAAGGGGGGACAACTGTCTCTCGCGTCCGCAGGAGCTACCTACCACAACCCTGCACGTGTCCCCTGGGTGGTACTAAAGAGTGACAAACTTTAAAGGCCAAAATAATGTATGCCATACGATTAAAGTGTGTGTCAAGACGAGAGTCTTTGACCAGTGTGTGTTGCCAGTGATGACATATGGTACTGAAACGTGGTCGCTTACTATGGGCCTCATAAGTCACCCAAAGGGCTATGGAGAGGGCTATGTTGGGAGTTTCTCTGCGGGATCGCATCAGAAATGAGGCTATCCGCAGTAGAACCAAGGTAACAGATATAGCCCTCCGAATCGCTAAACTTAAGTGGCAGTGGGCGGGGCACATAGCACGTAGAACCGATGGCCGTTGGGGTGGAAAGGTTCTCAAATGGCGACCACGTACCGGAAGGCGCAGTGTGTGTAGACCCCCACAAGGTGAACTGATGACCTGGTAAAGGTCGCGGGAGTTCGATGGATGCGGGTGGCGCAGGACCGGTCATTGTGGCACTCTTTGGGGGAGGGCTATGTGCATCAGTAGACGTCTTTTGGCTGATATTATGATGATGGTGATGATGCGTACCGCGATGCGTCCGCGGAATATAATAAATACTACGGCGCAAATTTAATACTGACAGTACCTTTACCGAGTAGTAAGGTCATCAAGGTGACTTTAGTAAGCTAGGGATTCTCATTGAAGTACAAAATACCGCATACCAATACCGTCACGCCATAGGTGGAGGGGGCCTCATGCTTGTATCCTACTAATATTATAAATGCGAAAGTTTAGATGTTTGGATGTTTGTCACTCAATTACGCTCAAACGGCTCAACCGATTTGTATGAAATTTCGCACGACAATAGTTTATAGCCTAGATTATAGTTTTTACTAGATTATAGGTCTACGCAGACGAAGTCGCGTGCAGAAGCTCGTTTCAAATAAATTATAGTGTCACATAGACACTGACAGGGTATTGCAAATGGCCCTTAAAAACTAATCTTTTGTAGCTATAACGTACCTACTAATTATATAACCATGTAAAATTGTTAACAGTACATATGGTGAGCGAAAAGAGCACTTTCCGTGCATATGTCGAAATTTTAAAGAGCCATATGTACAGTAAAACGTTGTACGATACACGTGCGAATAGGTAATTCGCAACTCGTGTCGATTTAAAACACTCCCTTCGGTCGTGTTTTAATTTATCACCACTCGTTGCGAATTTGCTATTTTCGACACTTGTATCGTAAATAACTACATATTAACTATCTTTGGAAGTTCTGATTTCTGTATTTACGATGCTTGTCAATGAAACATTCCGTCATATTAACAGACCCTTCGTTTATCGTCAAACTATCGATCCAAAATTAATATTCCGCTAACTAGTCGTGTGAAACCGGGACTCTGGCCCAATTAAGTACCTAAATGTGAGAGCCTTCGAACAGTAGGTAATAGAATGAAATCGGACCGACTAACTTTCGATACCGTTACGGGGAACGAGGATTGAAGGAAATAGACCGTGTATATTGTTACATGTTGTAACATATTGGGTACAGAAGGCTTGCTTCCATTTTTAAAGTCAAAGTATTCTTTATTTTTCTTATTAGGCATATGTATACTCATACAATACACCGATACTGTCGATAGAGTACCACTGGTCTAAAAGATGAACCTCGGCTCTGATAAAATGTCGTGTAGGTACGAAACTCAGCAGTGAATAACTATAGTATTTTTGCACCACAGGATCACTGTGTATTCCTCATTGTTGATGGTCGTCATTATGTTCTGGAACTTTTCTTTGATTAGAATTTTCTACCGTTCTGTCCTTTGCAGCGTGGAGTGCATCTAGCTTGGTGTGCACTGATCGGACTTGATCTGACCATCTGATTGGACTATGACCTCGGTTTGCCTTCGATCTTGGCAGTAACTATCAGGTGCTCGAGATTGTCGTTCTATACGAACGCTCGGCTTCCCGACAGTGTGGCTAGTGCTAGTGGAACCCTAGCTCTAGCTCCTACTAAGACAAATGTGTTGTAGAAAATTGGGTGTTTACGTTAGCTCTCGGAGAACAGAGTAATTGGTGCGTTAGTCCAGGGGATTTGGAGCGTCTGCTTTCACAATAGTTGAGAAATTAACAATAATATATACAACTTATTTAATCGTATGGCATACCTTATTTTGGCCTTTAAAGTTTGTCACTCTTTAGTACCACCCAGGGGACACGTGCAGGGTTGTGGTAGGTAGCTCCTGCTGACGCGAGTAACAGTTGTCCCCCCTTTTTCAAGTGAGTGGGCAACTCCACTGTTAGAAGTTCTTAAGCCGCCCGAAGACCTCTAACTCGGCTTAATGACTACTGCCATAGACAGCAGCCGGGACCAACTGCTTAGCGTTCCTTTCAAAGCAGGCACCGCTAGGCTGTGAGCGCTTCGTAATAGATAATATATACAACAAACAACACGAACAAACTGCGCAAAGATATCTGACACAACTAAAAATAGGTATATTATCTAGAGATATTAGGGCGTGTGAGATGGTGTGAAGATTAAGCGCTTTAAATGTATGTGACTGTTTGACAAACAATTAAAATAGCTTAATATTATTAACTTGTTAGTAAGTAGATATCGATAAAACGACTAGAATAGATTTGATTCATTTAGTTCATGCCAAAAAATACAATATTTGTTTGCATACTTATATTGTAATGCAAACAAATATTGCATAGGCACTAATATATGATTGTTGGGGGCGATAATAATCTCAGAACTTTTTCCTAGAATATAGTGCTATGAACCTAGTGTAGTAACTTATTTATTGAATCCTATGGCACGTACCGGAAGGCGCGGCGTGGGTAGGCCCCCCCACAAGGTGGACTGATGACCTGGTAAAGGTTGCGGGAGTCCGCTGGATGCGGGTGGCGCAGGACCAGTCACTTTGGCACTCTTTGGGGGAGGCCTATGTCTGGCAGTGGACGTCTTTCGGCTGATATGATGACGATGATGATGATGGCAAGGTTTGCAGGTGGCTTACTGATGTAAGTAACTACACTAGACCTACTGTTATGTGTCTAGTGTGACCAGCCTTGACTAACGAATCGCACCAAGACGATATTCTCTACAAATGGCCAGCGTTATGTGAGAAGCTTTATTTAATATCGTGTTTGTTTGTGCGGAGTAGGTACTGGGCGGAATTTAAGAGGGTATACAACGAAGTAGCGATGTTTCTGCGTTTTCCCTAAACAAACCAGAAAATAACTACATATATTGAGATGAACTGCACGATAGGTTTTATCGTCACGTTTTACGACCCAAATATACTGAACGTCACGTGAAACATTACGATTAAACATTTTTTTTTATTCAACGACGGTGGCAAACAAGCGTACGGCCCGCCTGAAGGTAAGCGGACACCGCAGCCTATAGACGCATGCGACTCCCAAGGAGTAACATTTATATGTTTAAGGATTCGCTGTGTTGAGAGCTGAAGGAACAAATTCCCACGCTCTCAACACAACGCATCCTCGAGAGCTCTGGCGACCTTGCTCACCTCCAGAAACACAACACTACTGCAGAGCAAGTAGTAGTGTTATTATGGCTGTGGTCTTCTGCAAGGCGGAGGTACTTCCCCAGTTGGGCTGCTCCAAATTCGAGGGGGATGACATTTCGCTGTGCCCTACCTCACCTTCATATCATGCTTTTAGGCCTGTAATAATAACTAATATATGGGTTGAAACATAAGTGATCTACGTGTCCCGGGTGCACTACACTACGAAGGCAGAGGAAGTAGTGGAGTATGTGCGCGTGAAGACCGGATTTATTCTGAGGGTCGTGAGGTTGGAGTCTCGCCATGACGTGAATTTTAATTCCTTTGTGGTCAGAGTTCCAACGGACTATCTATCGACCTCCACTTAGTAAGAATTTTGGCCGAAGGGAGTCAAGTAGGTACAGACGTTTTCGCGGTCGGTTACCTGACACCACGAAATGGCGCAACACGTCGCAGTCATTGTGCGTTTTGTAGTTATTAATAAGTTTATATTGATATGTATGTTTGTCTTTAAGGTATTTGTAATATGGGCTTTGTTGCCTGATTTAAATAAATAAATAAATAAGCTTAATCTGAGCGTGTTGGGCCTTGCACAGTGTAGGGTTCCGTAGTTGCCTGTCTGTACTTGTTACATCGACACGCGCCAAGTAAATGGTGTGGTTGCGTCGGCCGAATTTGTACGAACGTTGGCCTTTTTAAGCACATTTTAAGTTGGTCGACTCGGTAACTAGTAATGTCGACTTAGCCGTGATAGTTTTCCTTTTAAATTCATTATTATGTACTGAAGCATTTTTTTTCACATTCCCAGTAGCACCCATTTAGCCTGCAGGAGGTGGGGACACATGACTCTAACATAAATTTGGCCTTTATTTATTTATTTTATACCTATTAATACATACATACACATACATATGAATATAGATGAAACTTATAAATCAGAATCAATTATTTTTTAGTCCTGCCAGCAAATAAATTTTTGTGAGGACTTTTTGAAGACAAGCCTGTTTGGAGATTGCCGAATTTTGACAGGGAGACTGTTCCGTAGACGAGCTACTTGGACGGAGAAGGAATTGGACATAAAACCAGTACGGTGAGGCAGATTGATTGCCGGAGGAGCCTTTAAAGCCCAATATCACGCAAATGGTCCAATAACTTGAAAAATAGTTTTTAAAAGCTCATAATATTTTTGAACAAACTATCTAATGATACCCCACACCATGGGTTTAACGAGAAAAACAAACTACATCCCCACTGTCGGCGTGATTGATTTATGTACGCATGCCGAGTTAAAGCTTTTTATTAGTAAGGGTCACTGAGTTAAGCCGCAGCCGGACAGACGGACAGACAGACGGACGGACATGGCGAAACTATAAGGGTTCCTTGTTGACTACAGAACCTTTAAAAGGTCAAATGGAAGCCAAATAAAACTTTCAGGGTACCGTGAGTAAATCACCAAGAACCCTTGTAATTTGATTCAATATGTCCGTCCCTTTGTGTCCGAAGGTCGTAACGCCTGGCAACACTCTCGGAGATTAAAATTTATTGGGGGATGCTCTTGAAAAATGTCAAGTTGAGAGCTGAAAAAAGGCTAAGGATCTGATTTTAACGGACAGGGGTAATTAATTCGGGTCGCGAGATTAAACGGCGTTTGGTAGGACGACCATTTTGTAAACTCTGGTGCGAATTTGTATTTATTTTCTCCGCCCTTTTAGTTTGAACCTAGCAGTTTATTGCAAGAATAAAAAATAAAATTGGGGACTATCTTGCACAAATTGACAGTCCCAAACTATTGCTTAGTTTTGGACTAGGTCAATTTGTGTAAGATAAGAAAGCTTGCACTATGGGTACTACACGACGAAAGACATACTTCTATAGGTAAATAAATAATAAAAAAAATACATAGAAAACACCCATGACTCAGTACAAATATTCGTGCTCATCACACAAATACATGCCCTTACCGGGATTCGAACCCAGGAACCTCATGCTTGGTAGCTGCTACCAAGCATGAGGTTCCATCGTAGCCTATACTATGGTAGTGACCCTGTAGTATAGGCTACGATGGTCGTCTTTTTTTTTACGTTAACTTAGAAGTTTGATTTTTTCACAGCTTCAAGGGACTGCAGACCTGAGTATAAGGTTTCAATTTCAACTCGATACCTGTACGCATTCCCGAGATAGAGGGTCTTGACAGACAGAGAGATAGACAACCAAGTGATCCTATAAGGGTTCCGTTTTTGCATTTTGAGGTACGGAACCTTAAAAAGCATTTTTTTTAGCGTAGCGAAACGGAATCCTTATAGTTTCGTCATAGTCGTCTGTCCGCCTGTCCGTATGTCACAGGCATTTTTTTCAAAAAGTGAGTTTAAGATGTAGTTCAATAAAATTTAGAGGATACTACAAACTGCATACTTCCGAAGTCAAAATAATTCGAAAAACCATGTTCCGCTGAACGAAATTTGGTTGCTTTAGGATTTAATGTTATTAAAAAATAATAATTTATTAATATTATTACATTCCTAAAAATCATCTGCATCCAAATTTTCGTATATCGGAAAATGCATGGTGTTCGAACAAACAATGATTCTTCGGATTTTTTCTGGGTGGCCCTAACCTTGTTTAACTAGTGACATCGCTGTCAAGCAAGCTAAGTGGAAACACAGCTTATATTTCTTGTGAATGCCAAGCCTAATGGAGCCTTCAAATGCTTGGAAATTATGAAGCATAGGCACTCGCGGCACCGGATCGATTTGGCTCTGGTAAACTCCGCCAAAACTCTCTGCACCTTTGCATAACTCATTTGAGCTCAACTAGTTCGGAGTAAATTCAAACGGTTTCCTTTCAATGTAAACGGCTTCTTTCGAAGTAATTTGCAAAGTTTTAAGCCGGTGTTCCATCCGCGATATTTAACAGAAGGGAACGCGTCTTCACTTTCATATCTCTGTATTTCAAAGGCGGAATGTCAGAGACACAGGAGAGGCCTTCTCTCAAATATTACATACTAACATTCACGCTTTTATTCCTAAAAGGGGTAGGCAGAGCACATGAAATGTGATACCGCAGTGATAGGTTCCTAGACCATCGCCCACAACACACTTCAACCGCAGGGTTGAAGTTGTAAAAATCGACTAAAGGAGCAGTCCCTTAGTCAATTTTTACGACACCCATGGGAAGAAAGGGGGTGGTGAATTTCTTACCCGACACTACACGGGGAAATATTGCTAATGCATCGTTCAGTCAATCAATTTTGGAACGCATTTTATTCTTATTGGAATAGTATGTCAATCATCATGGTTCATCTTCTCCTATTGTGTAGGTAACGCTAATCCAAGGACTGTGAGCGGGGTGCAGTGATAATTGAAACGGGATTGATATCAAATGGACACGGAAATTTAGTTTCTCAATGCGGGCACAGTGCAGCTCTGCTATTGACAATTCAACACATAATTGGTGGTCCAATTCCATCTCATATTCCTGTTAAAGGGTTATAGGGGAGGCTGAGAGCAACGTTTTGGAGAGATGTTTTTATTTATTATTTTAATTTCTTCTTCGAGAATGTCGACTCGACCACTATAAAAATTTATAAAAAAACGAATTCTTGTAATCTTATTTTTCGTTAGATCCACTTACAAGACAAAACAAATTACTAATGCGCGATTTCATAAAAAAAGACACATACGCGAAATAAAAATAGCTCAATATGCTCATATAATGCTTGCTTGTTGCTCTTAATTATGTTATACAAATCTTATGTCTATTTATTAATATAATCTATTTATTATTAACATTTTTATTTATTCAGCTTTTTGTAAAGGTACAATAATCACCAACTATCTAAGTATGTCACCAAAAAAATCCCATCTCAATGGAACGGGGTGAATACTAATGTTGAACATAACATATTATGTATGTGTGTGTTTGCTTGTAACTCCCGTTGCTTTGAATGTGCATGCACCTGTAACAACGCCTGTAGTATCTAAACACAGGAATTTTGAAATCGTATGACTAGTTGCGGAGATTACTCACAAACAAAGCAACATACTCACAAACTCTACCTCTTTTAAAATTTGTGTAAATTGATTCCAGTACCAATATGTTTCTTATTCGATTCCGACCCGTTGTTTCACAAATAACTTAGAGGATCACCAGACTGGATCAGTTTACACCAAAGATTTTGTATCCATACCATTTCAGACTCAGCGTTACGGTAGCCTAGTGGTTCAGGCATGCGGCTGTCAAGCGGCGGTGGTAGTGGGTCCGAATCCCGGCTCGTACCAATGAGTTGTTCGGAACTTATGTACGGAATATTTACCGTTACCTTTTTGGTGAAGGAAAACATCGTGAGGAAACCGGTCTAATCCCAATAAGGTCTAGTTTTCCCTCTGGGTTGGAAGGTCAGATGACTAACTGACTGAGAACTAATGCCTATGCCAAATCTTGAGATCAGGTGTCAAAGCGAACCCCGGGCTCCGTTAGGGGCATTACCGGGAATAAAGTTAGGAGGATGATGGCCATTTAAAAACTCAAAATCCACCTGCCAAATCAACAGCACTTCGTGAACACCAAACTGGGTTAACATTGCCGACTTACGTACCTGCCTATGTACTTATTCCCACTTCACCAATACCCCTGCAAATAAAATCATATCAGTATAAATAATTTTAAAATTCAAACTTATCTATACTCTTTTACGGTTCTTTTTTCATTGCAGCAAAGTATACAGTCGTAAACGTAAAAAGCAACATGTAGGCTTTACGAGTGCCCTTGCACACAAGCGCGGGGCTTTTACTGAGAAAAGGTTGTTACTGGTAGTATATTCCGTAAATTTTAGCGCCTTTTCGAATGAATGGTATAGCTGGAGCAGCGTATCGTGTCGTGATATGGTTACACGATTCGATGGAGTACTATTGACATGGGGTTTGTTCGATTATGTATGTTTAATGGAATGTTCAAAGAACTTTGAACCAACTCCATGCCAATAAAAATCGTATCATGTACCTAACCGTTTGGCAAATAAATTATTATTCCTCTGGTTTCCACTGAGCACTTCCTAATGTATTATCTACTAAACATGCCAAAACGATTTCCAGTTCAATACTAATACTACTGGCTCTGTAAAACTAACGAGACTTTTTTTAAAAAAATCGTCAATAAAATCTATATAATTATGATATAATTTTTTTTAAGATCCTGCTCACAAAGTTTCACGATAAACGGTTGAGAAATACAACCTGTATAGGAGAACAGCCAGAGAGACGCCGGACATACGAAATAATTTTTGCCGAACCATCGTTCGCTTCGCTCGCTTGTTCAAGCAATGTAACGCTTGCCACTATGTAGGCCGCTTAAGCGTCTAAAATACAGCGTCATAACGTCAATCGTCCTGTCGACAGATACTTTAGTTTAGTGCATTTACTAGGCTCATAGTGCCCAACCAGGCCCCTATACCACATAACTTTTCAAGTCTACAATTCGACAAATTGTACAATTTTCCATAGAAAAAGTTGACAGTTTTGTCAAATTGTACGCTTGTAATGTTTTGTGGTATAGGCCCCAGGTAGGTCTATGACCTTCCTCGGGTATCGTACAATTTAACTAAGTAGGGTTATCAGGGCCGCGAGAATTCTACGTGGTGGGGGCCACAGCACTCGCTTAACACTTTCACTGCCAAGAACCCGCCTAGCGGATGCTAGAAGAAGAAGATCATATCGCCCAAGGAGTCAGTAGAAGCGATGCAAGAGAAAGGCTCCAATGCTTTCAGTCACTATTAGATAAAGTCCTCTTTATGGGCGTTAATGGTGGCTACGACGGAGTTTTTAGTGGACAGAAATACCACTTTGTAGTTGTTTGTTGGCTTTCACCACTACAATATTGAGTTACACAAAAGTCGTCATTCCTGTGGGATACAGTTAAGGGCTTCCGTGCATATAAAGCGCTAATTCTTTGGGGGCGGCCTATGGCCAGCTGTTTTTGGCTGACATGATTTATCGTATTCCAGTGACGCAGCGCACTAAAATAGATTCGGAATTGGTATCAAATAGGCATGATGCCTCATGTTCAAATTGATAACATAGTGATGCTAAATGGATAGTAAACCATCAAATTACCGTAATAAAGTATAAATTATAAAATATTATTAAAATCATAAAAAGATATGAACCTTGAAGGTTTAGAAAAAATATGCATTTTTTTTTATTGTCCAAGAGTAAATTAAAAGCTGCCAATAGAATCCTTACGCTTTTCTAGAAACAAAATTGTATGACAACTATATACATAAACGCAGTATTTCGCGACCGAAACAACAATTTACCTGATTTTCCATACTACGATTAGTACAAATATACAAATGTGACGTCACACTTGTATAGACACACAGTATGAAGCGTTTCGCGCTGTCGCCAGCGAGGTCAATCTTTATCTCATTTTTTTTGGTATTTATGTTCTTTAATTGTAGTTGCTCCCATACAAACATTTGTTCCTCTCCAAAGACTGGTTCGAATGACGTCACAAAAAATCTTAGTCATCATCCCTATTGTAGGAATGGAATTGGTATCAAAATTAAATGCAATTGTTACTTATAAAATAGAGGCCCTCTGCCGCTTTGAAATATGGCTATAATATGAACGTTATGAATGCCTGCTTCTATAACATTAATCGCCAAGTGTTACACTAGCTCTGAAACACAGGTGTTTGCTGGCAATGGTTATAATAGGGATGTGTGTACGTGCTCTGATTTTTAATGGGTGGAATTTGGATGAGAGCCAATGCTAGAGCATTATTTCCTGGTAATGCGAGGGACGAACTGGCAATTTGTGAACGAAATGTGGTTGAAGACTTTGATTTTCCTGAACCCATTTTCAAATCGGTTCATAACTTTTCGACGAACGGTTTCGAAAGTTCTGCTAACTAAATGCTTTTAAATGGAAAGTGCCTTGTCTTGAACACACTTTGATTAGGTAGTAGTATGTTGACTTCTTGAATTTATTATTTTAATTAATTTGGCACGTTTACTGGAGGCTGGAGGTGTGACTTGATTCTTTTGCCATTAGGTGAAAAAGAGTTGCCTCCGTGCTAAGGTGAGCGTGGCAGCAGCAAATGTGCTCTCTGGGTTTTGGCTGAAGGACTCGACTGCCAGATTACGAAGTTTTTGGTTAAGGTGGCTGTAGTGTTCACTTAATTGGCACGTTCTATAGGTATATCTGTGTTGTTACACGATCCTTGGCTCGGCAGCGGTGTACCCTTGTTTTGTCGACAACCTTTTCATCGAATATTATTTCATCGACAACGATTCATCGAAACTTCAGTACTAGTAATATTGTTTGGCGTTATTTCATTTCAACTACTATTTATTTAAATTTATCTTACTACGTAGAAATACTATTCAACGAATGTTACTTAATCGCTGATTTGTTTCAAATTATCTTAATTGGCACAACTACAAAACATTGCAATTCATTTCTTCGACGTATTACTTTCATACAATTTTATATGTCCTACTGCACATTTATGCATTATTCAAATTATGTAGTTAATTGTGTGACATACAAATATGTATAATATTTATGTATAATAAAACTAAGAATCATTGGTGTAAATCGTTTATTACAAAAAAATATCAGGGCGGACAAAAATGGCTGGTCATAAGCGAACTCTGTTTTAAGTCGGTTAGGTTAGGGTTCACTTGTGTCCCTCAGACCAGAAATAGACACCCCGCGCAGCGGGGTGGCGTCGACTTGCTGCACGGCAGAAATAGGTTAAAAAACGTTAGGGATTCAGATCCTGATCCGAAATAATTTTATGCGGAATAAATATTATTACATGTAAAAAAAAATGAATTAAAAAAACCCGAAATAAAAAGCTATGACATGAATTTTATTGAAATAAGTCAACTACCAATTAAAATACCT
This sequence comes from Epinotia ramella, assembly GCA_947578815.1. Lineage (NCBI taxonomy): Eukaryota > Metazoa > Arthropoda > Insecta > Lepidoptera > Tortricidae > Epinotia > Epinotia ramella. The sequence goes on from OX388213.1 coordinate 6,219,704, forward strand.
TGATTCAAATTACCTAGTATCGAGTCCTCGACGCAATGGCTTGTCGATGAAATGAAAATACTTGAAACGTTGTCTTTGAAATAATATTCGATTAAATGTTTGTCGGCAATTCAATGGTAAACCCTCGGCAGCACACCACCACTCCCGGCAACGGTCGGACAACTACTGCCCCCCACTCCGGTCATCGTGACGTATGCGCACAAAGATAAGGATAGCAATACACTACAGTGGCTATTGAAAGAGCTAAGTATCCTTGGTGCACTCTTCGCTCTCTCAATGGCCAACTTTTTCGTCAAACTTCAAATATTTTATTCCTTCACTTTTCTTACTTTATTTCATTTCCAATACTTACACATTACCTACGTAAGATTTTACAAACAAAAATATAGATGACAATGGTCTGTATCAAATGTTTATTTTAATTTTTATTAAAGACACCTTTTCGTTTACCAGGACGGTGGAAAATTAACTTATGGTTTGCCTGGCCCCGTAGCATGGTCGGCCTTATCACGCGATAAGTGACAAGATAGAGCGTCCGTCTCGTTCCATCGAACGGTGTCAGCCAGTGACGGACGCTCTATCTTGTCACTTATCGTGTGATAAGGCCGACCATGATACGGGGTCTGATGTTAAGCAGAAACCATTGCCTATGGAAGCTTGTGACTCTAGTACGTTGCCGACCCGATGATTCGAGGATTTATTACGTTGACAGTTGGAGACAAATACAGCGGGAGTTCTGGCGACGTTACTCACCATCAGGGACACAATACGACATATCTTCAAAGCAAGAAGTTGAAACGATGGGACCCTGGTCAGCCAACATCCTTATGTTAGGCGTGGACCAGCCACGTCGACAGGGTCCTTACCCTGTCGACGTGGCTGGTCCACGCCTGAAGGGAGGAGAAAGGACAATGAGTTTAAAAATAATAATAAAATGATATTACATTGTCAATATATCTATGAAAATATTTTGTATTTACATAAAAACATTGTAAATTTTAGGAAAAACTGTGACATACATAATATTAATACTAGAAATAAGCATAAGCTCGCGGTGCCCACCACTCGGTTCCAAAAAAAAATCATTCATTGGTAATTGTGTAAGGTTTTATAACAAACTTCCAGGAAACGTAACAGAGTTATCTATTAATTAATTCAAGAACTATGTGAAGCGTAAACTTATTTCAAAACCTTATTATTGCACACAAGACTACATGAATGATAAAACTAATTGTGACTGAGTTTTTAATTTATTATTCTGATTATATATTTTTTTGACATTATATTGTTTTTCTAGAAACATTCTAGACTAGTTATTTATATTAAACGGGACTTAATCGCGTATAATTTACATATTTATTTACCTCACTGAATATAATTTCTCAATATAATTTGAGACGTTGGTGACGTTAAGAAGCCTAAGTCTCCTGGTAGATGTCGCTACACGCCTCCCTAAGGCGTTGTAGGAAGGAACTGATTGAGGGATTTGGTGGCCGAACCGGATTGTTCCGATAGCTCAGTTGGTTAGTAGCGACGGGCCATGAATGCCTGTGGTCGCCGGTTCGAATCCGGCTCGGAGCATTCAATTTTTCAATTATTCCTTTATTTAAAAAAATCTAATTTCGTTAGCAGCGTAACTGCTTAATACAAAATTAATTAATTCATACAGTTTTGAGTGTTTAAATAAGTAAGTAAGTAGTAGTAGCGCTTTCCTGTAATGTGGATGTACTTCCCCAGTTGGACTGCTCTAAAAATGAGTGAGACATTTCCGCTGTGCCTCAATCCTCTACACTGCACTGCACGGTCTTGAATTTATTAAAAAATCTGAAAAGTGACTTAAAGCTTCAATATACATACTTCACATCAATAGATCGCGACTATAAGTAATATATTTCCAGCTTTGAGCCGAGCAGAGCGCGGCGTTTTATTATGACTTCCAACAGCGAAGGATTTATAGGAAATCATAGTGCAAAGAGATAAGTAGGTTTCACAGGGGCCATATTATATGTTTAAGGTTTTTGACATACGAGTATTGAGCTATGAATCGGATTCATATTTCTTGCAGCTTACTGGTTATAACGCTAGTTTATAACGTTCTAGTAGAAGTCGTTATTTAAGATAAATAATAACGTTCTAATGATTTCCATTTGAACAGTTTCCGCCTATTACATTGCTAAGCTACATTTCAGTGGTTAATCTGTAAATACATGATGTCTTATGATAATCATAAATTAATCTAGTATATCCACGCGCTGTCTCGAAAGAGCCTGGCTACGTCTGTGCAAGCAAGGTACAGTCAGGGAAATGATTCACGTACCTTTTTAGCTCTTGTTACTATGGCAATAAGGCATAAAAAGGTATGTGAATACATTTCCCTGACTGTACCTACTAAAATTAATCAAATAAAATTTAGTTGCACAGTAGAATACCTGATCAAAAGTTATTTAACACCTCTATATCAACGTTATAATAATATATGATAGCTACGTAACAATACATGCGTAGTTCTTCTATGGTTATAAACTCGTACATATTACTACTTTACGCCGTGTATGCTACACTTTATATTACTTTCAATAACGATTTTATTACTAGGAAAAATCTTAATGTAAAGATATAAGTAGGATGGGATATTTAAAATTGAATGACCAATCTTTTTTTAGAAAGGACTGCAATAAATTACTTGAAGATTTCAAGCTTGCTACTGCTTCAAAGTTGAAAGTGTTTTCATGAATTATTTTGTTTTATACCTCATTCCATATAACATTAGAACTTCAACGGACATATTACTCTACGTTTCTTCGTTTATCTGGGATATCAAAGGGAAATATTGTACTAGATTTACTTATTTCGATTATGCTTTTAGACAGACAGACAGATAGCCATAACAATACAAATGTTTTTGAGTTTAAATGTGTTTTTTTTTTAAATCGCATGACGGATAACGCACGATAGATTACCATATGTGGAACTAGCTTCCGCCCGCAACTTCCTTTGCATGGACCCGGGGTAAAAACTATCCTTTATTTTAATCCAGGCTATAAACTACCTTCGTGCAAAATTTCATCCAAATCGGTTAAGTCGTTTAAGCGTGATTGAGTAACAACCATACAAACATCTAAACATCCTAATATCTAAACATCCAAATTGGCAAATTTAACAGAGCAAAATCTCCAAGCAAATGCCGCTGAGTACTTTAATGGCTCATACTAAATTAAACAAGCTTACCTCTAGACTACAGTGGTATTGTACCTACTTAAGAGAGATTCATAACTTCTACTGTGCCGTAACCAAGGAAGATACACTCATGAGCAAGCGAAATGATTGAAATTCCATAAAAATCCTAAACACACTATACCTTAACAATTATGTAATATCAAAACTTTAAATAAATAAATGAAATAAAATAAACTTTTTTATTTTATTATATTTTCTTGGCGCCTTTAATAAATTTCTGTTTAGCCCAATAGTTAGCTGGTAGAGAATGGCATTGGGCATCAAGCTCGCTATTTGTACATTCCTGAGCCTTGTGCAGTAAAATTGAAATAAATAACTTGCCTAACATCCAGAAACTAATTGAAGACTCTAATAAAAATAAGTTTTATTAATAAAAGTTTCCAGCTACATTCAACAGCTGGCGTGATAAGCACTAGAACTCATCGATTTTAGGCTTACCTCTGAAAGGTTCAATACGAATTTATTATAACCCCACCATATTGGGAATTCGGTAACTTGTCGCAAAATTTTTTTATCCAACGGTGATCCAAACCACACTCAGTGATTTTAGAATTAAATATGTAAATCTCGTTTTAAAGTCTCTTGGTTTTTTGTCAATTGCAATCTTAACTTTGGATTTAAAACTATCTGTCTTCAAATCATGAGTGAATGTGACGGTAAGACCGAACCAGTAAGCTTTAAGGCTGGTTTCCACTTTGATTAGTGCGAGTCTGCACTCGCACTAAAAGTGCGTAGTGCAGGTGATTAGTGACTAGGTGTGGACAGCGACTGATTAGTGCAAGTGATTAGTTGGCTGTGTAGTAAAGTGAATAGAAGCGCGTTCTATTTTTTGCGAGTGGACTGCGAGTAGCCACGTCTCGCGCGCCCTGCTTCCCCCTCACTCGCAGCTTGCCTGCCACTATACACGTGTGGACAGGAGTGTTTAGTGTTTAGCGTTTAGTGTTTAGTGAATTGGACACTACTCGCACTACACACCTGCAATCGCACTAATCACCTGCACTCGCAGTGAATTGGACACTACTCGCACTACACACCTGCAATCACACTACACACCTGCACTCGCACTAATCACCTGCACTCGCACTAATCAAAGTGGAAACCAGCCTTTACATTTAGCCTGGTGTCACTAATTATCAAGTGAGACTAAGGTCAATTACTAGTCAGTAATACGAGTAAAAATAAAAGTACTGGCTCTGTGAGCTGTAAATATCGCAAGCCTGTATATAAAAAAAGTCATTCGACAAAAAAAAACTACATAATTAACGAACCCGTTCACAATCTTCACGAGAATCGGTCGAGAAATGCGACCTGTGGAGGAGAATAGCGGGAAAGCGGGACAGTCGGACAAACAACCAATTCTCGGCCCAAGCTGAAGCACGGAACTTCTTTCGCTTCGCTCCCTCGTCCGAAAAATGGTTTGATATAAATAGTTATACATGCAGGCTTTAAAGAACTTTGAACTAACATAGGTACCTTCTTTACTTATTCATTGCGTTGTGAAGTTACGAAACATCCTCCTGTACAAGTTTCTCGACTTACCTGAAACAAAGAACATTAATAGTTATGTATTTTACTTTATGCGTTTTCAATATACATAATCACCCTACTAGCAGATACAAAGAGTATTATCCTCTCTTTAGAATAGATGCTTAAGAGGAAACATTGGTGGTCATTTATCCATACAAACCTTCTCGACTGTTTCCTCCCAGGTTTATTACCCTAGATTAATGGTATTTTTTAAAAGATTAATATAATCAATAAGATGATGATCACGAATCAATATCCGTGTCTGTAAGTTTTGCTTTCAATAATAATAGGTGCTTAGTTGCGTCAAACAATGCTAGAAACGGCCAAAATGTTGTCACGATTGGTTAAGTTTTGGAAAAGGAAACAGTTGTCCTTGACTGTTTGCTTCTCCTATAAATAAACCTTGATATTTGACTTTATTAATATGGATGGTTTAATGGAGCTTTAGTTAGTTGGGCTCATTCCACCTAATTTCCATAACGTCTAATACACTAATTACACTAAAGTTCAAATTTCCGTCGGTTCATAATACCTAAATATCGAATTGTCTTAATTGCTACAATGAACAAAATTCATAATAACTTTGAACTAAAACGTCTCATGACCATAATACCTAAATATTAAAATATACATTTGTTTCAAATACCAAATCGCAGATACGACAAATTTTTAAAATACCCTAAGCTGAAAACTTCAGCACATCAAAATGTCGTAGTTTCAAAATGCCTAAATATTTGCAGTCTATGGAGCTTAAAGTAGCAAGTATACATGCTGGTTAACTAGTCTTTTTGAAATTTAGGTATTCTGGTACTTGGTTTTTTTGAACATAGTATGTTTTGCGACTATGGTATTGTGAAGTTTGCCCATTATGAAACATAGATATTGTAAAATCTAGCCATATTGCAAATAAGGTATTATGAAAAAAAAAAGTTAGGTGTTCTGTAGTTTAGGTATTTTGACACTAAGGCCTTTTGAGATCTCGGACTATTGAAAAAAAGGTAAAATGAAATTTAGGTGGAATGAGCCCAACTCATTTTATCGCACTTGCGGACGTTCCAAACTACGTTGGCGCGACAGAAATATTGATTCTCAAGACCGAATAAGGGCTCAGCTAATGTTACTTCTTAATGTATAAAGGACATGTTTCCAACTTTCCGGAAGTTCCACAGGATGATTAACTATACTCTATGATAGCATAAAATCAATCAAACTTTGTAATAGGAACGCGGGCGAAGCCGTGCGGGCAGCTAGTATAGATTATAAAGAGGTGTCATTGTAGCAGTTTTTTTTGTATGTAATGAGTAATCTCATGAACTACTTATACAATTTCAAAAATGATTTCACCTTTGTAATCTCTTCCGTTTGAGCCAACATTTTAAATTGAAAGTGCCTTCTACAGTGTTGAAGAGGGTTGGTTTGTAGGTGAAACTGAAAGAAACTAGTATCGGGACTTTTATTATACCTATTAGTATTTGGAACGTAACTCGCGAATAACATTGAGATTATTATTAATAGGTATATATTTTTGTTTGAAATGTCTAAATGCATGGTCAATCCTAATGCAAGCGTAATACGTTTATCCCTGGGTAAAATTCACCGAGTTTTAAGTTTCCATAATAGTTTAAGCTGAACAATCTCGAAAATATGGCAACAACCGTAATATATAACGCTCAAAACGCTAGACAAAATTTCACCCGTGCTAAGCTCGAAACTTTACATAAACCAGGATTTAAGTGCTGTTTCGGGTATCTCACCATATTCATAGAGAATGAACTGTTATTTTATGTACGTATTTGGTTCAAATCTCTCTCTCTCTCTTTGGGGGAGGCCTATGTCCAGCAGTGGACATCTTTCGGCTGATATGATGATGATGATGATTTTGTTCAACTCTAGAATACCCTAAGCGGCTGCCATGAAACAAAAACAAAGTCCGTTTATGTATATCCCTCTCCGTCACTCACAGACTTCTCTGTCAGGAGATACACGATTTAATCAATCAGTACACCTGAGATTTTTACCACACTCAGGCCACTTTCGTATATGGTATGGCGGAATCCGTATGCGGCATTTTATTATTTACCGAGAGTATAAAAATGTCGCCCAGATTTCGTTAATAGGGATGCGGCTAAGATTTTTTTACGATGCCATTCGAACCAGTTTTTGGATAGGAACAAATAATGTTTGTATGGGAGCAACTACAATTAAAGAACATAAATACCCAAAAATTTGAGACAAAGATTGACGTCGCTGGCGGCAGCGGAAAACGCTTCATACTGATGACGTACCCACGTATGACGTCACTTGTACAAAGTAGTTGTATCGTTGTACGGAAAATCCGGTAAATTCTTGTTTCGGTCGCGAAATACTGCGTTTAAGTACATAGTTGTCATACAATTTTGTTTCTATAACAGCGTAAGAATTCTATTGGCAGCTTTAAATTTACTCTTGGACAACAAAAAAATATGCATAATTTTTCGAAACTTTCAAGGTTCATATCTTTTTATGATTTTAATTGCATTTTATAATTTATACTTTATTACGATAATTTGATGGTTTACTATACATTTAGCATCACTACGTTATCAATTTGAACATGAGGCCGCATGCCTATTGTCGCCTGTTAGCACAAAGGTGAACGCAGTTAACTGACCATCCTATATTTATAAATAACCTTATTACAACGCACATAAAGTGCACGGATGGTTACTTAGCTGTGATGTCGATAGTACCTATTGTTTACAAGTTTCGGAGTAGTATTATATTGGATTGAAGCGCACGCAGTACTGCAGTCGTACCGCCCCGTTTCCGCGCCAATCAGGGTGCACTCATTGAAATGTCCTGTCGCCTAGATTCTAGGCGCGGAGTAGAGAATCTTTCTCTACTGAGAGTTTACACTGTTAGCTAACAACTTACTTAAATACCATACCGAATCTCCGTCATCATCATCATCATTATATCAGCTGGAAGACGTCCACTGCTGGACATAAATAGCTCTTCCACAAATAGTGCCAAAGCGGTCGGTCCTGCGCCACCCGCATCCAGCGGGCTCTCGCGACCTTACCAGGTCATACTCAAACTCAAACTCAAAATGATCTTTATTCAAGTAGGCCTAGTAACAAGCACTTTCAAATCGTCAGTTATTTTTTTAAAGTATTTTATGAAACATAAAAAATAAAAATTAATTTTATATGAAGTAAAAATTGTATAGAAATCACTAGTGAATGTTTCTAGAAAAACAATCTAATGCCAAAAAACAAAATATAACGAGAATTAAATAATTAATCTATTGATTAAAAATTCAGTCACAATTAGTTCCATGGAGTTTTATCATTCATGTAGTCTTGTGTGCTATAATAAGCTTTCGAAATAAGTTTACGCTTCACATAGTTCTTGAATTTATTAATAGATAACTCAGTTACGTTTCCTGGAAGTTTGTTATAAAACCTTACACAATTACCCATGAATGATTTTTTTATTTTTTGGAGCCGAGTGGTGGGCACCGCGAGCTTATGCGTATTTCTAGTATTAATATTATGTATGTCACAGTTTTTCCTAAAATTGACTATGTTTTTATGTACATACACAATATTTTCATAGATATACTGACAATGTAATGTCATTATATTAATATTTTTAAACTTATCTCTAAGTGAGTCTCTATGTTTCAATCTATATATCGCCCGAATATCCCGTTTCTGCAAAACAAAAATCGAATGAATGTCCGAGGCACTGCCCCACAATAAAATGCCATATGACATAATGCTATGGAAGTAGCTAAAATATACTAATCGAGCTGTTTTCACGTCTGTTAATTGACGGATCTTGCTCACTGCAAATGCTGCAGAACTCAGTCTATTCGAGAGATTAGCAATATGGGGACCCCATTGCAGCTTAGAATCTAACGTTAAACCAAGAAAAACTATCAACTAGTTCCAATTCCTCATCTTTTACAAAGACACTCCCTTGCTCGTGCGTAACGTGATTCGTGGCAAATTTAATACATTTAGTCTTTTTCTCATTTAACAATAAATTATTAACATTAAACCAATTTACTACTTTAGAAATAGCATATGCATGCATCACAGGTGTGAAATATATAAAAACAGACCTTAGGTGGGTAGACCCCCTCGAGGTGGACTTACCCCCACAGACCCCCACAAAGTGGACTTGTGGGGGTCTACCCTTCATTTCACACCTCGCATGCTCGACAGGTAGTTGCCACTTGTAAGGAAACAGCTTAAGACATCTCTGGTCGATATACACTCAGAGGCAATGAAAACGGGTCACTTCCACAAAGTGACCCGTTTTCATTGCCTCTGAGTGTAATTCCCAATGTGAACTATGAAGGTACGCTAGCTCAGAGGCAATGAAAACGGGTCACTTTGTAAAGTAATCCATGGGAAGTGACCCGTTTTCATTGCCTCTGAGTGTATATTACGAATATGTTAACGTAGAAAATACGTATTTGTAGATCGGAGACTATTTTAACGCTGTGGTTTTGTGTAGTCGAGAATCATAGTGCATATTCGTGTCGTGTAGCGTTTCTTGATGGTTTCCGGCTGCCGAAAGTTTTAGGGGAGCGATTCGACTTGTTAGGAATCGTCTTAATACAACGCGACGCGATAATCGTGTAGTCGCGTTGTATCAGGACGATCCCTTAGAATGACAGCTTGGCTATTATTCGGGATGCGCTAAGGCGCCTACCCTCACCCGTAACGCCTTACGAAACTAGCCACTGACTATGCTTAGATACTTTCAATCGCGGCTTTAAGATATATTTGTGGGTGAACGGGGAGGCTAGGTTGAAACGAGTTCCAGATTAGCGGGGCTTATGTTAGGGCTACCAAGGCGTTTGATGAGTTAGCGAAAGCGGCTTCGATTCTATCTGTTTCAATGAATACAGGGTAAGATATCTTTACTTTCATGTACATATCTGTCTTTCGTAACATTGTATTAGAAGTGTAAAATTTAATTTAAACTGCATACAAATACTTATGTCCTGTGTTAAAAGATACGCTGCTTCAGGATGCTGATCTGAAGCTCTTACAAGTAGTTAAATCTACTTGCTTTCTTGAAAAATAAAGCGTAATTAACTAATAACGAATGATGCAAAACAATAATCTTCTTTTAAGGTAATGGAGATTGATACAAAATGTTTTAAATTATCAGCACATTCTATTGGACCCAAATCCCAAATTTGTATCAAATAAAAAACATACTTTCACCTACATTACTGTCACGTCATCATACGCGTGACGTGGGTGACTGTACGGGTCGTACACCTGAGATGATTTGATTCTTGATGGTTGATTGTAGACTTGATAGAAACACTGATATCGTTGTATGATTTTATTGATAACCAAGGTAAATGTATGAGTACTAGCTAGGAGCACGTATAAACGTAAACTAATTCATAAGTGATTAAATCGCCGATACATCGATTTTATTATAGCGTCATTATAATTATATTTAATGCTGACGCGAGAAGTGTACGATGCCTGGATTGTACATATTCCCGGCCAGGAGATGAGAATTGATGGGAGATGCTGCAAATTATTATTACACACACTAAATAGCAATTAATAGTGATTACAAAACAAATGACATTGAATTAAGAAAATTATTTGATGGTGGTAAATCCCTTGAACATTGCGGAAGTATTTGCGTTAAGAGGGGGCGCTCCGCGAAATCGGGGTTCTTAGATTGAATATTTACCTATGACAAACTAAAGCGAATGCCAGGAAAAAGAATATACCAAAACTACATCATATTTGCAATTGAATCGTCTGAACAAAACCATACAAAACCAAAATTGCCTCGATAGAAAAGAACCGCCAAAACATGTCTTATTTTTACTCAATTTCAATAGTGTGAGGTTCCCGTGCATATAAATTAAGTAAAAGTTGAGTGTATAATAGCTTTTCACATTACCTAATGAAAGTACTAGCGGGGTATTTTTATGTAGTCCCTTTTCAGACTTATTGAGGTGAAACGTATTTGGCGTATAGGCCTTTTTTATTTAGCGCGATACCCTTTCTCCCGTCGCGTGTTTCGTGCGGTTCTGTATATCTTTTGTTGCCGTTCGCGGGCGGAGTCAGTCGTAATCGCTCCGCTGAGACGAGAGGACTACGTTCTGTGCTCTCACGACAGCACGATGAACATAATTATTTCAATAATATTGTGACCCAGTATGTTCGTCCAGTGAATGAACGTATCATTACATTCCAGTAGATATTTTGCTACATTTTGAAATAATATATTTAAAAGTCTACCTTAACATATAGATCTTAAAGTTCAAAATACAACTATAAGATTACGCAGCGATCGGCGGGTGACCGGCTTCTTAGAATAATTTGTGCAGTACATGCAAAACTAGACGAACATTTTTCTGTCGATCGTGTATTTACTTTATGAAAGATTATCTTATCACTCACTATCACTACATAGTATAAAACAAAGTCGCTTCCCGCTGTCTGTCCCTATGTATGCTTAGATCTTTAAAACTACGCAACGGATTTTGATGCGGTTTTTTTAATAGATAGAGTGATTCAAGAAGAAGGTTTATATGTATAATATAGTATCCGTGCGAAGCCGGAGCGGATCGCTAGTTGAGAATAAATCCGGTTATGTTCAAAATCGATGTCTGAGAGATCTAAATACGAATTCATAGTCAGAAATATTTCAAAAAGTGGTCGCATTATTTAAAATTTTTGAAACATTCGTTGTAAATTAATATGCAATGCGCGTTTTTTTAAAGAACAACATACATTGGCAGGCTTCTCGAGGGTGAAGATTCTAGAAATGATGTCCATTTTGAATTCCAAGATGGCGGACATTGCTTTTCGAATTTAAACTTTCGTGAGACGTGTTGAAACAGTACTAATAATTACACGGTTCAACTCACGTATTAAATGTCACTACGGGCGACATGTTTCGTACTCTTCGGGAATTCTTCTTAAGGATGAGTGTTTTCGCGGCGGTGTCGCTTGAATCTTCTCGTGATTCAAGCGACACCGCCGCGAAAACACTCATCCTGAAGAAGAACTTCCGAAGAGTTCGGAACATGTCGCCCGTAGTGACATTATTGACATTGTTTTTCTTTAAAGTCATCACGGGTGTCGCTTTTAGGGTTATCGAGAGTGCAGGGACATTTTGATATTAAAAAAGTGAACATAATTATGCACTTTTTCTTTAATATGTTCAAAATTTATAACTAAAGGGCCAAAGCGTCTCCATTGTCTCCAAGTACGAATCCGAGATCAGAATTGAAAAATTTGGCCGCCACACAGTAGTGGCCTGAAAATCTGACTTTCATAGACATGATCGAAGTTTTCATAATAAATTATAGTTTTTTTTTAATGCTACTAATTAATTCACGGTTAAATTCACGTATTAAACGACACGACAGGCGACATGTTTTGAACACTTCGGGAGTTCTTCTTCAGGATGAGTGTTTTCGATGTTTGTTTTGAAGAAGAACTCCCGAAAAGTTCGAAACATGTCGCCTGTTGTGACATTTAATGCGTGAATTTAACCGTGGATTTATTAGTAGTATTTTAGACATGTCTCACAAAAGTTTAAATTCGATTATAGCTTTTTTTTGCTTTAGGCTTTTACTAGCCATTATTATGCTAGCTCACAATCCTTACGTGATTTAGTAAAAAAACGGAAGGCCATATTTCAGTTATAGCTCCGGTGGTTTTTTAAGCAACAAAATGTAGGTAGTGGTATTCCTTGGGTAATTAAAGTAATTTGTACTCTATAAAGTGAGTGTTTTCGCGGCGGTGTCGCTTGAATCTTGTCGTGATTCAAGCGACACCGCCGCGAAAACACTTAATCCTGAATAAGAACTCCCGAAGAGTTCGAAACATGTCGCCCGTTTAATACGTGGGTGAACCGTGTAATTATTGACATTTATTTTCTTTAAAGTCATCACGGGTGACGCTTTTAGATTCCAACAATAGGGGCGTAGACACTAAATAAAATAATGTGATATTTTCTCGAAGAAGGATAAAAAAAATTGTCAAATGGAGAAAAAATCAACGCAAAAGGTTAAATAATCACGAAGTTATAAGTGTCCAAAGTTTTAAGAAGGGATGTGTTCTGTCCCTTTTTCGCAAAACCCAACTTCATATGAGACGATGACGCTGGAAGAATGTGACGTCACAGAAGACGGCAACGTGCCGCGCGCATCGTGGTCGGCGACGCCGTCGACGCGGCCTGCCGATGCCGGCAGCATCCTGTAATGTGACGTCACACACCGTTTGCGTTTTCTCTCTCTAACAAGCAATATTAAAACGGTTGTAGCTTCGTAATTCTTTAAGATATCTGAATGGGATTTTCATCACTATGCATATTTTTTTGCCTTCTTTCTTTTGGAGTAATAATAATTTTCGAGTCTGCACCCGAATTATTGCCTGCGAAGTTGGACATTTTTATATTAAAAAAGTGAACACAATTTTGCAGTTTTTCTTTAATACGAGTATGTTCCAAATTTTATAACTAAAGGGCCAAAGCGTCTCCATTGTCTCCAAGTACGAATCCGAGATCAGACCCCGTATCATGGTCGGCCTTATCACTCGATAAGTGACAAGATAGGGGCATCGTCTCGTTCTATCAAACGGTGTCAGCCAGTGACGGACGCTCTATCCTGTCACTTATCGCGTGATCAGGCCGACCATGACACGGGGTCAGAATTGAAAAATTTGGCCACCACACAGTGGCCTGAAAATCTGGCTTTCATAAACATGATCGAAGTTTTCATAATAAATTACAGTTTTTTTTTAATGCTACTAATAAATTCACGTATTAAATGACGCGACAGGCGACATGTTTCGAACTCTTCGGGAGTTCTTCTTCAGGATTAGTGTTTTCGATGTTTATTTTGAAGAAGAACTCCCGAAGAGTTCGAAACATGTCGCCTGCCGTGACATTTACGTTAATTTTTTAACCGTGGATTTATCAGTAGTATTTTAGATATGTCTCACAAAAGTTTAAATTCGATTATAGCTGTTTTTTTGCTTTAGCCTTTTACGAGACATTATTATGCTAAATTACAACCCTTACGTGATTTAGTAAAAAACGGAAGGTCATTTCAGTTATAGCTCTCGAAACTGACTTAGCTACTAGCGAAAACTATATCTTCAAATATAGGTACTTACAGATTTTGTCTTTCTTTCCACTTATTATAATTATCTATAGGTATTCATCATGTTTCATCTGACTGTCGGGGCATATACTATGCGAGAAGGAGCGGGGCAGCAATAGACGCATCAGCGCGGCAGGTGCGGGGCGCGCGGGTGATTTCTGATTTTTCCCTGGCGATACGCCCCCTCTTAAGAGCAGTTGCCGCGGCGCGGTGATCTTGTCTCTCCAGTTGTTGTCCGACGTTGCTCCGCTCTGCTGCCGATGGAAGAGAGCTTCGCGGTGTGGCTCCGAAGAGGCCGCGAACGGAGGGGTGAGTCGCGCTATGAGTCGTCGCCGCCGGATGAATCGGCGGATATACAGCGCTGCTATCACGGCTACTATGCCCATGACCGCATAGATGGCCGTGTAATGATGAACGTCGTGATAGTTGATTCCATCTGATAAGGATCCCTCGTTTTTCATGTGTTCGATCTGGTCCTTGATGACCTTCAAATATTTGTTGTTCACTTCTTGGTCTCTCGACTCTCCTTGAAGGACTGGTATCGTGAGATTGATGACATTATTTATAGATGGTATGTTGAACCTAACGACGTCTGCTTGAGTCTTGATCTCGCTGGAAAGCTTCTTTTGAGGAAATATAGTAAAATCACCTCCGTTTAGTACGCAGTCTGTTTGTAACGTTATGACCCCGGCCTTGCTAATATACTCTGCCGTTACGTCTTGTCCGCATATGATTCTCGCGGTACATACGTCACAACAAAAATAAAGGTATGTATTCATAGCGCTTAATTCTGTCCATATGTTCCGACACGAGTCAGAGTCAGCTGAGCACTTATTTGTAACTTGATCCGCTATGCAAAGGTGAGTGTCCGACTTCAATTGATAAATTGGACCTTGTAGCGTACAAATAAGGGTGTTAGCGTCGTAGTGATTACATTTATGAACTGTTTCATCCAGCATAGGTATAAATGATTCCTTTTTGATATTTATAGCCACCTGATTTGCTATGGGTCGTATTTTGATCATATTTTTTCCATTTTGTACTGGGATTGATATCAATCTGAAGAGCTCGTAGACGTCTCGAAATACTAAAGGTATTCTGATCTCAAATAGTAGATACTGACGGGTCATTCTGGTTCGCACCTTCATTAATTGATACAACTTGGGTATATCGTTGTTTATATTTTCGCATGGAAGGGTCAAGTCCTTTGGCACTTGCCCGGATATGATATTCAGCTCATCTTTCAATTGTTGTGGTGTCAATAAATGCACGTTGAACTTGCCGTAAATGACGTTAGTGATGGTGTCCAATAAAGTATCTTGGATTCCTTTCAGGTTGACTAGTATACTGTTTGCGATAATCGATGACACAGTAAATTCATTTATCTGAGCTATATCTTGAATTTGATTACCTTGTTTGTTTATACTTTTCTCGATGTTGTTTATGTGTTGATTGAAGGTTTTATGTTGATATTGTACTGAATTCTCGACTCTTTTGAGCAGGTTATACTCAGCCTCAATAACCGATGTTTGATTTCTCCATAATTGAGCCAAGTGTTTCTCATTGGTTCTGGTCAAGTCAATATCCCTTTGATATTGTTCCGCGAAATTTTCGTCGAGTACGCCGAATAGGCTGTGAGCAATGCTGCCGATGCCATTGATAAGGCCTCTTTTTTTTCTAAGTTGTTCGGAGCGTTGACCGAGTAACATGCTGTCGTAGTATTTTAATTCCGAGAAGGCGTGACGTAGCTGTGTTAATATGATATTACATTGTTGCTGGTTTTCTATGGCGTAACATGTTTTTTCCAAGTGATTGATGTATTTTGAAAATAGCTCAGAGCCTTCCCAGTAGGGATTGATGTCGTAGTAAACCACGAGTTTCCATTCATCCCGGGCCAGCTTTATGTTTGTTATTTTGTCGAAGTAAATGCCTTGCCCATCTTTGAAACGTGATACGTTATGAGTGCATTCTGCCGGTGATATAAATAACATTAATAGCATGAAGGCCATAGTTATAAAATTAATGATTTGGCCCTTTGAGGGTTTTTTCTGATTTGTTGACTGTGCCGTAACCTTCGAATTCTTCTTCTGCTTTTCTGCTTGATTGGTTGAGGTTTCGTTGTTTTCTGTTACAGGAAGAACTGACAATTTGATAATGGGTCTTTTGATGACTCCGTTTTTTGTCTTAACTGATGCGACGCGTACAACGCCGTCCTTCCCCGGGTGAACTTCTGATATTCGACCTAGGGCCCACTTGCCGGCAGGCAAGTTTGTGTCATGAATAATCACAACGTCGTCGACCTTGATGTTTGTCTGATTGTCTGGTGGGATAACTCGACAGTAAATAGCGCATGCGTACGCTTTCGTGTACGAGTCACAGTACCCATGAAGTTCGATGTTTTGATTTTGGCTACTATTTAGCCATCGTGGTACCTTGATATCTTTGATATGTTGTTGATCCTGATAGATTATTTCCCATTCTTTTTTGATGTTATCGGGTACTTGATCGTTCCATCCGATGTCATTTGATACGACGTTTTGAAAGAGTAGCTTTAGCTTTGTTGTTACAGGTGAAAGCCAACCTAGTGGGTCGAATACCTTCGCTATATTCGACAGCAGCTCCCTTTTTGTCATTATTTTACTTGTGTCTGGAGGTTTAATCTTAAGTTCGAAAGTAAAATGATCTTCTAATGGGTGCCAGCGCAGTCCCAGCGTTTTCGTAGATTCCTGATCTTTGAACTCGAAAGTTTGATGTACGTTTTCAGACTTGCTGACTTCTTGCAGTAGCTCCGGCCTATTTGATGCCCATTTACGAAGATTGAAGCCCCCTGATTTGAGTAAGTTGATAAGATCTGTCTGCAATTTCTTAGCTGATTCGATGTCGTGACTGCCGTGTAAGAGGTCGTCCATGTAAAAACTCTCTTCTACGACTCTAGCAGCTTCGGGATAGTTTTTTCGTTCGTCACTTGCTAGCTGCTTTAGCGTCATCATGGCCAGAAATGCAGCGGCCCTTGTACCATAACTTGTTGTAGTTAGTGCGTATTCACGTAGCGGTTGATGCGAGTCATGTCTCCAAATGATTTTCTGATATTTTTGGTCTTGAATGTTTACCATGATTTGTCTAAACATTTTTTCGATATCTGAGATCATCCCGACCTTATACTGTCTCCATTTGATAATGAGTGATAACAAGTCCTTTTGTAGATTAGGTCCGCTGTACATAGTGTCGTTAAGACTGATTCCATTTGATGTCTTACTAGATCCGTTGAAAACGACACGAAGAGAAGTGGTTGCTGAGTCTGGTCGCTGGATACAATGATGTGGCAAAAAGCATTCTTGCGTTGAATTGGGCAGACCACCTGATTCGTCTGTACATTCACGCATGTGTCCCAAGTCGATGTACTCCTGTATGAACTTTTTGTAATTATTTTCGATGCTTTGGTTCTTTTTAAACTTATTTTCGAGTTGTTTGAATTGCGCTATGGCTAAATTTTTTGAGTATCCCAAAGCGTTTTCCATCCCAGGCTTGAACGGTATACGAACGACATATCTTCCATCGTTCTGGCGGAATGTAGTCTCGCGATAAAAGTCAAGGCAGTATTGATCTTCCGAGGATATGGTCGAAGATTCATTGATATCTTCTATGGTCCAGAAACGCGTCAGGTCGTCTATGTTGTTGACGACTATGTTGCATTGATATGATGGCACATTTCCACAAAGTATCCACCCGAGGTGTGTCTTCTGTGCAAGAGGCAGGGCTTCGCTTACATTGATAATACCATCTTGTATGATTTTGGCGTAAACGTCGGCTCCTAGTAAAAGGTCGACAGGGCGGCTAACATGGAATTCGGGATCTGCAAGTTGAACTCCTTCCAAGTGAGACCATTCAGGCTTAGAGAACGTCCTGTTCGGCAGGTGATTTATAAGTGTGTTCATGACATACAGGTTGGCGTCAAATTGAAAATCGTCACTCAGTGATGAAGCGGTGACGTTGATTGCACCTTTGCAGGTTATTCCTTTAGCGCCAATGCCGTACACAATATCCTTGCATCGTTGTCGCGGCAGTTGTAAAAGTTGAGCCGCATTTTGAGAAATCAAGCTCATTTGTGATCCCTGATCTATAATTGCTCTCATGATATGATAATTTCCGTCTGCTGCTTTTATTTTGATAAGAGCGGTTGCTAATAAAACTTCCGTGATATTATTAGATTCTTGCGTAACATTTGAAATATTTTTCCGCTTGCTAAATAAATCGGAAGTGTCTTGTTGCATAGTGTAGGCATCATGCAATAATGTATTGTGTTTCTCGTTACACGTGCGGCAGCGAGTTGTAGAAAAACATTCTTTATCGTAGTGATTGTACAGGCAATTTTTGCATAAATTCAATTTTGCAATAATGCTCCGTTTGCCTTCTGGCCTTGTCCTTTGAAATGTTTCGCAACGAAATATTCCGTGGCTTTGATTACACACAGGGCAATGATTTTTTTGATAATGACTTGATTTGAAATCGTTTGATTTAGTTGGTGATATGGCTGAATCCTTTGTGCCTCCGAACGACTTGTAGAACGGTTTTTTTGATGTTTCAGGTTGAAGATATTGCTTCGGTGTGTCCAACTTTCGCCGGCTCGCTTCAAATGAAGTGAACTTCATTTCCAAGAAATCTAGAAATTCTTTTAGGGTCGGCAAGTCTCGAGGGTTTTTTAGCGATTCAACATATTCAGTATGACTTTCGGCATCCATTTTCTGTGATAAGATATGGACAATGAGTGGGTCCCATGACGTAATGTCCACGCCGAGGTTCCTGATTGCATTCAAACACTCGTTGGTGGTATCATGTAGACGCTTGATCTGTGGGTATGATTGCTGTTGCATTGATGGTGACAAGAGGTTATTAAGGTGGGCCGTGAAAATTAGTTTCATGTTATTGTACCTGTGGTTTAAAATTTCCCAACAGGTTTCATAGTTTTCCGAACTGATGTTGAGATGTTGAATTAGCTTCTCAGCTTCACCTCTGACCTTGTTCTTCAAAAATTGCATCTTCTGTGCGTTTGACATAGAGTGGTTATAATGGATGGCTTCGTTAAATAAGTCTTTGAAGGAAACCCATTGTTGATAGTTTCCACTGAACGGCGGTATATCCATGACTGGGGTTGATTTTTCCCGATGATTCATGGACCATATCTTGGTGTTGATCAACTTTTTGATATCCTGGAATTTCTTCTCATATTTGTAGAAAGTTGGATTATAAACTTCATCGTCTTCAAGGAGCTCACTGTCGATGTCCCAGTGGAGAGAGTCGATAGTTGCCCAACGACATTGAACTGATTTGAGTAAATCTTCCAATTCCCATTTCTCATTAATGAATGAGAGATCTATGTAATATATGGTGCGCGCAAAGGCCTTGAAGTTACTTTGTTGTTTTCTCATTTTTTCTGATAATTTGTTAGTATCGACGCTGTGTTTATCTATATTGTTGAAGATTGGTGGAATTGCAAACCCGGGATTGATTGGAGAAAGCGGGCTGCTCCTTTCCTGAGCGTCTTGAGATGCGGCTTTAGAGTCACCTTCTTTTTCGTGATGGATTGGAAAACTCGGGTTACTGACCTCTATATTACGAGGAGCTGAAGGTTGATCCTCTTGATTTTTGGAGTCTTTATTCGTTTCTGATGCCCAATCTGGCACCAGAGCTGATGTTGAAGGGTTTGTCAAACGCTCGGCAGGCTTCGGTGATACTGTCCTGGGTGATAAAGGAACCTGCTTTGCTATCTCCAAATGAGTCTCTAAAACGGACCGAGCTGATTCGTAAAAGGCTTTGGTCTTGCTATAGCTTTCTTCGGCAAAGGAAGTGTAATCCTTATTTTCGTATGCCATTAACTTTTCATGGTTGATCTGAAATTCCTGCCAGAATCCATCGATGCCTCTCAGCTTGTTATTGATATTAGACACCGTCCGGCGACTTGGTCCATCTTTTCTGTAATTCTCATATAGCCTGTTCATGTTTGACATAAGCTGATTCTGGTCATTGATAACCATCTCTATTTCCTTGCTCGTACTCATCTTGAGTTATTGATGGGCAAGTAGATAGTTTTATTAATAAAATTGATTGATAAGCTTGTGGCCACTGATATTGATTATAAAGTCCGAAATAAATGATTTTTGATTTTGATTTGATTTTGATTGATATTCGATTTTGATGAAATTACCCTTGGTTTTTTGATTTTTAAACTGATTATAATTATCCCTGCAGCGGATGATATTGAAGAGTCCCAAGATTTAGGCGGCTCCCCTGATTTGATTTGGTATTAGACGTCTCTTGATTTTTTGATGGCGAACTGATAATGCTCTCTTGATATCGTTAATGATGTACCCGGATTCTGTGTGACTTACTGCGCTTTTTCAATCCGCACGGTGAGACCCGCTTGTGGGAGGCCGATTGGACGAAAATTTCCGTTATACTGTCACTGGTTCACAATCCGGTTCGAAGGACCATAAGATGTACGGGTCGTACACCTGAGATGATTTGATTCTTGATGGTTGATTGTAGACTTGATAGAAACACTGATATCGTTGTATGATTTTATTGATAACCAAGGTAAATGTATGAGTACTAGCTAGGAGCACGTATAAACGTAAACTAATTCATAAGTGATTAAATCGCCGATACATCGATTTTATTATAGCGTCATTATAATTATATTTAATGCTGACGCGAGAAGTGTACGATGCCTGGATTGTACAGTGACAAATTGACAACCTTAGCTGGCCTGACAGGCCACGACGCAATATGACATGGTGCATGAAGTGCCCCGCGTTAATAACTACTTTGTAGACCGTATAGGTTAGCCACCTTACCTTAGCCAGAATACTTCCGTATTTCTTAAAACATGATATTACATTTTACTAATGTGTAAATTGAAAAGAAATACAAAAATGTACCTACTCCTAACACTTAAGGGGCTCCAAGCGCTTTTTGGCTAGTTTTGACGAGGTTTGAGTGGATATTCCTCCGTCAAAACTATAGATATATTTATGGTAAAAACAGTTATCGGTTCTTCAATTCTTTATCTACATTTGCACGAGAGTTTTTTTTAAAATAATGAATAGTTATTTTTTTATGATTTATTCAAACATGGTCCAAAAAAGCTCTCTTTTCGATATTAGTATGTTATTTATGCACTTTTATATATGAAATCTACATATAACTGTTCCTTATTGACTTCTTTAAAAACCCAAGAGAGATATTTATTTTTAACTCATTTTTACAAAAGTTACGTCCAAAAAAGGGTTTTTTGGCCAGAAATTGCCAAAGTTTGGTGCCATATATCCCGAAAACTGTGAGTTTTGATGTAGATATAGGATACTAGTTTGGTAAACCACGTTGTTCTTAATACGATACGCTATAAAAAACACGAAAAAACCGACAGTTACAGATCGAAGGTCATTGGGAGCTAGGAGCCCCTTAAGTGACGGCTTTTTGAGTGTTGTTAGCACACTCACATTCGAGATATGCACGAACTAATACAAAAGATTATAGTAAGTACCTACTTAACTTTTAAAGCAAGTTTGCAGTGAAATGTACTAGAATACATGTAGGAATGGGTTACTGAATGGTAGACGATTGAATAGAAGTGAGAGACTAAATAAGGCAGAATGAACGAATGATGGATGAGATTCACTGAAGGTAACGGAAGCTGTTCTTTGAGTATGGTTCCTAAATTAATTTATAAAATATTGTATCTTGTTTGCGGGTTTCAATGAAATTAAAGTATATTCGGAAAAGTGGTTTTATTGAACATGTTTTGAAGTTTCGGTTTATAAATTTACTTTTCACGCCACTGTTCGGAAATGTGGCAATAGATGGTTTACACCAAGCTGGAAAGTAGGCAAAAGCTGTAGCACCTGAACCACCACTACTACAATGTTTTATTGTAGTAGTGGTTGTTATTGTTGGACAGTTTGAACAGCGATTCACCAATCACAGCTCCCCCCGCCCCCGCCGCCGGCCCGCGCGCGTGTGGGGGGCAGCGCGCGGGCCGGCCCGTCGCGCGCGCTGCCGGTGCCCCCCACACCCCACACACGAGCGACCGCGCCAGTGTTTCATATTATGATCTTTAATTTGGAACTTAATTTTGACTTAATAATTATAAAAAATATAATTATTTGCAATTTCCTCGCAGTAGGCGTGAAAAGCACTATGTAATGTCTCGGCCAAAAGTGCAATAGATGGACTCGTCTCCTTCGAGGTCCTCACCTAGCAGCTCGGACCTCGAACCCACTCGTCCATCTATTGCCTACTTTCTAGCCTTTACTACAATGTACTATTTTTATAAACCGAAACTTCAAAACATGTTTCAACTTCAACACAAAAAGTAATACTCCAGGCAAAATACGGTTTTGAAAAACATTAATTTATAATAGCGTTTTTTTTGTTGATTTCATTTCAAAATGTTATTCTAAGACGATTAATTCAAGAATCCGACAAACTTTCCACCCGGAAGTAATTATGTAGATTTAAGTGAAGCATGCATTGTCTTTTTTTGTACGATTTATCTCGAATATTATAGAGCAAATGTAAATGAACCAAAATAAAGACAAAAATATTTATTAATATTTTTTCTGACTGTTCAGAAGCTATTTAGTGTATCGTTTTTTTGATGTCTGAAATTTTGTCGGATTTTGTCGCTGGGTAACTATTTAATTGATAATATATCCGTTACACATTAAAAATAAGCTATTATAAATTATTTCCAAATTTGACTTTTTTTCCATACGAGTTGTCAGTTCATTGACTGGACTATAAAGGATCACAAAACCCTATTTCCGAAGAGAACCTAAACCCGATACACTACGTTTGCTTGAAACTAATTCTTGTTTTAAAAACATGTATTCAAATATCCGATTCAGAATTATTAAGGGACGGGTATCATGTTTGGGACACAGGCTTATTTTAGAATAATGGCGTATGTTTTGGAGAATCTTTGGCAGGCTTAGGGCTGTAGGAGACGTAGGCTTAGGCTTAGATTATTTATCAGGTCGGACCTACGGGCGCCTTTCGGGCATAACCGGGAATAACGCTAGGAGGATGACGATGAGAGTCGGAAACATGCTTATGGAAGAAAATATTTTGATCGTCAATATTTTACAACTATTTGCTGCTTGACCCAGCCGACCCCCGACTCTCGTAAGGTATTTATTTTGTATATTGCACTTTGATTTGTTAAAGTGCCCTGTTAGTTTGCCATGCTTGATTTATGCCCGACTATGGCAGAAAGGGATTTGTTTTTAGCAGTAAATGTTTGTATTTACGTGTGTTCCACGGTAGCGTTTAATATTCTGAACCGATTTGATAAAAGAGGTGTCAAGTCATTCGAAATCATACTCCGGGTGTGATATCATGTACGGAAAAAAACCAATTACTTTTCCGTAGTCTGGTCAAAGTTTTTTTAACTATTTATGCTTCTTCAGACTTGTTTACTGACATATGCTCGCCCGTACATAAGTAGCTAATAGTTCGCGCCAACTAATCCGATTTTCCGGCTGACTGGCCAGGCTTTGAGACTGCCAAGTCGGCCAGCCAAAGCGACCGTGACGCCGAGCGTGTTATATCGTGATGATTGGGACGTGTGTAGCGGACTTAATCGAAATCTAGTACACTTTGATGTGATAATCTAACCATTACATGATTTGAGATGAGATTTGTAGCGCGCATACGTCTTGACACGATCGGGTCTTGCGTGGGATCAGCAGGTCGATTGCGTAATCCTTATCCTTACTAATCCTTACTATCCTTACTAATATTATAAATGCGAAAGTGTGTCTGTCTGTCTGTCTGTCTGTTACCTCTTCACGCTTAAACCGCTGAACCGATTGCGATTAAATTTGGTATGGAGATAATTTGTATCCCGGGGAAGGACATAGGATTGTTTTCATCCTGGAAATCACCCCCTAAGGGGATGAAATGGGGGGTTGAAGTTTGTATGGAGCTGCGATATAAACGATTTACACGCGGACGGAGAGTCGCAGGCAGAAGCTAGTATATTCATAAGTTTAGGTTAAACTGTTTAGGTTCTGACCTAGTACGTATCGGCGTTACAGCTAAATGTCATTTTTTGTACGGGGAATTGTCTGTTGAGTTGTCCTAACGTCCATTCAAAAAATATGTCCTTTGATGTGTGATTTATTTTAATTTGCCGCTTGTGGTATTAATTGAATTTCAGTGTATTTTCAACTAACGCAAAAAAACAGCTAATAGGCCACAAGGGCACTTTTACAAGTCAAAATGTGTGTCTTTAGACGACATCATTCTTAACCACTCACTTGCTTTCGAATTTTAAAAATGGTAGCCTAAACTGCTTTTAATTTTTTATTTTCAAAGCAGCCCATACTTCGATTGGCAACCACAGTTGCCACCATCAGTTTAGGGGTCCGTGAAATTGGCAACTGTGGAAGTGAGTGGATAGTAAAATCAACTACATCAAAGTTTACATGTCAAAAAAAATTAACAATCTATGTTTCTTAGAGATGTAAGTAGGTATTAAGGAGACCTACAAGCGTCGGAATTAAAGTAATTATAATTTTACAGTACATATGGTGCGAAAAGAGCACTTTTCTTCCATATGTCGAAACTTTAAAGAGCCATATGTACAGTAAAACGTTGTACGATACACGTGCGAATAGGTAATTCGCAACTCGTGTCGATTTAAAACTCTCCCTTCGGTCGTGTTTTAATTTATCACCACTCGTTGCGGATTTCCTATTTTCGGCACTTGTATCGTAAATAACTAAAAACTGGTATCCACAGAGATGTATAAGTTCTCTGAGTACCTAAGTAATAAAATAATAATATCAAATGACAACAGAGTGAAATCTTTCATGTGAATTCCGCAGAACAGTGAAATGAAGTTATACTCGTCGTCCTAACAAACATGAACCGTCTGGACTCCATATTTGCTCATTGAGATAACGTACGAACGAGCACGTAATACGTACTTATTGAAACTAGCTTTCGCCAGTGACTTCGTCTGCTTATACTTGGGTGATTGTCAGATTTAGGTGCGCGTGTTTTCGGTGGACATTGCCAAAGTTAAGGGCTTTAAAGCCTAATTTTCCTCTTCTATAATTCTATGCGATAAAAACATATTATATATAAACATAAGCCCTAAACTATTGCCCACTGAAAAGACGATTTTTGTTTTACCGACTGACAATGAGCCACTTCCAAGTTTCATTCCAACTTCTACATATCTCCTTGGTAGATGATTCCGGAAAAAGTGTCCTGTTTTCATCTTGCTGGTCGTTTGCGTTAAATACCGTTATGCAATTGTTTGTAAATAAAATTAACAGTTGAATTAAACTCAAATAGTTTCGCAAGTACTCCTCAGATTATAAACAATCTCTGTGCTAAGTTAAATCCAAATCCATTTTGTGTTTTTTGCGTTGAAACTTTAAATTTGTAACATTAGCACGTCAATCATGTAACGCTTTGTACACGCATCAGGTAGATCCAAATGTCACTTTTTGTTGAATATACAGTTGAGTTGTCCTAACGTGTGTTCATAAAGTTACATGATCACCCCTCTGATGCAAGTGGGATGGTGTTACAGGCGAACCGACGTGAGGCTTTTTAAATTAGATCCACATTACATTTACTACGATAAACCTATAGGTTACAATGTAACGGTAGGAACTTATGTTACTTATACAATACATCAAACGGAAAATTGTTGAGGTTTCTCGGAAGCCGTTAGATGTTAAAGGCAAAATATTCGAATAATATTCGATTTGTAAAGTGTCGTTTCTCAATCACTAACTCAAAATACACTTGTTGACAAAGTAAATGCTTCCATTTTTAGGTTTTCAAGTTTGAAATGATTATTTGCTTTAGCGAAACTGTAGCGAAATATAATTATAATTAAGACTAATATATATATGTATAAGCATGAAATGCATGCTGCTCGCAAATTTGTATGCCTAACGGCCAAACATAGTGATACACATATTACCATTGTACCATCTTTGTTACCTATGTTTCACAAATAAACTTTACTTTACTTTACTTTATTTATATTTTCACTTATTAGCTCAGCATCAGCTCAGGTTACCTGAAAAACATCAACTAATAGAAAAAGCGCCCTTTTATAGTCTGTATCATCAGTTTTCATTGCGTTGCTAATCTATTTATCTTTATTCGGCAAATAATACACCGCCCAAATTTAGATGTAGGCAATGCAAACTTTATTAGATCAGTAAATGTATAGGCGTTACACTAGAGTCTCCCTGAGGCGTCGAATGTGGTTGCATCAAAGCAGAATTGGCTTGGCTGCCCAATAGCCAGAGGCGAGCCAATGAGTTTCTCAGATAGACACACACCGGAACGGCAGGACATTTGGTGAAACAAACATTTGTGTTTCCGCCAGTCTTGGACACATTTCCATTACAAAACACATGCCGATTCTCAGACACAGACAAATACATAATAACGTCACTGCTTGCTCTGTAGGTATGTGTAGTTGTGTTGCTAGTAGTGAATAAGGTCGCCAGAGCTCCTGAAGATGTGCTGTGGTTAGTCCACTCAATTGCTTGTGGCAACCACAGCTGTCAATTTCGCAGACCCTAAACTGATTGTGGCAACTATAGTTGCCAAGCGAAGTTTGGGCTTCTTTGATAAAGAAAAATTAAAGCAAATAGGCTAACTTTTTAAAAATCCGTAATTAAGTGAGCGGTTAGAGTGAGGGACCCCCATTCGTCTGTAGCTATCAACACAATGAATCCTCAAACCAGTAAGCAACACACAGGCGTGTCTTTTAGAATCACAAGTTTCCATAGACGGTGTAAAGTTAATAGCATATAAAGTAGCCAAATATATCGTAACACACCCTTACTCTTACAGTAATAAAGACGTGTACCGAAATATTTGCCTACTTTGGCTGCTGCTTACTATATGATGCTGACCGTACTTATCATCAGGCAGTCCTTAAATGCTTGTGTGCCAGCGTGGTGGTATAAAAGAGGACTTAAGAGGGAAGTATACCTTTGGAATACTACGTACTCGTCCATACAAAATGAGAAAACGTTTTTCCACTTCTGAATATTTTCCAATCTCAATTATTTTTTTGTACGTTCTTGACACAATTAAAGACTAGGTTTATAGGTTGTCCTTTTTTCAACATTTGCAATAAATTATAATTTATAGCCACCTAAAAAAAAATATTTTTTAATAGCGAAACCTATCGATCGACATCAAAATCAAAGTGATTTGTTAAGATTTAGTAAGTGGAAAACATTTTCTCTCGAAATGGAAATTTCATGCAAAAAGTACCTAAGATTGTCAGTCGCAAGCTGCTAGCTATACTTTCCTCTTAAGGATATTTAGAACTGGCTGCCCGCGGCAAATATGCCAAGAAAAAGACTAAACATATTTTAAAACTGCCCGCGAGTCTTGGCCCGCGTTTTACCAAGAAAAAATCCTTTAGTCGCTCTGTACCTATAACGCAGTCTGACTAATTCGCGTTATGCCAAAATGTCATTTAAAATAAGCGTTTGGACTAAGTATGTTTTGGTCTATGTCGCAATAGAGCTACTTCTTGTTTAGCCCATTTAGCGATACGGATATGTCGCATTAAATCTACTTCTGGTATAGCCCATTTATGGCCGGTTCCAATAATCGATCCACCGATGGTTTTCCTTACCAACAGTTACATTTTGACACATTTTCTACGGGTAATCTGTCAAAATGTAACTGCCGTAAGGGAAATTTACCGGTGGATTGATTGTTGGAACCGGCCATTATTGAAAGACTATGTCACATTAAATCTACTCCTCATATAGCCCATTTAGCAATACGGATATGTCGCATTAAATCTATTTCTCATAATGGGCATTTATCCATTCGACTATGTCGCAATAGATCTACTTCTCACAATGGGCATTTAGCGATACGACTATGTCGCAATAGAATTCTCGTATAACCCATTTAGTGATACGACTATCTCGATATTCATTTTAACTCATTCGCGAGAGCTGAATGCCCACTTTCCACTGCGAGTTAAACGGACTCCGCACGGAGTTCGTGCCGCTCGCAGTGGAAAGTGGGCAGAATGTTCAATATAAACTCCTATGACAATTTGACAACTGAAGTGCTTAATCTTTCAATATTCTACTTTGTGATAAATAACAAAAACTATGTGTCATTCTTAAATGATTCTTACCCAGTTTGAATTGCAGATTGGAATTTACTTAAATGGAAGTTAATGAAAACATAGGCGTATGTTGAAAATATTGTGCACGTTTTTAGAATTGTTCTGTAGTCTCTGAAATCTACAGTGCAATCTTTAGTGAACATGGTCCAAAAGAGCTTTGCTGGAAATGTATGGGCAAATGGTCCCTTTTTTATGGCACAGTAACGGCACCTTGTTAGATGTGTAGAGTACTTCCATACAAACAATAGTTACTATCAGACATCCGTCTTAAGTCGCGTCCTAATCTATAATAGTATTCGACCATTAAAAAGTAACTCATATTCTCCGTTTTCATAATTATATACGCGTTGTAGATTAGGACGCATAACTCAAGAAGGATGTACTTTAGAGCTGAGCTGCCATAGTAACTATTGTTTGTATGGAAGTACTCTACCACATCTAACAAGGTGGCGTTAGTGTGCCATAAAAAAAAAGGCACCAATTTTGAGCAAAGCCCTTTGTAGCTGTGGGTTAAAAATGGATTTGACCACAATAAATTTCAATAAATTGTTTTAAAATTTGAAACTACCCTTTCACTATTTTATTATCATAATAGTACTTATAATTGGTAAGTAACAAATTACAGTCCTTTATTTATTTGGAAAGGAGAAAAAAAGAAGGAAAAAAAAATACCCACGATACTGCTAGTAGTGCAGCTTGGCAGTGCGGTGGGAAAGGAGGGTTTTTTTTTCCATTTTGTCTTACGCGTAGAGCTAAATCGTAGGACAAAACGGACTTCACCCCACTAGTACCTAGGTTCACCCTTGGACTAAAACGCAGTAAACCTAAATCTCAATTCGCCTATTTCGCTTACAAACTAAATCTTAATCCACCTAGCTCGCCCTTCAACTATACGCACTAAACCTAAATCTCAATTTTTGTGTTTAAAATTTAAAATTATATTGATAGTATTCCACTTTTTTGTTTTTTTATTTGTGTAACCACTCGGAACTGATTGTTGATTGGCTTAAAAATCCACCGTTTCATTTATTCCTCGTGTTACAAGCCACACCCTGTATATATAGGCAGTTTTTATAAATACAACGAAATACCGGAAACCATTCAAGATTTAAAAGAAAATGTCTGAAGGCTGAGCATAATGTTGAGTTGGGGCCATTTCGTGACACGCTCGTTTCATTGTTTAGCTCATTCGTCGGTTTTGTTCAATTTGTCACGAATAAAATGTTTCTTTTTTTATAAGGATTGACATTTATCTAGGGTTCATTTAAGGCTTAAGGACCATCATGGCAGGCAAAGAACAATTTTCGCAATAGACCTTCTTTCTGGACAATATCGACGACCGACCGGTTTGGCCTAGTTGGTAGTGACCCCGTGAGGGCATTTATTTGTGTTCCTGTGTCGTGGGTGTTTTTCTATGTATTTAAAAGTGTTTATTTATGTATATAAGAATGATTATCGTCGTGTAGTACCCATAGCACAAGCTTTGCTTAGTTTGGGACGAGGTCGATTTGTGTAAGATTGTCCACAAATCATTATTTATTATGACGTATTGTAAAATACATAGGAATGTTTCAAATGGCTATGGAACAATATTATGCAGAATGCACAGTCTGTCAGGAATCAGAGGAATCAGCAATGCTCATCCTCTCCTACGATACACTGCTAATACGCAAAAAAATAGCATAATTAGTTCCTGAGACATTTAACGTTGTGAGAGATAAACAGATAGAGTAGCACCAAAAGGGTTAGTTTTTTACCTTTTTGGTATAGAACCCTAAAAAGTACATACATACTTTCACTAGGCATTACCTAGGTTGATCTTACCACCTTAGACACCTAGGGTGGTAAGATCAACCAGAGAATATTACTCCCAAACGACTAGAAATGGGCTAATTGACATTAATTAAAACCTACTTTCGCATCTCTTTAAAAGAAAAATGCTAAACTGAAAATAAACTGAACAGGTAAGGTGAGTCGGGGCAAGAGTAACATCGGGGGAAGAGGGTCAAAGGCTTCTCCAGCTAATTCTATTGAATTGAGCGCCTTTTTGTACCGTCGGTAAAACAGACAGGCGTGTATTCGTTCCATCATCATATTATAGATGTCTCTTTCACACGCCATATTGAAACAAAACGCGGTTTACTTGTGATAAGTGGAAGTGCGCGTGTAAAAGACAAAAGCGGTTTTGTGTGATTTATGGCTGTTTATTAGGTTTTGTTTGTTGGTGAGTCGAATATTTATAGTTTATTTCTTATGTTACATCGTTATTTTCTGTAATTCCTATCGATTATAAGTTTTTATCAAGCCAATAACATTTTAACCTCAAATTATTTAAGTGGGGCAAGAGTGCCAGTTCAGTCCGGGGGAAAAGAGTCATAAGCTACTCTTACCCCATGTCAGGACGGTCAAACTTTTTATAAATTGTCATTTTTATTACAAATTGGCACTGTTTAATTCAGGCATGTGCGTACTGAGTATGCGGTTTTTCGACATTTGAGGATGCGGATGGTGCTTGAAGCACTCAAAAACATCAATTATCAACTATATCGTGACACAATTACAATTACGTACAAAACAAAAGAATCGCCTCAGTTCTTGTCACCTGATAAAATGCGGTAAATTGGTATATGTATAACAAAAACAAAATAAATATTTTTATTGGTTGAAGACGAAAGTAATCACGAGTGGCATTAATACTAAATACTACTGTAATACCTATAGGTACTCGTAAATAGTATAGTTTTCAAAGTGAATTAAAAAATTCAAAGCATTTTTTTATTTATTTAAGTGTAAGGTGGTTTGTCACCCCTGATAACACTTACTATGACACTCTTGCCCCAGAATATGTATAAACGCAGTTTCTCAGAATTTTGAAGTTTTTCAACTTATTAAGGTACTAGCTTCTGCCCGCGACTCCGTCCGCGCGGAAATCGTTTATATCGCAGCTCCATACAAACTTCAACCCCCCATTTCATCCCCTTAGGGGGTGATTTCCAGGATGAAAAATATCCTATGTCCTTCCCCGGGATTCAAACTATCTCCATACCAAATTTCATCGCAATCGGTTCAGCGGTTTAAGCGTGAAGAGGTAACAGACAGACAGACAGACAGACAGACAGACAGACACACTTTCGCATTTATAATATTAGTATGGATTCATTATCTTGACAGTGTCTACCAACTGTGTTACTAAATACGTAAATCCACTGGAGCTAACCTAGTTCATGTTAGGTACGTACGATACTCTTACCCCAGTCATGGGGCAAGAGGAATACAGTCATGCCAGTTTTTTTTTTTTTTTTAAAAGTGCATGTTTTAAAAGGTTCTTTGCTTGATAAGTGGTTTCAAATAGAAATATATAAAATTTACTTATATGTTATCGCTTTATTATACGAATTAATGCAATAATAAGATCACAAACACTATTTGAATCTAACTTTAAAAAAAGTATGAAGCTCTTGCCCCGACTCACTTTAAAGTAATAACAAAGATGGCAATTGGCAAAGTTTTACAAGAAGGCGCATTTCATGTCCTTTAGGTATCTCTGCTAAAACGAGAAAAAATATGGGATGTTAAAACATTCACTGCCAAGAATCGCTACGCTCGTAACCGATCCTGTGCTATTCCTCGTATGTATCGGAAAGCGACTACGGCGTAGGCGCCCGATAGGTGGGTTCCTGGTAGCGAAAGCGTTAAAAAAAGATTTATTGTCGCAAATAAACACAAAATCGAACAGAAACCTACTTAGGTTAAGTGCGAAAGTAGCTTCAGGGCCTAGCGTTTGCTGCGAGCCTGTCGGCGCTGTTTTCCAGCCCGCACCTACATCACGGGATATAAAAATAATAGCTAGTTGCAAGTGGAACATTTGCATTATTTACTCGTAATGTACTGCTTTTACTGCCAGGAACCCGCCAGTTGAGCGCTCGGCTCGTAGGCGATTCCTCTACAATAGTATTTTATGCAATCGTTATTTAATGAATGAATGTACAAATAGTTACACTATTGTCTTAGGCTTAGTACGTGTAAAGATAGTTGTAAGTGTGGAAATAAAAAATAAAAAAATAATGTATGATTTTTCAGTCGAGTACCACGTTTAGGCCACCAAGCTTGCTGAGTGGCCTAATTAAGGTAAGAGAATTAAAAAGCTAATTATAAAACTATTGTTTACAATACTTTTTCTACGAGAGTACGAGGTATCTATTGAAAATCGCCCTGCTGAAACGAAGTGCAGCCAACCGCTATTTTTTAAAACGCGTTGATGTCTTTCTGTAAATCGAGCCTCGTGATTGGTCAAAGTTCATTTTAGTTCTGTGTACAATTGAATAATTATTATTTCGATTATCCATAGACCATACACTATTGTATCAGAATAATCATAATCATAATCATTTAATCATTGCTTTGTGTGTATAAAAGATCTTAAAGCTATCAAGGTTTCAACACAACCCTGTGAGGGCACTGCAACAGAATATAACAAATAGATCATAATAATAATAAAGTTCAATTAACAATTTAAAACAATATTATCATGCATTTACATTTTTATCAATTATCAATTATAACATTTTGTACCCAACTATTCATAATAATAATAATCATTTATGTCAGATAAGAAAAATATTAATTATAAATTGAATCAAATGCATTAAAATTAAATGAAATTAAATTACAGAATGTCATGAAAAATAAGAATACAACAAAACAATACAAATTATTTAAGATCATAAATTATATATCCGCAAAAATCAATATTAATTTAATACTATACTAATTATATTTTATCAACACTACAGCACAGACATGTGGCATGGTACAGGGAGTCGTCAGGCTGAACGGTAGAGAACGAAGAGAAGACGTTATGTGGTTGTTTAACACAAGAAGATTGAAAAATTAAATATTACTTTTGTAGGCTAAGTATTCACTAACTGAGTAAAACGTTTTATTTACAAGAAATGCTTTTAAACTTGTGAGAAATTTATTACTGTTAGGCTCGTTTTTTATTTCGTTGGGTAATTTATTGAATATTCTTATTGACATTGAGTAGGGGCCCTTTTTATGTATAGCTAGTTGTGATGTTGTTTGGAACAGATTGTTTTTGAACCGGGATTCAAAACGACGGGGCATATCTCCAAGTTTAGAGTAGAAGTCCGGGTAAGTTTTCACAAATTTACAGGTTTCAAATATGTAATATAATAAAAGTATTGAAGTGCGTTATGGTTTGCGAGGTTCTAATTTAAAGATTATAGTCGACGAGTATAAAAACGGTTTTTTGCATGTTATCAGCTACGAGCGTAGCGCTACAAAAATGATGGCAGTGAATGTGGATTGGCCTAAAGCATCGCGACGTGTGCTACGTCGTAGCACGCATAAGCATTATTTTGCTTTGCAGCGGTATACCTATAATCGGCCGTAGTGGCATGATTCATATGTGAATAATAGATTAACAAAATAGAAACGCTTTATCACTTTTTAAAAATGTTACGTACTTTGAAAAAGGAGGAAGTTCTCAATTCGTCGGAATCTTTTATTGTTTATGTATGTTCCCCGATTACTCGAAGATGCCCTTTTTGTTAACCTTTTTTGTTTGAAAGGGTATCCTTCCTAGGTGGTCCCATTATATTATATAGCCACACTTGAAAGGGTGCCTCCCACGAGATATAACAACAATATATATAATTTCATATTAATAAACGTTCACAAGATATAATAATGAACGTTAGCTATTAATTGTTAGTCATTAAATCAATCAAAGTAATAATATAATAAAATAGATACAATAGCGATATACGTTAGCTATAACAACAACACCAATAGTTTTATAAGGAATAACGGTCAATTGACATAATATTCATATTATATAACGTTTTTTTCTATAACACTCACGTTGACTAATTTCATTTCATATAACATACATAACGTATAACGATCATAACACATAGTATATTTTCGTACAAGGATTTAATACAGAAAATCAGGTTAAGGCAACTAGAAGAAGGGGGGCCGGCTACAAAAGGGGCTCGGGGGGCGAAGCCCCCCGCAGTAAAAAACAATGATAAATAAATAAATAAATAAATATTAGGGGACAATATTACACAAATCGACCTAGTCCCATAGTAAGCTCAATAAGGCTTGTGTTATGGGTACTGACGACGATATATTTAATAGATAGAAATACTTAAATACATGGAAAACATCTGTTCAACTCCTCGCCTAGTGCGAGTGGAGTGAACTGCCACGCGTTTCGCGGGTCATATAAGCCAGTGGATTGGCTACAAAACTTGTTCAACTCACCTGATTCCGGGAGGCGCGATGTTCGCTCCTCGGCCCGGTTGGTATCTGTCAAGGTTCAGTCAACTGTCAGGTCAAGTCAAGTTCAATCAAGAAGGTCTCCGGGCTGAAGAAGCAGCCGTTGTGTTCCGGGGCAGTATCGCCAACAATCCGCGGCGTCGAATCACCAACTCTTCCGATGTCACCGAAATATCCACACAAAACACTCGGACACCCGTGTGTCTTCAAAGCGAGCGATATTACACAAAACAAGGCAAATGCGTTTCCAAATTATCCAAAACCACTCGTTTTCTTTCGGGTCCGCAACCACGAGGTTATCTCTTTTCTCTCCGCCTTGACAAAGTGTCACTGTCAAAACCACAGACTCAAAAGAGGCGTACACACGTGAGGAGTTTAAGGGGGCGGGCAGACGGTCGGCCCGAACAATCACCCGCCTCGGAACGGCCTCTAAGCCGGTCCGCTATACTAGGGGAAGTCGCGATAGGGTTGCTACCGCTCGCTTCAGAACCGAGTCCCCAACCATGACCTCGGCAAACCGAGGGGTCCCGTCCTTACCGGGAAACAAATTAACGATGCGCCCCCGGCGCCATCGCAGTGGCGGAAGGTTAGCATCCTTAACTAGCACAAGGTCTCCAACTCTGGGGGGACTGGTTTTGTCAGTCCACTTGAGGCGCTGCTGCAAAACATGCAAATACTCTAATGACCATCTGGTCCAAAAGTTCTGAGCCATTTGTTGCAGCATCTGGTAGCGCGACAAACGACCGGAGGGTACGTCCCGGAGGGGGTGCTCCGGCAACGCTGCAAGTGGCTGGCCAATCAAGAAATGGCCTGGAGAGAGCGCTTCCAGGTCATTTGGGTCGGAGCTGAGCGGACACAACGGACGGGAATTGAGGACGGCCTCAATTCTACAAAACAACGTCGCGAGTTCCTCAAAAGTCAATACAGTTTGACCGACTACCCGATACATATGGGCTTTTGCTTGCTTCACGCAAGCCTCCCAGATTCCACCCCAGTGGGGGCAGCCTGGCGGATCGAACGTCCAGGTGATACCCCGACGGGAGAGGTCTGTTCCAATATCAATCTTATTTTCAAATAAAAATTTTACAACATCTTGTAAATAACGGTCGGCACCCTTGTAATTGGTTCCACAATCTGACCGGATCAGAGATGGGAGTCCCCTACGGGATACAAATCTATCCAATGCCGCAATAAAAGCCTCCGTCGTAAGATCACCAACAAGTTCAAGATGAGCAGCCTTGGTCGACAGGCATACGAAAACGCACAAATACGCTTTTACAACCTTCGCATTTCGAAGTCGCGACGTTTTCACTAAAAAAGGTCCCGCAAAATCGGTCCCCACCCTAGAGAAGGTCCTAGCCTCGTTGACCCGATCAGGAGGAAGGTCCCCCATCTGGGGCTGCATCGTGGCTGCCTTGAGCCGAAAGCAAGGCAAGCACCGAAACACGATGCTCCGAATAACCCGTCGGCTGTTCAATATCCAAAAGTCTCGCTGCAAAATGCCCAAGAGTGCATTGCAGCTGGCATGCGAGTTCTTTATGTGGCGGTCAATCACCAACAATTCCACCAGATGCCCCTTCTTAGGCAGCAAAATGGGGTGGCGCACCGAGTACGGCAAGCTAGCGTTGCGGAGCCGTCCTCCAACCCGGAGTGTACCCGACTCGTCAATGAACGGGTTGAGGCGTGCTATCGCCTTCGGTAGCTTAGGACGTCCCTGCCGCAGGGGCTTCAATACGTCCCCAAAGTGTTCTTCCTGCACAACCCTAATCCAATGATGTAGGGCGGCATTCCGCTCTTCTGTGGCGAGAACTCTAACGCGTGACCGGTTGTCAGGGTGGCGACAATTGTGTATAAATCGCTTGACCCAGGCGGTCACTCCAACAAGCTTGTCGAGAGAGCTATACCGTTCTAGCAACCAAGCAGTGTCTGACACTGGAGCGGTCTCGACAAGGTGGACACCCAAGCCAGAGGATGGGGTCCCAATCACACAACTGGCAGGCCAGAGTGTCTCCGGTTCCAACAACCAATCTGGTCTCCACCACAGTGAGTGGGCAACAAGCTCAGGTGCCGTGCAACCCCTGGACGCCACGTCCGCTGGGTTCAGTTCACCTGGCACGTGTCTCCAAACCAAGGCAGTCTCCGAATTCTGGATTTGCGAGACCCGGTTGGCCACAAAGACCTCCAAAGTATGGAATGACGACTGCAGCCAACACAATACAATTTGGCTATCAGTCCATGCGTAGACACTCTCCTCAAGGTTCACGGTGTCCTTCAAGGTAGAGGCCACGTGGTTCAGTAGGCGTACAAGAAGAGCCGCTCCAGATAATTCCATTTTTGGGATTGTCAAACGCGTGCGAAGGGGAGCCACCTTGCTCTTCGCCATTACCAAGTGCAAATCGACCGATCCGGCGGAGCTGACCGTCCGCAAGTAAACGGCCGCTGCATACCCTCGCTCGGAGGCGTCGCAAAACCCGTGTAGGGTTACTCGGCATTTCCCGGCCGGCAACAGCTTACGCGGCAGTTCGACCTGATTTATCTCCGGGAGCGTGGAGAAGAAAACCTCCCAATCGCTCAACAAATTTCCGGATAGTGGATCATCCCAACCCAGTTGGACCATCCACAGGCGTTGCATAAATGCCTTCGCCGTGAAGATGACCGGCGCGATCCATCCATTCGGATCGTACGTCCTGGCCACCGTGGACAGCACAAGCCGCTTCGTCCAGACCCTCGGGGAATCCAGTTCCACCCGATAGGTGAACACATCTTGGACTGGTCGATATTGCACGCCTAGGACTGATAACATGTGCGGGCTCTCAACATTTTCGAACAGGTGCGGATCCTGCTGGTGATCCTCGGGGAGGCCGGCCACCACGGCCGGTGAGTTGGACATCCATTTGCGCAATTCATATCCACCCGTCCGCAAGAGTTCCACCAGCTCATCCCGCAAAACCAAAGCCTCTTTGACACTGTTTGCCCCGGTGCACACGTCATCGACAAATAAGTCCCGTTCCAAAATGGCGGACGCTCGAGGGAACCTCAGTCTCTCTCGAGACGCCAATTCTAA
Organism: Epinotia ramella; assembly: GCA_947578815.1. Taxonomy (NCBI): domain Eukaryota; kingdom Metazoa; phylum Arthropoda; class Insecta; order Lepidoptera; family Tortricidae; genus Epinotia; species Epinotia ramella. The sequence continues at coordinate 6,257,183 of OX388213.1, forward strand.
CAAAGTTCGAATTGAAATGTACGGACTGCTCTTCAAGCCGTATGTATTCGTATTCAGCTCGTACACCAACATCGGTTCATCAGGGCTCTCACGCCACAAGATCAGCTGATACCGACGATCATCAGGATGGATCACTGTCTGCCGAAACATCATCCGGATGTCGGCGACGAACACCACCTGATGTTTCCTAAAATTTGTGAGGATATCCGTGATATCCTTGTGCAGCTTAGGACCTGCATGCAAACACTGGTTCAATGACACCCCAGTCGAGGTGGACGCGGACCCATCAAAGACCACACGAATCTTGGACTCCGGGGATTTTAGGACCGCGTGGTGCGGCAGGAAGCAGTGCTCCACTGTACTCCAGTCCGTCCGAGCCACCGACATGTGTCCCAAACCCTCGTACTCCCTCATGAAGTCCACATACTTCTGCCGGAAGAGCGCATCTCTTCTCATTCGGCGTTCCATCGAAACCAGCCGCTTCTCAGCCATCTCACGTGACGCTCCAAGAGGAGGTCGGTGGATGAGCAGAGGAAGTCGTGTTATGAACCGACCAGAGCAGAGGCGCCCAGTATTATTTTGGTAAAACCGTTCGCACTCTTCCTGCTCGGGGCTCATACGCGACGCGGTAGGTGGTTCCTCAATCTCCCAGAACCGTTGCACGGCTTCTGAAAGAGCAGTTCCAACCAGACATCCCTCCTCAGTAGGAGGCGGTGGAGCCGCTAAAACCAAACCCATTACAGCATAGCCAAACACCGTTTCCAGTGTAACCAGTCCGCCAGGCTGTAAGGTACGGTTGCCGCTCAACAGCACCCGCCCAAGAACGTCTGCACCCAGCAACACGTCAATCGGACCAGGTCTGTCAAATCCAGCATCCGCCAGAACTAATCCAGCTGTCAAACTCCGAACCTCTGGAGGCAGCTTCACCTGGGGGAGTCTCCCCACCACTTCATCCAATACTAACGCGGGAGCATTAATCCTCGCGCGTGAAGTGGGACCCGGTCCAAAGGTGAGTAAGGTCTGCCCTACCAGGTTTGACACTGTCACATTGCCTACCCCACGTATACTTTCCGGGTGGGGTTTCACAACCAAGCCCAACTGTCGCACCAACCTACTGGATACCATGCAGCCTTGCGCTCCCGTGTCAAGGAGAGAGCGCACGCAGGCTGATCCTCCGCCAGGGCCCCAAACACAAACCGAAGCCGTGGGCAATAACACGGTCTCCAAGGGCGTGGCGGTGGCTGGTGCGTGGGCGGCGTATCCCTAGCAGGGATAACGCGTTGCATCCTGTTCCGCATGGGCGGGCCGCTCGTACCGCTCGAGCGGGTCCCACTCCGGCTGGTACTGCCGTCGCGCCATGCGTGCCGCCTGCGGCCCCTGGTATGTCCTACTCCGGCCGTACACCGGAGGTCCCGACGCCAAGCGGGGTCGCTCCACAAGCGGCGGCGACATCCGTGGCGCCTGCCGGGGTGGAGGCGTTTGCGGGCACCCGCCCGTAAGGACCCCCCGTTGGGGCCCGGGTGCGTGCGAAGTAGTCGCGTAGTTTTGGAGGGGGGGGGGAGGGGGGTGTTACCCGACGTCCCCACTGGTAGGCCATGGGCCCCTGGTCAGCCCGCTGCTGACTCCGAACAGGGGAGCATGACCCCTGCGCAGGGGGGGGGGGAGGTGTATCCCCACTGCGGTTCATGCATAAAATGGGGTGGTGCTTCCCACCACAGGACCTACACGCCCGCGGGTGGGCACAATCTCGCACAAAATGTGGGCCCAAGCAAACAAAGCACCATTGCCGCTGCTTAGCAATGTTGCGGCGTCCCACAACCCGCTGCGCAAGAAACTTCGGACACGCTGGCACCCGATGGCCAGGGTTCTTGCAGCATAGGCAGACTTCAGGGTCCAATGCACTGATATTATATTGGTGAGGACCCGCTGGTTGTGGGGCCGATTTGCCCCACCCTCCCCTTTGAGGTGCAACTCTCCCCTGGGCCCGCTGGGCCCCAGGAGGCCTCGGGGGTGGAGGTAGATCCGAGGTGTCGGCCCGTCGACACTCAAGTTCCAATTGGTCGATAAGATTGGTGAAGGTCGGCAGATGCTGAGCACTTTCACCACCATACCGGTGCTCAACCTGGCCCGTACATCAGCCGGCAGCCGGTTCAACAAAAAATTCAACAGTATGTAGGACCACTGGTCCACCGGCAAACCAAGGTTCTCTAACCCTTTGGTCGCTGTCAAAACAGGATTCAGCATTTTCAGCCGGATGTCTGAAGCCTGAGCGATCCGAGGGATATTCCAGATCTTAGTCATAAGAGTATCCGCAAGTCGCCGCACGTTCTGGTATCGGTCCCTCAGCAACGTGCGCGCGATTTCATAATTGTCGTCGGTGACCGACAAATGCGCGATCAAGTCGCGCGGCTCCCCGACGAGAGCAGACATCAGCTGCGCCAACTTCAACGCCGCTGGCAGGTCCGTCCGGGCATGCACCAAGCTATCAAAGAGGTCGATGAAGCTGGTCCACTCGTCCAGGTCTCCTCGGAAGACCGGCATCTGTATGGCTGGCAAGCGCGCTGCCAACCCTGGGTGGTAGATAACTGCGTGTTTCGGAACGTCCCGGGCCGCACCATTCCGAACCCGCAGTATCTTAGAAGCCCTCTCGACAATCCTGTCCCCAAAATCCATACATTGCTCAAAGTCCCGCTCCACCTGCTCGGTCTCCGGGGTCGTCCGGCCGGGCTCCGCTAGGTAGAGTTCAACCTGGAACTCCACAGCCTTAAGACGGTCTGACACCTCCTCGTACCGGGTCAACAAAGCCTCCTCCCGGTCATTTCTGTCAACCAAAGCTGCTGCAGATGAAAACCAACGCAGTGCAGACTGGATCTTAGCCTTAGGTGTAGATCCCATTTTAAATGAATTTCCAACAATACCAGAGAAAATTAAAATTAATTTAATTAATGTGGAAATTCCAATCTCTTGGTCACCCTAGTGAATCAAAACCAAATATCAACTCAATTACAGAAATGCCTTACAATAACAACCAATATAGATTCTCAAAACGCAGTGGAAGCTCAAATTATAATCTATAATTGGCTAGTTAGATCACTTGTACAATAATCTAGCTTACAACTAATATTTGTGTTAGCCTTATATTTTAGCTTATATTCTTAACAACCTTGGCCGCTTATAGCAAACTGAATAAAACAAATGCCTTATTACCAAACAACAAGCTATGAAAGGCTTTCCAAATTACAATCAATCACCTTCCGGAGGTTGTAATCTCACTAATTTGCACTGCAAGTACAATAATTTCGTGAAATTTACAGTACAAAACACTTGCAGTGCCACAAAATAGAGGTTTTAAATGCTTGTAGCTAAATTTGGTTTTAACAAATAACCTCAAAATTTTTACCCAAAAGGAAAAAACTATCAAAATTCGCGTTTTTTCTTTGTGAGTAACCACGCTCTGGGTACCAAAAATTTTTCAACTCCTCGCCTAGTGCGAGTGGAGTGAACTGCCACGCGTTTCGCGGGTCATATAAGCCAGTGGATTGGCTACAAAACTTGTTCAACTCACCTGATTCCGGGAGGCGCGATGTTCGCTCCTCGGCCCGGTTGGTATCTGTCAAGGTTCAGTCAACTGTCAGGTCAAGTCAAGTTCAATCAAGAAGGTCTCCGGGCTGAAGAAGCAGCCGTTGTGTTCCGGGGCAGTATCGCCAACAATCCGCGGCGTCGAATCACCAACTCTTCCGATGTCACCGAAATATCCACACAAAACACTCGGACACCCGTGTGTCTTCAAAGCGAGCGATATTACACAAAACAAGGCAAATGCGTTTCCAAATTATCCAAAACCACTCGTTTTCTTTCGGGTCCGCAACCACGAGGTTATCTCTTTTCTCTCCGCCTTGACAAAGTGTCACTGTCAAAACCCCAGACTCAAAAGAGGCGTACACACGTGAGGAGTTTAAGGGGGCGGGCAGACGGTCGGCCCGAACAACATCTATGACTCAGAAACATATTCATGCTCATCACACAAATATTTGTCCTTACCGGGATTCGAACCCAGGACCTTCAGTACTTACAATCTTTCAATTACTTAGGTGTTATGAATATTATACTCTTTAATCGATATATCAATTGATATTATATCTTAAGTACCTTATACTTTACGAAAATATATATTTTGACATTATACCTTTCGTTAATTATGTGCAATAAACGTTATACTAAACAAGCTTATACACAGTGAGCGTATATATTATGAACGTTATATGACAAGTTGTTATACCTCGTATTACTTACCCCGTACGTAAAAAAATCACACAAGAATAATCATACATACTTATAACAAAGCTTAGTTGGACTCTGGTTCCTTCAGCTAGCTCGGAAGGGTCAGAATGTGATCAATAATCATCATTAACCCTCATCGCCTTGAGATTCCACGCGCTTAATTCATTAGATACTTACGCAGAATAAAGATACTTATTGCATGAGGATAAGGTTATTTTTTGAACGTCACGGAAGGCTACCTTTGTACGCTAAGAAAATTATTCTCTGCAATCAGTCTTACTGTATTATTCAGTATTTTGATTATTGCTTGTCGAGGTTCTTATTGCATTCTAGTTATATTTTATTTATTAGGCAATAAACTATTTACGGATATAAATCACTATACTACCAAAATGAGAACTGGAATGAAGTACTATATGACGAGCTCTGTAGCCTAGTTGGTGGTCGCCCTGCCTACGAAGCCGGAGGACCCGGGTTCGAATCTCGGTAAGGGCATTTATTTGTGTGATGAGACTGATGAGCACGAATATTTGTTCCTGAGTCATGTTTATTTTTCTATGTATATAAGTATTTATTTATGTTTAAACGTATGTATATCGTCGTCTAGTACCCATAGTACAAGCTTTGCTTAGTTTGGGACTGGGTCGATTTGTGTAAGATGGTCCCTAAAATATTTAATAATTAACTTATTTTATAATAATATTAGCCTAGACATTAATTAATTGTGAATTTATTTGAATCACACCTTCATTTTATACATTTCATATTTTTATTGTATATTATAAAATAAAAAATCTGTTCCACTATCCAAATACCAAACTCTCCAGAACTATCGGTAAAGTGTATCAGGAATACAAAGGTTTGGAGGAAGAGATCTCTTATATCCCTTATATGTTTGCCTTTGTTATTCTTATCTTGTAATTTCATGATATCTATATGTTTTTGTGTACAATAAAGTACTTGCATACAATACAACTCCAATTAATTTGCGAAACTTCCTACACACACAGATTTTGAAAAATTTAAAAATTTAAAACTATGATGTCTTAAGAACTGGTTTTTACATGTCCAGTTGGTAGCTATACTAACTAAAAACATGTACTTGATCTTAATAATTAAATTTTCAAAGTTCTATGTTTCAGCTTAGGCCAAAGTTCTTCCGTATGTCTGGCTGTCCAGCTGTTCTCTACAGTACGGCTATCACAGGACGGTTGGCGAGATAGACTATTCGTCTCTTTCTAATTAGAACGCTTACAAAGAGACAGATAGTTTATGTCTCTGCGACACAGCTCGTGGGTCGTCCAGTGAATGCCGCGACGGTCGTACTTCTCAACCGATTGTCGTGAAAAATTGTATGCAGGTCGAGTCATGCCTCTACGAACGATTACCGCTAGAAGGCGAAAAATGGTACTACGTGCTACGGCGTAGCGCACGTAGCGTTGCTTGCCGCCCATGGGTTACACATTCGCTGCCAACAATTTTGTAGCGCTACGCTCGTAGCCGCGATGCTGTCGTATTCAACTAAGTAGAGGAAGGCACACACGAACAGAGCGCCCGCTAGGCGGGTTCTTGAACTCATTCACTGCCAAGAATTGCTACGCGCTTCGCTCGTAACCGATCCCGTGGTTTTCCTAGTATGTAGCGGAAAGTGCCTACGACGTAGGCACTTCCTGGCAGTGAATATAATTATTATGTTAAGAAATTAAAAAAAAATAAACTATTTTTTAACATAGACTTGCAGGTTTCACATCTCACAGAGCCAATAGTAAGTAATACTAATACGCTTCTAACTAACCTGAAAGTGCCTTATCCAAACACGCTTCTCAGAAAAACCCACAAGTTCGCATAACTCGTATCTATTCTAATGTATGTGTACTTATGTTACTTGCGTCAACTTTATGGATGGTCCTTACCAAACTCCATTAAATTCGGTAAACAATATCCTTATCATAATGTTAGACATGTGATCGACACACAGTTATACGGGTATTATAGGCCAGAATAAATGTACCGATGGTGTCATAAATCATTACATTGGACCTCTCCCTCGCTTTCATTGTCTCACGTATCACTAAGAGACAGAGGCGAGAATTGTTTTATGCATTCGCATGTTTATTTTCGCCCTGTAAAGGGTCCATATCCACCAAAGATGTGTTATCATATATTTGCCACTACTCCAGGAAAAATCAAGTTGTATAAACATTATTAATTTATAATAACCACTAGCTGATGCCCGCGGCTTCGCCCGCGTGGTTATAGAAAAATTTAACATATTGAATTTTCCCGTGGGAATTAGATGTTTTCCCGCTGGAAAAAGTAGCCTGTCGCTCTCCAGCTTCTAAACTATCTCCATACAAAAAATCACATCAATACGACGCTCCGTTGCGACGTGAAAGAAGGACCAACACACACACACAGACACACACACGCACACACACACACACACACACACACACACACACACACACACACACACACACTTTCGCATTTATAATATTAGTAAGGATAAGGAAGTAAGGATGTTTTTGTTTATTTCAGTTTAAATGTTTTTCTACGAAGCTTTATCGTCATTATCACCCTATATAAACACGTCCCACAGCTGGGCAAAGACCTCCTCTCATGAATGAGAGGGAACGGGCAGTAGTACCCACGCTGGCCCAGTGCGGGTTGGGGATTTCACATACATTTTTGAATTTGTCCTCAGATGTATGCAGGTTTCCTCACGATGTTTTTCCTCGCTGAAAAGCTATCGGGAAACATTAAATGATATTCCGTACATTAGTTCCGAAAAACTCATTGGCACGAGCTGGGATCTGCCTGAACCACTAGGCTAGCGTAGCTTTAAATTTCGTGAATCAAAATAAGACATTTCTTTATTACAGTTACAGTTTTTAAATATACACCGTGTACTAAACTTAAGTTAGACATAACTTAGTTAATTAGTACAGGGATTCCTTTTCCTTTGATATTTATTTGCCACATAATCGTTACAGAATAGCTTATATTACATACACTTATACGATCCGTGGAATGCGTATTGCCGCTCCATCGAGTCATAAGTACCCTTTGACAGGCTACTATACAAAGGTACCTCGCCTACGCACTCAGCTACCAAAAGCGACGCACTTAGATCGAATGTTAGGGACCGCCTGGGCGTAAATAGTGAGCAAACATTGGTTGGGTCCGAGTGTATAAGGATCAAACTACCTCGTGGTTCGTATACTTGAGATTCTTTGCGTTGGCCGTATTGCTTCAAAGTAATCCATTCAAAAATCAACTCCAACGGCCAAGTTTGAAGATTTCAATTCCAATTGCAGTTCGATAAGAAGTCGGCTACATTTAAACAATCTCATCTAAACATAGACTTAAGTTAAACATTAAATTGGTTGGCCTTTGTGCTACCCACAAACTTCTCATTGAATATCAGTTAAATGATAACGTTTTTTATATTTTCAGTTCATTGGCTATTCATTTCACGGAACAATTAAATTGAGTAGGTAAATTCTATTGAATGAGAGGTTCATTTTTTATTTAGTAGATGCATTACTTTGCCGAAGTACATTTTCATAATTTGTTTAATCTCATAACAGATAATTTTTAGAGAATCATATATTCCAAACACAATTAATCATTAGCAGTTTGTTTCTGTAAAACGCAGTCCTAACCTAAACGATTTTCTGGTATTTTCTGGTCTGTCTCAGTAAACATTTTTATATATATATATTTATAAATAGAACATCGTCAGGTAGCTGTTCAGTCACTTGAACGGTTTATTAAACAAATTATTCGAAATAATTTACGGATAAGTAATTAGTTTATCAAATACGTGTGTAAAATTGAACTAAATAATTGTCGACGAACCAAGATTACTACAAAAGAGGAGATGATAAATACATATCAAAACTATAAATATGTCCATATAAAAAAAAAACTATATTACGTCACTAAATACGGGTTACGATTACAGACCAATTAACGTTAAATATGGCGCCGGCAGTCATTCCATAGACACTTGTCAAACTTCCCATACATTACAATTTTAACAAACACCGCTTTAGATTACAGAATCTCATATCATACGAGTAGACGCGCACGACATCGCGAGTACTTGTCAGAATGTAAAAGCGGCTTAACGTGTGTAATTAAATTTACTATCCCCGTAAAACAACCACATACTACACAAATCAATTCCATTATTTCCCTTTAAACGAACGTAAATCGACCCTTATTCGTATGGCAACTGCCAGTAGGATTATCTTGAGTACGTACCCGTACGTACGTTCCCTTTCGGCTTAACCGGGATAAACGGTACATTTCTCGGTAAAAGGGTACATATTTCACGGACAATTATACGGGAGGGATCAAATTAAAGGGGAAAAATTGCGACCCGCGAGTCTCCAGTTAATCTTGGAAATTTGTGGATAATTTTTGGTAAAAAATGTGTGTGTGGGAACATTTTGCGGCTGGAAGGTTTTCGTGGATATGAATCAAATCGTAACCTTTAAACACAATTGCACGGCTATTAACAAGACGGCGCGCGAGCTCTCTCGATTTTTCTCTCACTATACGTCTCTTTCTAAGTTTTCTAATAAGAAGATGACGGATAGTGCGAGCAAAATCTAGAGGTCTCGAGCGCCGCCTTTTGATAGCCGTACTGGTTTTTAATGTTATTGCAATTTTTGATACACAAAGTTTTTAAAAATAAATGTTCAAAAATGGTCGCTGTTTGAGCATAGAAAATAGTGACATGACTAAGACTAGTTCACGTCACTATTTATATTATTGAAATACAGACGTTTTTCCCAACTTAATACTAACAGAGCGTGTTCAAGTTTTTAAACACACACTAGATTCAGGACTCAGCGTCATTTATACCCTATTCCATATCAGATTAGAAAAATGGTGCACTAACCACTCACTTGCTTGTGGCACCACAATTGCCAATTTCGCGCATCCATAAACTGATGGTGGTAACTGTAGTTGCCAAGCGAAGTATAAATTATTTAAGTTCTTTGATAAAGAAAAATTGAAAGCAATTTAGGCTACCTTTTTTAAAATCCGAAATCAAGTGAGCGGCTAATCGTCATGCGATTTAAAGAAAAAACGAAATATAAAAAAAACCCTTTGATAGCCTAATTAAACGTCGAAATGTACACGAGTATGACCGTTAAAAATCGAATGTTATATGTAATGAGGTAAGTATAACCTTATTAATCTAATTTAAACTATAGTAGCATCTACAAGCTATCGAGCTAGCCTTCGCCCTAACCTTTGAATAGCTAAGGTCTAGGCTAGATACCTCATGCTAGCATATTTATAGCTAGTCGGCGATCGAAGTCAACCACTGTGATATGGCGCGTTATAACGGCTGGATAAATAACGATTGGTTTACTTATCCTTCTATGAATATATAAAGCCTGAGTTATCTCGTGAAGCTTCTACATAGACAATGAAGCGCTCATAGCCTAGCGGCGCCTGCGAGTCGGAAACGATAACGCAGGTTAAGCAAAGATGGCAGCGGTCAGTCTTTGGATGGGTGACCGCCTATTTGAGTGGTTACTATAAATGAGCGCTTCCGTGCTTTGGAAGGCACGCTAAGCCGTTGATCCCGGCTGCTGTCTATGACAGTAGTCGTTAAGCCGAGTTATAGTAATACCGGCCACAACCCTGCACGTGTCCCCTGGGTGGTACTAAAGAGTGACAAACTTTAAAAGGCCAAAAAAATGTATGCCATACGATTAAATAAATAGACGATTATCTCTTTGTTTTGATGAATTCTCGCTAACCTTAACCCTTTTTTGATTGATTATGTATATCACACACAGTATACACATTATTGACGCTCTTTTCTTGCAGAATATTTTTGTTTTGTTAGCGCAATCGAGGCTTGCATTTATTTTACGAAAAAAAGGGCAAAACAAACATAGTAGTAGCAAAGCTAGTCCTAAACTTTCACGATTCTCACACATTATTTATACTAAACGGGACTCAGTGAGGTAAATAAATAAGTTAATTATACGCGATTAAGTCCCGTTGAACTGATTTAAGTCCCTAAATAATAAATAGAAAAAAAAGTCCTGTTTAAATAGTATAAATAAAGCTAGCCCTGAAGGTCATTATTTGATAAGTGATTTACAAGTCGCTCTTCTACAGCCAACACTACCAACTCATTTAAATCACATGACCCACAAGTGAGTCGTGCTGCTCGGAGCGATTTTCGCTACATGGCGCAAAAATGCTGCTGCAGGCTATAGTGTAGCATCCTAACGTCAATCGTATTCTTACGTCGTATAGCAGGCTAACACCATAAAGTGGCTACGACGCGTCGACCAAGCGGGTTCCTGTCAAAAGTAATAAGAATAAGAATGATTTTGTTGCAAACAATTTTATTGCATAATCTTTATATGTAGAAAAAAATCGCACATCTCCCTTGCCGTGACGCTTGCATGTTGTTAATATTTGCACATGGGTTAATTCTATTCGACTAATATTGAAAATCCGAAAGTTTGTTACTAAGTCAAGAAAAACGGCTGACCGGATTAAGATGCATTTTAGTAAGTATACAAATGGAATATATATATACGCTATATAATATAGGGATTAACATACCTAAAGAATACTTTTTGTCCCACTAAAAGTCCAACAAATGGAAGTCAACGCGAACGAAGTGGCGGGCAAAAAATATATTTTCCTAAAAACTCCAAACACCAAAACAACGAAAATACTGTTAAACGCGCTTGTAAGAGCCTCCTTAAGCTGCAAAAACGTATTATCCTTAATGCGGCTCAAAGTATTTAAATAAAAACTTGACTGATTATGTGTCTTGCGGCCTGAGGCTCGTGTTAGAGATCACCTCGGTTATTCCATTTTATCCTCCATTCTTCACTTGAATCCGGGTTAGTAATATATTATTCTTAAACATGCAATGAAATATTGACTTTATGTTCCTTATACGTAATAGGCGGCGAAGTATCACGTTTCGGATGCGGCGAGACGAGAGGTCCGTTTTCTTCACTGCAAAGGTTTACAAAACTGAAGGTTATACAAGTTTATTCTAGGAAAGGGGGAATTTCGCGCAAATGGAAAGCTAATTTATGAAAGGATGTTACATAAGTGTCTTAAAATATCACGTCGTTAGCCTGCGAATGTCAAAAAACGTTGTGTATGGTCGTCGAACCACCTTAATTTTCCCTAGTCGGGATTCAGTTATTTGAACTGTTTTTGCTTGTTCGATAGGTAAAACTATATGGATTAGATTAATTTCTTTCATGTCATAAATTACAGTACAAAGTTGCTTTAGTCAAAATTATAAGAATTTACATCACGATCGTCTCAAAATAACAATATTCAAAATTATAAATACAATGATCACAAATGAAATTATTTCGTACCACCTAATCGTCAAAATACAGTTCAATTTAAAATATAAATAATAATATACGAAATTATCAATCAATCCTTATAATATAGATCAAGCAATCAAAAACAGAGGAAATTTCATTAGCAGAAAAGTATTGAAACTAGAACTCAGTTCCGTACACCATCACTCTCATATCGGATCCAGGTTATGTGTATGTGTAACTTGTGTTAAGCAAAGGGTAAAGTTAAACAGAGGCAATAGCACAAACGCCACTAACTCAAACGATTAGTGCACTGAACAACTAGTGTAACTCCCGTTGCCTTCCGTCGGTGTTCGCGATGGAACTTTCAATGAAACTATGGGTTTCCTTTAAAATAATGTTATTACGATAATAATTATGCGAACTGTGTCGAGGTTATAGAAGAAATGTTATTGAACTTTATATCCGGATTGAAGCGATACAAAATGAGTTAGCTTCAAAAATATCGTGGCAGATGTGTATATTTTTAGTTTTGGAGTCATCCAGAGATTTAGTTCCTTGTCTGTGTGTAGACATTGCCAAAGTTAAGCCTAATTTCTGAACTCTTCCGCATAGGCCGTAACGGCTTCTGTTCTATGATTTCATAACGATCTAAACAGTTTTTATATGCGCGAATGCATTTATCTATTGGCCACGGGAATGACGACTTTTGTTTTACTCAATCTGTATGACCCTTTACTTACTTTTCTTTTTCTTTGTTATTTATAATTATCATTACCTATTTTGAGATTAACTAGATGTACGTACGCAAGGCATTTTATGTAGCCTAGAAAACTTTCAATCTATCTAATAACAGTAATAAATAACTAACTCTATAATTGTATTTTTACCTACGCTGATACCGCATGGACTGACAAGACTTTTCTATTAAAAAAGCGGCCAAGTGCGTGTCGGACCACGCACAACGAGGGTTCCGTGCCTATTAAAAAGGTCGTATCGTTACTGAAATCTTATGGCACTTACGTCCTTTTCTTTAAGAAAGGCAGTTTTTTAGAAATATCTCAAAACCCTTTGAACCGATCTTGTTCAAAATAATTTTCGCTGAGAGAATTTAATAAGCCCTATGAGCATGATTTTTTTCATCTTTTTAAAATACACGGTTCAAAAATTAGAGAGGGAAGGACACAATTTTAGTGACTTTCGAGGTGATTATCTCCGATTCTATTCACTTAATCAAAAATAATACTGAGAAACCTTATATTTATTTTGAAAGGCCTATCGATTGATGTGCCACACGTGGGCTTGCAATGAAAAAAAAAATTGACTTTCAGTTTTATGTATAGTGCCCCTAAAAAATCTTTTTTTAGTAATTTAGTTACAAAACTATGTAGCGGTTAACAAAATACACATATCCTCAAATCTTTATTCAAATACACCTCATAGTTTTCGTTTTTTGCCATTTGGCTACGGAACTCTAAAAACACACACTCACACTCACACACACACACACACACACTCACACTCACACACACACACACACACACACACACACACACACACACACACACACACACACACACAGAACAGTATTATATTATTATGTAAATTAAACTAGTATTAAATATTTGAAAAACCTATTGCGGCTATTTAATTACAGCGAATGTAGTTAATCTTCGGATTTCAAACATTCTTTCACCAGTATAGAGGCCCATCCTCATCTTCACAGTACATATGGTGCTACTTTCCCGCACTAGTTAGGAAAAGAGCACTTTTCGTGCATATGTCGAAACTTTAAAGAGCCATATGTACAGTAAGGCCGGTTTTTTTTCTACTTTTTATACTGTTATGACTTGGTCTATCACCCGTATTCGGCTTGACGTTGACTTTGGGGACACGTTGTATATTTATAATTACGTAACTCAGTCGATTGTTCTATCGTCATTTATCACCAGAAACATAATAGCTAGTTTTGATAGTCACTTGTTTACACAAGCGATAAATTATCGTAGACAAATGGCAGCGCGGGTCCCGTCACTGTGAATCCTTCAAGGGTTGGGAGAATCCTCCCAATCCTTACTTGCATAACTCATAAAAACGATTTGAGAATGTATAAATAAATATAATTATATTATGTGGGTACTTTTCGACGGTTAAGTATGGTGCTGACTTAGATGATGAATAAGAAACGATCAAATGTTGTTTAAATTGATTTGGAATAGGAGACGTGTTGACGGATGACGGAGTGTGAAAGTAGAGGTAGGGGCTGAGGGGGGGGGGGCATGACTCGAACAAAAATTAGGGCTTAATATCTCGCAAACGAATCACTGATTTGAAAAATGGTTTTGGAAAACCCATTACAGTTTTGAACGAGCTATCCAACGATACTCCACACCATGGGTTTAGAAAAAAAAATACATCCTTGCTTTAGGTGTAGGGGAGGTACCCTAAAAAAATATTTTAAGATTTTATTGTACTGTTTTGTCGGCGTGATTGATTTATATACCCATGCCGAATTACAGTTTTCTAGTTGTAATGGTTACTGAGCTAAGCCGAAGACGGACAGACAGACAGACATGGCGAAACTATAAGGGTTCCTTGTTGTCTACGGAACCCTAAAAATTACCATGAAGTTTTAGATTAAAATTTCTTGGTTGTTTCAATTCTAAGATAATGAAAACATTTTGATTTGATTTTATCTTTGAATACCTTAATTTTAAACAATGTCTTCATACAGCAAATTATTCTTCTTCTACTTTCTTTCTGATATTACGGTACTTACCTACTTTTATTTTATGTCAAATTGATGATGACAGTGATGTGAGATAACAGTATAATAGATGTGAGACCTGAGTATACCGTATAATTCAAATCTCACAATCCATCGACCACCTTTTAAAAGACTGCCTGAATTTCACACACGCCAGATTTAACCACGAATTCACCTGTTTTAATCTCCATATAGAACCATATAACCTGAAGGAAATCATTCGTAAAGAAACTACAATAGCCTCTTTTTGCAAACTCGCCACCTCCATAGTCAATAGTCTGAAAAAGTTCAATGGCACATAGGTCACTCTTCATTTCACCCATCATCCATTACAACTATCACTCATCATTTAAAAATCATATACCATAAAGTATTCGCGGATTCAGTCACCCGTATCTTTCGCGAGGACTGTTATCTGGTAAAAAAAAAGTAATAATAAAAAAAGGGGTTGCACTCCTGGAGTGCCGGCAGAAGTGAAAACTCAATAACATTGTAACAGTTTTTCGATCAGGTCACGTGACATCTTATGTCACCCTAAAAATGAATTTGGCGCAAATTTATAAACAATCATCAATTAGGTACCTACTCGTACTATAAAAACCAGGGTATATAATAAACAGCGGACGGCGGCGGTGAACAAAATACCAACTTGTTTTTGCCATTGCCAAATATTTTCCAAAACTTTATCTCTTTAGGAGTAACGTCCAAATTCGAACTATTCGAATCTGCTCAATAGCAAAACTGTGAAGGACGCGTGGACAAAATTACAAATTCATATGCAGACTATTGCTAAAAGTGTTTAACGGCTTTATACTCTTACGAATAGCGTTCAGTTTTGAATGAAGTCGAATCGCTAGCAGCAAAATATAAAAGTTTGTGACCTCCTTCACATCTGACGTCACAAAAATCTGTCGCGTATTTAGCAATTTTTCTCCATCCCAAAAAGTGCTCAGCGCCGCTAAAGAAGTTTTCACTTCAAAAAAGTGTAAATTAAGTAACGGAAGCTAAAACTTTAAAAGTATGAGTGACAAATATGTGGATGTACGTTATGGTCCTTCAAACCGGATTAGTGAGTGATAAGAGAAAAAATGTCACAAGTCTTAACATTTAATTCACCAGTTAAGTATGCTTTAACACGTTTTTATACTTGAACTCGCTTATACAGGCGTTTCGTTAAGGTTCCTGTTTAATGTTGGTGGTTATAAAAAATTCAACCCTTTTTTATCAAACCTATTAGTCACTGCCACTGTCAACAAGTAGGCACTAAAATTGTTAATCAAGAAGAACACATGGAGCGCTAAAAAGTTGCGGGCCCAAATTCAGGCGTAAAAAATAGGATCTGAAAGGGTTTTGTTAGAATAAACCGCTTGGGAAAACATGTTTTTGCAGTTTCATGTAAATTAGCTTTAAACAGTTGCCGCTTACAAAAGGAGATAGTCTATCTTGCTCATTGCATTAGTATATGTTTGACATCCACGCGCTCGTAAAATCCTGAAACCGACTTTGTCTTTATGGTCGCCCCAGTCTTGGTAAACTTTAATCAAATAATTGTTACGCTCACCTTTCGACTTTCAAAATGTAAAGCCTAAGTTTATTTAATGTAACGATGAACACGCTTTTTACCTTCTGGGAATCTAAGAAGGTACATTCCGTTTTTCAATTTTCATTGTGGCTGAAGCACATCTTGCCGTCACTTTCACATGTGCTTTTTAAGTGTGCCGACGAGAGCGCAACACACATTGAAATCAATTTGCAATCCAATTGGCTTGCCTCAGTTTGCCCCCCCTGTAAGTGTAACTAGGTAAGTTGTCAAAAAGTTTTGGTCGTAGTGACATTTTAATTTCCCCGTGTCAAAACTATTATATACCAGCCGTCTGACATTAAGTTTTAATTAAATCCTCCTGAACTTTCGCAAGTTTAGTCGTTACTCGGTCCTGGTTTGCAGATGAAGTCTAGCCCAAAACGGGCCGAAAACAAATTTTAATGGGGACCTAATCATTTTAAAGTTCTTGGGTTTGCCACCACTGCCTAACTTTGGGATTAAAATTTGTGTAATGTCCATTTGCGTTTCGTGATAATGTTAAATTGCGTTACTCATTAAGTTGGTTAGGTGTGAACAAACTGAAAAGTGATACGTATGTTTTAGCTCAGCAATATATACATTTGAAACTCTTAACTATTAAAACGTTGTCTTTATACAATTTTGTGAAATTGAATAACAGGCTAAAATAATTAAAAGCTACATTCTTCCGCGTTTTTTATTTCAAAACATAAAACTGTTACTGTTGTTTCATATATATATAATTGCTCATTTTGTAAACTTCAAGAAAAGTATATTTTTCTGTTACAAACTGGCCCCTATTTCACCAACTTGACAATTGTCACCTGACAACGACAATTCTCCGTACATTGCTGGTTCCACAAGTAACTGTAACAGCAAGCTTACAGTACTTGTTGATTATATTCATAAAAATAGGTACCTAATTCAGACAAATACTATAAAACCGTTTCACACGGCCGGCGCTCCTTGAAATTGACCTTACGTCAACATTGGAACAATAAAGCACAGAGCTGGTCTCCTATTTCGTCTTTGTATTATGGTTGAGATTACTTAATGTGGCCGGCCTTTTATAAAACTGTCATTGTAATTAGAAGCTTCTACCTTCGAACGTAGAGTTGCTTTTTGAATGAACCACTGATGCAATTTGGCCAACTTAAATAATCTCATGTATACCATTCAAGTGTTTTAAACTCTTGTTGAAACTATGCGAGCTGACGATAACAAAAACAGTTCATGGGCTTAGATCCGAAAGGACTTATATTAGTTGCAAGATATAACACATATGTCTTTTGACTAATTTATAGTAGGACTATTAATTATTGTAAACCAAAATGACGTATGTTAATATGGCATGTAAAATAATTACACCTTTTTAATATTGCACAACAATCCATGTATAGGGTTTTGTTTTTACATGAAAGCAGTCGAGATTGGACCTCGCGACAGGTTGGAATTATCTCATTCGGTTTCCTTATAATTAATCATCAATTAAATTTGATATTAGATTTCCGCGCGCGTTTCGCGTTTTATTTATATGAAATAGTGTTCAATTACTAGAGATTTTATAGTGATATTTATAGAGACAATTTTAAGACATTTTAGAGACGAATAAGTGAATTTAGTGTAGGCACGTATTTTTTAAGACAATTGACAATAGTGCGAGTGTGAAACATTAAGTGTTTGATTTGTTTTTATATAAATAGTTAATAATTATAGAGTCAGTGTTCACATTAAGTATTTATAAAAATTGACCTATGTAGTTATTTAAGAGTAAAGTGTTTATTTTTGGTTTGTAATATTTAGGTCGTCGCTTCGGGAGATTAGCTGGAAATATAGTTCTGCGTGCTAATTGCTGAGATAGTCATTTCCAAGGCTTCATAAATTAAAGGTATAGTTAGTTCTTTTCTGCAATTCAACGGGTTCGCTGAGACGTTTAATCGAACATTAATAGGGGCCATAGGGCCAGATATTATTCTAAATTTTAATATTATGTATATACTATCTCTGGTATGAGAGTGGATTTAAAGATACACTACTATTGTCTTGAAATACAACTCTAATTTAAATAAGGATGCATGAATAGGTATAATAAATGATAGCATTGCAATGTGATTGAACTTTGGAAGAGCACACACACACATCTCAATTTTATAACTGGCTCTTTTTAACTTTTTTTAAAGCATTGTAGTGTTATGCATTTAATGGCTTTTTGATTCTATTATTTGTGACAAGATAGTGAACTTACAAAAAAAATAACTCTAATACACACCCATTGTATTTCGTGGCTTTAGCCTGATATCAATGGACATACACTCATACACATATCACATTTACACCAACATACATAGCTGACACACCACGAGCTTAGATTTCATTTGAATACACGCACTTAGGTACACTCGACGCAAAGCTTTTTGGCTGATACTAGATCCTGGATTGCTGGAGTCGACTCGAGTTTACACCTAAGGAATCTGACGTGTCAATTTCTTAGAAGCTGTGAACTTTTCATACACAATAGGTATACATCCAAGGCCTGAGCTATTTATATGTTCTGTAACATTGCGCTCTGTTTGTTCTGGGATGTAACTCATTCGATTATACGGACCTTTGACATCTGCGTCAATTAGTGGAAGTAGAGTGACACTGCAGGCCAATTTAAGGGACAGACAGTACAGTGGATGTTATAGCATATAAATGGTATTCAGAGCACCTTGTACATAATCGACAACAATCACTATCTCCGAGCCGAAAAGTGATAAATAATAAAACACAGACGAGTGCTGCGAACATCTACCCACAGTGATAAAAACATAAAAATAAAACAACAAAAATTAAAATAAAACAATGAAGTGTGGGGCTTGTGCTAAATTTATTGGGCGCACTGGCACCGTATCGTGTCCAAAATGCAGCGGCCAGTACCACAATGGTTGTGTGGGTGTCTCGGCAGGAGCAGTGATCCCCAAGGACTGGGTCTGTCCTGATTGCCAGCGGTCCCTGCCTAAAGACAACCGCTGCGACACGCCCGTAAAAGGCCTGCCGGGCAACTCGTCTTCTGCTGCCGTAGCCGCCGCTCCACTCGCCACCGACCGGCCCGCTGCTGCTGCTCAGGCAGTCATCACAGAGCCCGGGGCCACAATGCCCGCCTCCACTGCGGACATGCCCGACTCTCCTGTGTGCTTCGACGGGGAGGGCATGGCTCGTGCGCTTGTTGAACTGAAGCGGTTCATCGGCGCAGAGTTCTTCAACATCAGACGGGAGCTGAAGGAATTTCGTGACGAGTTTCAGGAGATGAGAGCGCACCTGTCCGATTTTAACGAAAGGATGGATCGTTTGGAGGGCCGCGTCGACGTTATTGAGAAGCAGGTCGTAGATGGGGCGGCATCAGCCGCTACCCGAGTTCTCGAGGAAGCCGTTGCGACCCTTCAAATGGAGTTGAACGATCGTGACCAGGAGCTTCTGTCGAACGACGTCCAGGTGACGAACGTCCCGGAGGAGCCTGGTGAGAGCACAGCTGGCCTAGCCGCGCGGATCTGCGCAAAGCTGGGCGTGGAGCTGGACGTGCGCGACGTGGTATCTGTTCATCGTGCCGGGCGGACGCGCGAGGCGGGCCGGCCCCGGCCCCTCGTGCTGCGCCTGGCGCGCCGCGCCGTCAAGGACGAGCTGCTGCGGGGCGCGCGCACGCGCCGCGGCGCCACCACCGAAGGCCTGGGCCTGGCCGGCGCGCCACAGCGGTTCTACGTGAACGAGCGGCTGACTAGCGCCAACCGGCAGCTGTTCCAGCGGGCCCGCGAGGCCGCGCGCACCGCCGCCTGGCGCTTCGTGTGGACCCGCGACGGCAGGATCCTCGCCCGCAAGTCTGAGGGCCAGCCGACCCATGTCGTGCGCCGGTTATCCGATTTGCACATTTTTTTGCCTGCCGAAGTCCAAAACGGTCCTTAGTTCAAACTCGTTGACTAGACCTAAAAAAAGTAATAAGAAATTATTGTTATTGTTATTGTGTTTTTTCGTAGCTCTTAGTTCATTATGTTTGTGTTCTAAAGTATTCAGTCTTCCTTACCGTTTTTTTATGGCCCATTTATTATTTACGTGTTTGTGTGTCGTCGCGGGAGTGAATCAATATTGCACAATTACTTCAGCCCCGTATAGTGATCCAGCCTGGAACAAAACAAAATTTAAAGTCATATTTATTCATTTTACCGTTATCCATATATGTGTACAGTATTTATTATATATTTATGCAACACCAATCGTTATTTTAGCTGTGATTAGTAGGAATGATTGCGTAATACTTACGGGTAAACAGTTGTTCGTTTGCAATTGTTATTGTGATGTCGTATTTATTAGTATTTTGTAATGGCTCGTTTCAAACACCTTAAAGTTGGTTTATTTAATGCTGGCTCTCTTGGTACTGGCCACGATGAGTTGACTATGACAATATTGGAGACTGACGCTGACATTATTGCGATAAACGAGACCTGGCTTCGCACCGGTGAGGAGGGCCGCGCCCCGGCCGTTCCCGGCTACAGACTGCGGCATGTGCCGAGACCGGCCGATGTCCGCGCGGGGAGGGGAGGTGGAGTGGCGTTCTATCTGCGCCGGGGCCTTACCGCGCGCACCGTGCCCCATCCCCCCGCACCGCTCGTGGAGCAATTATGGCTAAAAATTAATATTAATTGTAAACGTTTACTGATCGGAACTGCATATCGTCCCCCGTGGCTTAACGTGGAGACTTTTTTTGACGCTATTACGGACTCAATTACTTCTTTTACTAACTACGACCGCTTAATATTACTTGGGGATTTTAATATAAATTACTGTGACAAAAATGACACAAAACTCAAACACTTGACGCAATTTTTGACAACACTTGACTTAACTCAGCACGTAAACGACCCGACGCACTTCACAGACCACAGTGAGACCACGATAGACCTAGTCTGTACTGACGCCCGCGTTTTGTCTGTGGATGTGAGGCATATTCCAGATTTAGGCAGACACGCTTTTATTACAGCTGAGATTGACATTAAAAAAAGGAAACCGACGCCAAGACGTATTACCTACCGACCTCTTAAAGACATTACCTTGGATGACTTCAACAATGACCTTGACGCTATAGACTGGGAACAAATTCTTTTACTGTATGACGTAAACGACATGGTTCGGCGATTTAATGAGCTTTTACTAGGACTGTTTGACATACATGCACCGGAGAGGACAATTGTTGTGAGGGAGGCACCCAAGCCGTGGTTGACGAGTAACGTCAAACTTATGATGCGTCTCAGGAACAAAGCTCATGCTAAATTTAAGGAGACAAGGAACGAAGCACATAAAAAATATTACTTGGACCTGAAACATCTTGTCATTGAGGCCATCCACAATGAGAAGCGTGCCTTCTTCCAACACGAGATTAATAATATGACCGACTCCAAGACCCTTTGGACCAACTTGAAGCGGACTGTTATTCCAGATTTCCGGACGCAAACAGATCTCCCGCATCATTTTGACGACCCTGACTTACTGAACGGACATTTTCTGGATATACCAGGTAAACGGGACATACCAATATCGGACATGACTTTTTATGAGTTTGACAGACACTGCAATAAAACTTTTTTTCTTTCACCTACGACTGTTGCAGCTGTCACAAAAATATTGACATCAATTAAGACGACTGCAAAGGGACTCGACATGATTGACATTGACATGCTACTTTTGACGCTGCCTAGGACTGCTGACATACTGACCCACATTATTAACAGAAGTATACAGACTATGACTTTCCCGATGGACTGGAAAATTGCTCAAGTGACTCCATTACCAAAAAAGCCAAATCCAGCTAACCTGTCCGAGCTCCGTCCCATAAGTATTCTCCCTTGCGCATCAAAGGTAATAGAGCGCGTGGTCTGCGACCAGCTCTCAGCATACCTGGAGGAAAATGGCATCCTACCTGAGCTACAGTCAGGCTTTCGCAAGGGTCGATCGACAGTTACTGCGTTGCTTGATGTAGTCGACAATATTCTACAGGCTCGGGATGTTGGGGAGAGTAGCATTCTCGTTCTTCTGGATTTTTCAAGAGCTTTTGACTGTATAAATGTGTCCTTACTTCTATCGAAGATGTCATATTACGGGTTTGATGTTTCTACAGTGAAGTGGTTTGATAGTTATCTCTCCGGCCGCGTGCAGACGGTGGCGTTGCGTAGGATGGATGGTAGCACTTTGCGGTCCGCTCTTTGCCCTGTGGAAAGAGGTGTGCCGCAAGGTTCAATACTGGGTCCCCTGCTTTTTATATTGTATAGTGCTGACATCACTTGCAATATAAGAGGCAGTAGATACCATCTTTACGCTGACGACCTCCAGTTATACCTTTCTAGCGCACCCACGGACATATCTGTTGCGATCAACACCATCAACGCAGACCTGGAACGTATTTCTACTTGGTCGGAAAAGAACTGCCTAGTCCTTAATCCGAACAAGTCGAAATATGTTGTATTTGGGTCAGAGCATCAAATCCGTAATACCATCAGTAACCTCGAGACTTTGACTACCAGTAAGATTGCTATCATGGGCGAACCAATAGAGAGGGTGGTAGAAGCAACTAACCTTGGCCTCCTCATGGACGGCAAGCTGCGCTTTGAGAACCACGTACTGAAAGTTGTGAGTAACTGCTTCTACCGCCTTAAAGTTCTTTACAATGTTCGCGATTACTTAAGTGTTGATTTGCGTGTTAACCTTTGTGAATCGCTGATATTGTCAAGATTAAACTATTGTGATGTTGTCTATGCTGGCTGCATTACTGGTCGTACAAAAAAGCTCGTACAACGAGTGCAAAACGCATGCATTCGTTTCTGTTTCCGAGTCCCACCCCGCTCCCATATCACTCCCTACTTGAACGCCGCTGGTCTGCTGAACATGCCTGCACGCAGACGGCTTCACCTCGCCACTCTTCTCTTTGGCATAGTTCAATCTGGGGTCCCAGCATATTTGCTGAGTAGACTTGTATGGCCTAAGAGTGCGCGTAGGTGTAAGGCGATGATTCTGGTGCCAAAGCATCGGACCGCGGCGTTTCGAGGTAGCTTCAGGTTCGCGGCGTCCAAGTGTTGGAATGATCTCCCCCCACCTATCCAAGGAGCGTCTAGCAGGTATACCTTTAGGCGCCAGCTTAAGGGCTATTTGTTGACGCTCCAAAAATCCCAACCCTAACCCATCCAGCACTTTATTTAATTTGTATCCATTTTGTATTAAACATCCCAACCGTTTCGCGTTTTTCACATGTCTCATCCCATTGTGCTTGTGTTACTTATTTTACTAGTATATTAATTATTTATGTATTTTGTGTATACGTTTGTATCGGCGGTATGTTGTGTTGCGTTCCGTGGGTCACGTACGGTGCTGTCTGAAAATCAGCGCTGTAGGTGTCTGTCTGACACCTCGGCATAATGCTGAGACAGCGACCGATTCACTGCCGCGAAGACACACACATTATGTGTAAATTGTATTGTATTTGTACTCCCTTTGTCTCTGTGTGTCTTTTGCGTAGTGAATAAATGTCTTCTTTCTTTCTTTCTTTCTCTTTCTTTATCTCTGTTACAAATACCGTGGCTGCACGAACGTTTAGGGTATGCGTAAATTCTGCCGCGCGGTATGCTTTGCGTAATTATTAAAATTAATCTTGGCAATCTGCGTAAAGTAAATTTAAAAGTACATTTAAAAGTACTTAAGATTCGTGTAAGATGATGAATGTGTAGGAGAGATGGTTTGAATCAAATAGATAGTAAGGGTTGATAGGTTGCATCATGACGGATTTGTTGGTTTGGCGAGGGTGTAGGAGCGTTGGGAGCCCTCGAAAGATTCAAGACATAACAATAGGTATAGGCCCCATTTTCAAGACCTAAGGTCTAGAATCCCAAGGTCCCCTTGTAGTCTGTTTATTTTACAGGTCATCGTTGTCGTTCATCGTGATGGAGCATTTTATAGTATAATTTTAGTTAGTTCTAAGTTAGAAATATATGTATGTAATTAGTATTAGAAAATTATATTTCGTATACGGTAATTAACTAATTAAATCAATTATCTTTGTTCGAGTGGTTCCTGATCGGGTGAGTCGCATGTTCACTTATGTAGATAGACTATTTGTTGATCTCAATTTTAAATGTTCATTTTGATTTGCGGATTTAATTAATTATTGCGGATTTTTTACGGTTTGTTTTACCGTGCGATTTGATTTGCGGACGATAAAATTTATTGACGGATTATAATTTACAGTAATGTTTACGATTACTGAAATTACCTTTCACGTGTTTTGATTCGGTTTTTTTTGCGGCTTATGATCATACATTTACGTATGATTTTTTACGTTTATTTAAACGCATTATTTAATGCGTCGATTGAACTACATTTACGTTCTGATTCATTTTGAAATTTTAGTTTCATTCGTTTTATTTATTACGAATGTTATTTATTCACATTTATTTATTGCGTTTGTTACGGTTTCATTTGGAACATCATTTGACATTATTATTTTATACAATGCGTTTTACGACGAGATTTTAACACAACGTAGAGGGTCCTATTCGTACTTCTTGAACTAGACGATCACAAGTATTTTATTTATGGCCAGTATTTTAGTTAACTTATTAAATAGTATTTTATTGAAAGGAGGCTAGTTTAGTCTTTCTACATAACCTAGCAACCACCTTAACTTCTAGAACAAGCAATGTATGGCGAATTGTAAATGTCAGGTGCCAATTGTCAAGTTGGTGAAATAGGGGCCTGAAAAATGAAAATAATCCTTTATCTCGGCATCCATTTTTATAAATGTTTTTTAGTTGATGGGGTCTTGTTCGTTGCAAGTTAACTCAAGTTGTTGTTCGTGGAAGTATAAATAACCCCTTTCAGGGAATCAAATGTCCGAAAAAATAACGATTAGTTCAAGCATAGGTTTGAAAGATAGCAAAGTTTACCAATTCATGCCCTTAAGCAGTAATACAACCTTTTCATAGGCGGCGCGGCTGTCATATCGATTGAACACGTGAGTAGACACACTTCAAACACTTGCATTATATTAACGTATGTTAATATATTGCAAGTCCCACCCTGTAATTCACCTTTGAAATTACGGCGCAAATGAGACATTTAAAATTGTAGTACGCTTTTTAACATTATACCTCGCGCCGCAAAATATGTTCCTGTATTTATTCTACACCCAGGCGTTATTATACCTTGTTTGAATTAAAATACGCAAACGGTTTTCCGCCGTTTCAAAAAACGCGGAATGAGGTAATTTTATACTTGGGTGTTTTTAAATATGTTACTCTCATTCGAAACTGAAATGATTTCATGAAACAACACGCAGATAGGCAAAAGGCTTTCTGCGTGTTGTGATCTTTAGCGTGTACTCGTACTGATACGCTAGCCTTGCCTCGCGGTAAACGAAAGTTTGTGGAGCGGGCGGGAGATTTAAATTATATACCAATATCGTTGAGTCGATCACAGACACTTTTTGCGTTTCAGCTTGATAAGAATAAGATTTGCTCGCGCACTTCCACACGCGCTGAGTTAACTTGTGAGAACGGGCACTCGAATCACATAGATATCAAAATTGAGACATAAGTTCGACCCATAAACTTCGAACCAGCTACACCGCTAGAGCGCTGTCGTTCGCAGCATTTTCATCCACAAACGCTGTCGGCGAGTGTCCGACACTATCCGACACTAGTGACACTCGATACCCGACGCGACATCGCCATATGTCTGGACACCGCTCGCGCGCTAGATTGGAAGTGTCAAGACAAAGCGTGTTACGTGTCGATGGCTTTACTGATAGCATTCTTTCGTGTAGAAGAGAGGATGTTTAAAACGTGTCGTAAGAAAACGTATGATAATAATAATAATATGTTAAAGTCCAGTGCCACCTCTCTACCCCCTAGCTCTCTGACAGGTGTTGCCCTCAGGCCATTTTTTAATGTCGCTAATAATAGGGGCCCATCTAGCAGTTAGCGAGTCACCGTCTGCCAGAGATAAAAAGTGAGACAGTTTTATTAGGCAGGCGTCCGATGTTTCATCCAATAGCCTAGCCACTAATCCATCATTTTAACCCAATAACCCGTTTCATTTAGATTCCATCAACCATCAATAGGCCCTATACACCCCAGCGGGTGCTGTCTCTGTGTGCGTCCCATGACACGGGCAGGAACAGCATCCGCTCGGTGTACTCCTTGCATTTCATTAAATTGTCAAAAGGGCCTCTACGCTCAGTTGGTACTTTGTAGGTACCTAGCTCCACGCACGCCTCCCAAAGGTCCGGGACATTATTGTCCCGTGAGCGGGAAAGACATGCATAATAATATTCTTTATTGTACCAAAACAAACAAATGCAGAACAATATAAGATATAAGCCAGTATAATAGGTAGCAACGGGCGGTCTTATCGCTATAAAGCGATCTCTTCCAGACAACCTTTGTTGCAGTAACTATAAATTTCAAACGAGGTGCGAAAATAAATACTAGTATATAATTAAGTATGATGACGAGGAGAAGAGACACTTGTGAAGAGAAAATTAAGAAAATAATGAGTAGGTAGTACATAAATTATTTATGATTATTGGCGTTATGAATTTGAATGGTTCTGAGTTTTAATCGTTGGTAATTAAAACTACCATGAGTAATGATTATCATAATTTTATGAGACATATTTTAGTAGTAGGACTCCCAACAAAAACGCGGGATAACGAACAAAAGCGCACCCAAATCATCGTCTTCAGTTACCCAGTGTCATTTTTCAGAGGACATTAAGCCTCTCGTCGGGCCGTAGAAGTGAGAAAATCACGTTTCTGTCGCGTTAATGGCATACCTAATTAAAGAGTCTCTGCTTAATGATGCGGACGGACAGTGACGTATTTTATGTTAATAGTCGAAGGCTTGTTTAATGGTAATTCGTAGAACCCTTTAACAATTCACTGCCTAGAATCGCTACGCACAACGCTCGTAGCTCATCCCGCGGTTTTCCGCGTATGTAGTCACGACTACGGCGTAGGCGCCCTCTAGCGGGTTCCCGGCACTTTAAGTGTTAAGCATGACGTGATTAATATTACTTATCATCCATAGTTCATAATTTGTCTGGACTTAGCTAGGAGACCGTTTTAAATTAAGGCCATTACGCCAGCAAAATTGTGTCTGACTTTCAGCCTGGAATTTGATGGTGACAACAGACTCGGCACATAGAAAATCAGGAAAAACGGAATCATATCGCAGGACTGCAAATAACAGTGCACTTAACACTGCAAATAATCTTAGTATTTTCAGAAACTTTAACGAAAGCGAGCCTTTTAAAATCATTATCGAATCAATTAAGATTACCAAAGCTGCTGACTTTTCAACCGCAGCAAACAAAAGGCCATTTGAATCAAAAAAGAGTTTAAGATAAAGCCAGAGAGGAAATTAATTAAAAAACACGCTGTCTAAAGCTGATTACTCAAATTAATGACCTCTCATAAAGGATCAACTCGCGTTTGAAAGATGCTTTACTAAACGTTGTACCAATTACGGGAGCTATATGAAAATAAAGACTACTTGCTGCCCCCGCGGTTCCGTCCGCGAGTTACAGATTAAATATGGCCTGTCTAACCAGAAATAATTTTGAAAATCGTAGTTGTTGTTCCGGAGATTACCCCCTACCTACAAACTTACAACATATGCTCGTGCGCATCCGTCCCGTCAAAGAATGAAGCTGGAGATGCGAGATAAAAGGCTAGTATTTAAAAGCACATCAAAAAAAAACCTAATAACCTAAAATTACCGATTTTCACAGCTAAAATACTAATCGTTCATTAAATTATTTTTTGGAGCGCTGTCAGTGTTTTTTGGTAAGAGATTAAAATTTTCGTAGTTAAATAATAGCCTGTCTCCGTCCTGAAGTTCCATATTTTTATTTTATACAACGACGGTGGCAAACAAGCGTACGGCCCACCTGATGGTAAGCGGACACCGCAGCCTATAGACGCATGCCCTTGATATGTTTGAGGATTCGCCGTGATGACCGCTGAAGGAACAAATTCCCTCGCTCTCAATACAACGCATCCTCGGGAGCTCTGACGACCTTGCTCACCTTCAGGAACACAACACTACTACAGAGCAAGTAGTAGTTTTATTATGCCATACAGGCTAGTGGTAAAATAAGTATTTAGAGACGATCACCATAGTCCTAGAAAGCAATGTTCGTATTATGGGTACTTTCCGAAACATAAATTTATACACGTATGATTATGAGTACAAGGTTAATGTGTGGGATGATGATAATTATATTGAAACAAAGAAGCTAGGCAGAAAACATGCAAGACAGTGGAACACAATATTCCTGGTCATCAAAAGTAAGTGCTGTTTTGAGAATCGAACCCGGTACCACCAACTCCAATCAGTTATCGTAGTTAAGGTCCTTATTAAGTGAAGGGACGTAATATTCTTTAATAGCTACCTACCTTTTCAAAGAATACTGGAAAAACCGCGGGATAACAATATAGCCAGTCCACCCTGAAAGTCTATTCTATACACAGGTGAAAGAATTCTTGAAGTGGTTCCGGAGGTTACCCCCTACATTCAAACTCACAAACGTATTTACACACTTACAAGGCTACAATCTCACTAACTTTTCCTATTTTAAATATAGATATAGATTAATAGTAAATGTCAAAAAGTTCCTAATAATATAATAAAATCCTTTTTAAAACATCGGTTTAGTAAAGTTATAAGTGGTGCTCTAACCGTAAACGTAAACTGGTTTGATTGTTATTATAAAAAAACTTGGATCCGCAAATTTCTGAAGTTGTTACCACATTTGTTTCATAAGCTCATTGACCGTTTAAGTAAATTTTACGCAATACTCCGTAACATCTCAGATTTCTCGTCTAAAATTATCATGGCATACCAATTATTTATTAAGGCAAGGCAACTAATTATTTATGAGGCAAAAACAGTGTTCATTCATACCTGGCTTTGCTGATTTAATTATGATTCCCTAGTGATCATTTTTGATCACTAAACTGCCGTAGAACACTGTCACATCTGTCCACAAACACTGGCCACTTATAAGTTAAACGTCAAAGTTGAGAAAAAATATCGCTCGATTTTTTTTAAAGAGTTTCTTTTTTTTAGTTACGCTCGTCATATAGTTTCGGTGTTATATACATCGGAGGGTTGGCAAAAGTGACGTGCGCTCTGGCCGGGTACTAGGGATGAACTGAGGGGTACAAGGCGCGCGCAAAACTGTTGAATACGCCTTGGCAGCATCCAAAATGCCTTTGAAACAAAAACGTCATAACAGACTATGAAACTAACAGGCACATACTTTTTTATATTTTTTTCAGTGGCGTAAGAATTGGGTTCCACTGCCACTGCCTTTATTCGAGTTTAGTTTCTTTTTATGTTTGATGTATTGTTATGAAGGGAGGAGGAATACGTTTTTGCAAGTTCATTTCTTTTTCTTTGGATTTAACGAGTTAACCATAATGTTGGGTTATTATATACGAAAAATTGGGGATTTTTGCTCATTTTCGGTTTATAGAACTGCACCTTTCATTCACATTTACCTTAGAAACTCTCATCTACTTATACTGCCAATAAATCTGGTTAAATGTTCAAATCACAGTAGTCTCGCGCACCGAGGTTGCCATACTTAGTGTCGCATTATTTCCAATAGTTTTAAAAACGAAACCTCAATCAGATTTAAGTGATATGCTTTTTGGTTTAGACCGCCATGGCTCACAGCAGGTTGGGAACATCACATATTTTTTGAAGTAGGTTTCCTGATAAAGTTTCCACAATACACCTTTCTAATTTCCTCGCAAATGTAATACGTAGGTTTGGTCACGGTTTTCGTTCAATGAAAAGCCAACGGGAAATATCAAATATCCGTACACAAGTTCTGAAAAACTCAGTGGTACAAGCCTTGATCTCATCCACCACCTTAACTTACGCAGTAATAAAGAATTACTTATTATATTTGAATATAATATTATGTATGTATGTATCTTCTAATAGACGGTATCTTATTTGATTGGGATAAAGATTAAAATAAAGTGAAGAAATTCATATTATATTCATGTACTTAAGTACTTACTTTTATGATAATCCTAGTCAGCAATTTCGGTTATTTTTCAGTATGCACCAACACTGAGAAATAATCTTAAACTATATAAAAAAGAAATATACTACTCATTAAACGAATTGAGTCGCAGTTTGATTCTTGCAAATAAAAGCCTTGAGGCTTCAGTGAGCAGTAAGAATAAATAGTGAAGAATAAAGAAAAAGTATTTCTAATACATAAGCATCCCCTTCTTGTAAACTATATATTATCTTCTTAAAAGTTTGCACACCTGACCCCGTATCATGGTCGGCCTTATCACGCGATAAGTGATCAGATAGGAGCGTCGTCTTGTTCTATCGAACGGTGTCAGCCAGTGACGGACGCTCTATCTTGTCACTTATCGTGTGATAAGGCCGACCATGATACGGGGTAAATAATTGTGTAGAAAAATTGGGGGTTGGGCTGATCTTTGAATTTCTCCATAACTTTGTAAACCAAAATGGATCAAAACTCTCATACATTTGAACCCGAATCAATGTTAACAAAATAAAGTATATTTTTCCATTTAGTCTTTTATTACACAGCTCAGACTAAAACTAAAGCAGTAGCGTCTTGGTGTTAAATCCAAAAATCAACAAACCCATTAAGCGAAAAGTACGTAAGTACAAAATAAACACAAAGCAAAAATAATTCATGCCAAAAATGCAAAGCGCCGTCTGACAGCAAATCTTAATTTAACTTAAAAGCTTAAATTCTGCTTTAATTAATTCAGACTTAGATAATTGGCTGCCCTATGTTTACTTCTTCAGACCACTTTTAGGGTTCCGTACTCAATCATTATGACTTGCGAAAAATTACCTTACAACAATTATTATATACTAGATTATTGCCTTTAACGTTATGTTTTACATACCACCACCATTGAATGTTATGGCTAACCAATTTTATGACTAACAATAATGATGACCTGCAAAAATCGGAACTCCGATTTATATTGTAAAAATGTTTGACTTTCGACAATATGACTAGAAAAACTTATGTTGGAAAACATTATGGACTGAAAAAATCAGGTCTTAAATTTTATAGGAAACAATTAATAGAGACCCTTTAAGTGGAGCGGTAAGGGGGGGTTGCACCGAACTGTCTGTAATCGTAAACGGTGTTCGTTAAAATATGATTGTATGGAAAGTTTCAGAAATTCTACGAGATGACAGGAATGAAAAGCCTAAGTATGATTCAGATTCAGATTCAGATATTTATTAATAAAATGCGATATTTTACATGTCAGGATAGTAAATATATATAAGTAGTTGAATTAAAAGTGTTACAATCATCTTATTTTATTTAACATTTAACATAATTTTATGATTATCGTAGCAATCATTTTAATTTGGGTCACCACACACCTCGACAAATTCGTTAACGCTATAGCACGCCATGTCCATCCTAAAGCTTCATTCTATATAATCATCTTCATCAGCCTTTAGGGATGTCACACTGCGACGCATCTCCGAACGGAGGTGCGTTTCTCGTTGTATGCAAGTACCCCAGTTTGTATATAAATTCCGTGTGGTACGACACACTGCAACGCACCTCCGTCCGGCGAAATTTGTATGCAGCTCCGCACCTCCGTCCGTTGATGCGTCGCAGTGTGACGACCGCTTTATACGTCCCATTGCCGGGCACAGGCCTCCTATCATGGATGAGAGTGAATGGGCAGTAGTACCCACGCTGGCCCAGTGTGGGTTGGGGACTTCACGTAGTACGTAGGTTTCCTCACGAGGTTTTCCTTCAGCGAAAAGGTAACGGTTAAATATCAAATGATTTTCTGTACATAAATTCATTGGTATGAGCCGCCGATTCTAACCCACGACCGCGGTTTGATACCTGCATGCTTGACCCACTAGGCTACCGTAGCATTTCCGCTCTAGGTACATAATAATAAATAAATAAATAAATATTAGTGGACAATCTTACACAAATCGACCTAGTCCCATAGTAAGCTCATTAAGGCTTGTGTTATGGGTACTAGACGACGATATATATAATAGATATAAATACTTAAATACATAGAAAACTTCCATGACTCAGAAACAAACATTCATGCTCATCACACAAATATTTGCCCTCTTCGTAGGCAGCGTCACTACCCACTAGACTAACCGGTCGTCGTCGTCCATAATGGTGGATAATTTTAGAAATCTGTCAAGTGATTCCGTAGATTAACTCCCTCATACAAACTTACAAAGCTCACAGACTTTTCGTCTTTATAAAATAATATAGATTAGTACCGTAAACCGGGGTTACTTTGATTTGCGGGTCGACTTTGATAACAACTTCCATCCACTACTAAAATACTTGTATTAAAGAGTTTAAAAGCACCTTAGTAGTTTCTTTCGCATTATTGGCAACACTGGTAGTTGCTTCGTCACATAGTCAACTAGTACGTGCGTAGTGCAATTATTTCATGGAGAAAAAAAATGTTAACGGCAAGGACACTTTTTCTCTTGATTACCATGGCTAAAAAACTTCGACCGTACATATGTCAAGAATAAATGCAAGTGATTTGTTCGGTATCTTATGTTAGTCACTGGTTAGTAGTGAGTTAGAAAAAAAAATCCTCAATCCTAAAACCCAAAACTGCACCCGTAGCCGGGGAATCCATGGGTAGGGGTGTCTTTGATCACCTATATGTGGTGAAATTGACTTAACGATTAAGCCTCAGGAATTCGTTTTCTGGCGCTTTTTGTTATTCATATGAATTATAACTTAGTGTATATGGTTTTTTTTTGTAGGAACAATACCATAATATGACAAGAGAAAGATTGAGTCACGTAATTATAAATATTACCTTGAAAAATCCTTGAAAAAACCTTGAAAAAAGGCTGATTATGTCTGTGATCAAAAGGTATTAAAAGGTAAAGGTACTTTTATACCTGTATAAGTAAAGTTCTTACGTTTTTTCTAATAAATAATTTAATAAATCTTTTGAAATTATCAATTTGTATCATTTGGTAAGTTATCAAAGTCACCCCACACTCTAAAAATATAAATAACTGAAAAAGTACTGGTTCGAATTTATATATTTTATTTTTTACGAGGTTTTTAGCGGGTTTACTTTACATTGACAGTGAAAAAAGTAGGGGTTTTAAAGTAACCCCATTCTCAATGTAACTTTGATCGCGTTGTTTTTATTTTTTTCTGTGAAAAATATAAGTCCATATTTTTTTTTATTTGGCAGGCCTAAAGAAGAGAAAAAACCGATTATTATATTTTAATTGTATGTTTTTACGTATAATAGGATCGTCAAAGAAGGCTGTCAAAGTCTAAAATTGATCAAAGTAACCCCGGTTTACGGTACAGATATAATTTAAAACTTTCTTAGTGTTCTCTGTGTCAATGTATTTTAACCCAGTTTAGCGAAACTAGTGCAGTATTCCTTCAATATTTCAGCCGCGAAGTATACCCGCTTGCCAAGTGTCACCTTTATTAATACTGAGTACTACTTATACGATATTTACGGGTACTTCGCAAAGTGCTTCGCGGTTCTCTGAATACTGTATAGAGTAAAACATGCCAAATATGCAGTGCTTCTCTACAATATCAAAAAGTTTGGCGTTATTAAAAGATGTTTTTTTGAAGGCAACAAAGTTTCATAAACAATTTCCTTACAATGAACATCATCATAGTTTGTATCCGTAATCGTAACATCATGTTCTATTTTTGCTGACCAGACATCCATAAGGGTGAGTTTCCACCAGAGGCACCAGAACTGTGTGTGGCTGCGAGGCGGTGAGTGAGGAAAAAAGCACCAATAGCAGCGATTCGCGAGCGCGCTTAGCAATGCTATTGGTGGATTTTTTATTTGCTCACCGCCTCGCAACCTCAAACATCTCTGGCAGATACTCACACTCAGGCAAGTTGCAAGGATACATTCGATTTTGGTGCCTCATGGTGATTTGGGTGGTCTACTCCGGGACCTTTGTTTCTCAATGTTGCCTGTCATAATAGTCTATTCCAGGCTTCCCGAGGAACGCAGTAAGAGGTGTCCGGAATACCTGAAATGAGGTCTAATATGCCAAAAAAATCTCGGGTCTGTTCTTCTCTCTCGCTTACTCTTACGCATGTTTATGCCTAATTAGACGTCAGGAGCAATATTCTTAGCGTGTACATTTTATAGTACAGTCAACAGAAAAAAGTATAGCTTTGTTGGGCACATCCCGGTCGCCGCATAGACTTTCACGCCGAATGAATTTATGATGATATTAATAAGTGACGGGTCTATACTTTTTAGCCAAGATATAGAATTTGTAGAGCGTGGCTGGTATTGGTAGAGTTACGCCGTGTGGAGTAGGAAGCTTGGCGCTAATTGCGATCTGATATCTTTTTCACGCTGAAAGCTGTATGAGCTATGAAGTCTTGGCATCACTTTACATGTAATGTTTTTGCTGGGATCTCATTCCTTTTTGTAAGGTCTAAAGAAGTGAATGGGAAAACCCATACAAACTTCCATCCCCTAATTTAAACAGTGGGGGGTGATTTACTAAAAATCCTGAAATATGTATTTTATTATTTATAACAAGGAGTCCCTATATAATTTTCAGACCCCTAGCATCAAAATTTGCGGAAGTCTCATACAAAGTTCCATCTCCTACTTTAAGGGGTGATGGGGTAGAAGTTCCAATTTTTTGAATTATTTTGTTGATTGTGTACTAATACTAGCTTAGATACCAAATTTCAGCTTTCTAGGACTTCAGGAAGTACCCTAGAGGTTTTGATGATCAACATCAGTGAGTGAGTCAGTGACGAAATCGGCGTTTTTTAGATATCAATAAAATCTTAAGTATAAGAGCTATGTTACTGAAACTTTATATGTTTAATAAGTCCACTATAGACATCATATCCCGAGAATTTTGTTTATTTGGTATAATCCAAACCCAAGTTACGAGGGTTCAAAAAAACGACGAACCGCTTCGAGAAAAGGTAGGTAGTGCCCTTGAGTTGCACTTCGCTTCGCTCGTCTTGGCGGGGGCACTGCCGTGCCCCCAAATATACAAAATTGACGTTAAATATAGGTAAAAGGCAGAAAAAGAAATTAAATTAAATTAAAACTACTCAAATAACCCACCCCGCGTTACTCTCGGTGCAAAGGTGCCCATCACGCTCGCCGCATTGCCGCGTTGGATTGCGATGGACAACCTTTGCAATAAGAATGACCCGGAGCGGGGGTCGACGCCTTTTTCCCGCAGGCGGCGCCCCACTTCCCTAAGGAACGGCTTTCCCTCGGACCACCAGCATCCCGTGGTCTCTGCGGCAAGAGGGACAAATAAGTAGTGTGAGAGCACTGCGTATTTGTCCCTCTTACGTGTAGCCGCCCACTCAGCAGCAGCTCCTGTCACTCGCATATAGGCATTTACCTCTCTGTCAGGGTATTAAAGTGAGGCCGTCAGGTCTCTTTCCGTCGGAGCGACTGAGGCCCGGTGGTTCCAGGACGCAAGGAATATTGGCAGATATCAGCGCCCTCCGGGATGATGTCATTCAGGGCGTGGTGGCGAGGGAATCTGCCAGCACACCTGAAGCAGCTGAGTGCATGGTGGCCATTGCTCTCCACTGTGGCACAGCAGATGCATGTATGGGGTTCACAGACATCACAGCCAAGGCGGAGAGCAACATCCACCCGCATGGAGTCGTTATCGAGGAGGGTGCCTATATGTGGAGACGGGAGGGCGTGAAGCCACGCACCAGATTCTGGCCTTGACACCGCCTTGAGCCTGGCTTTTTCCACCCCCAACGCGGTTTCCAAGAGATTATCAAATACACGCTTAACTCCTGCGCTGTCCCACATCCGTTGGCTACTAGATTTTTCCGGGGCAGATGTACTCGGGTTGAGCAAAGACCAGGCCATCCAGGCATCGGAAGAGAAGGCAATGGTTGCCTTGTCACCATGTAAGAGGAAAATTTGAGTGACAAGGTCCACAACCCCGCTCGCCGATGCCAGGAAGGCCGGTAGGCAAACGTCTCTTGCATGTCGAATACCCAGCCCGCCGCTCCGAATGGGAAGAGATGCAAGGTCCCACTGGCTCGAGCTGAGGGAGACGTTAAGTAGACATTCAAGGAGACCCTTGAATGTCTACTTAACGTCTCCCTCAGTCACTTACACTTCAGTGCATTGTCGAAGGAGTCAATGTGCGCAGGATATAACCAAGCGGGTACAGTGCGTAAAAAGTAGTAGGTTAACTTAGGAATAGCAAAGCAACTCCGCAGCAGGGAAAGCGCAATGTGAGCTGAAAGATTTTTAAGCTTTTCTCCAATAGTTAGCAACAGTTGTTTTCTAACCTCAAAAGCTGCGGGAATAGCTTCTGTGGAGATTGGAGAACCCAATAGATTAAAAGTTTGAAAAGAAAATTCTTTAATGCCAGGAAGTAAGTGACTAAAAGTAGACAAGGAAGTTCGGGAAAAATCACTACACGGGAAGAATTCACACTTACTGGCGTTCACTTCTAGGCCCAGTTCCCGCAAGCGAGGAAGGAGCGTACGCAGATCTTGCTCAACTTCCTCTGGTACCGTCAAACAGGCCTACTTTGCCACCAGGAGGAACTTTGCCCAAAGAGCAACTTTTAAACAAATCCGTTAATGTAGAAAAATTCAAAAGGTTGGTGGCAACACCACTATTTTTAGTAGAAAATAGGTTATATCTGTGGTATTACTACGCATCGCCTTGGCGTCTAACTCCATTCAGTAACGTGTCGGAACTGGTCGAGTGAGGTGTGCGATTTGGCGGGCCAATTCTTGCGGAAGTGTTAGTGCTATTAGTACAAAATGGGGAAGCCTCAGGTGAGTGAATCTTCTACTTGTAATAAAATAAGAACTATATATCGTTTTTATTATAATTTTATCTGGATATACTTATTACAACAAAAGTTATTATGCTGGGCAATGTTACGTAGTATTCTGCAACCTATGAGTGTAAACATTGCCCAGCCTCAAAAAAGGCTTAGGGTTGTCACCTTCATCATGTTTACCTGATTGCGCTAGTAAAGGAAGGTTATGTATTTCATTTATGTAGGGTGTACGGTAAAATATATTTATATTAATCTGTCGAGTTTTAGTAGTAGGTATGCATACAATACGTGTGGTTGTGTGGTTTGACGAACGGTTTAGCCTAGTGACCCTTAAGGTCCTGGGTTCAAATCTCGGTAGGGGCATGTATGTAAATCATTTAACCTGGTTACACATATCAATGACGATGAGTAAAATATCTTGTTAGGCTACGAGAAATAAAAAAATACCCGTTGCACTCTTATTAAATTTCGATCAGAGTGGAAAATTTGTTGAACCCGCGACCTCTGGAACCCGTCCATATCGTCCTACCGACCGTCCATTTCCAATTCGTTTTCAATTTTCCATTTTGATCGAAATTCTGAATTTCGTTATCGGACTGCTTAGTAAATAATTTGATTAAAAGTTGATTTTCGTTGAAATAATCTGTTTTATTTTTTGGTCGTGTGAAAAAACGGCACAAAAAACCACTACTAAAGATTAAGTCAAAAGTGACAACCCTAACAGTTTCAAAGTGCTTGATGCAACTTGTATGGAAAAGAGCAAAATGCCTATGTAACATTGCCCACCCATATTTCTCACGACTTTTCAAGTTAAGACTAAGGATGATTAAATGGAACGCCAAAATTACCCGAGATTTCGCACTGATCCTTGTCTTAACGTCATAAGAGCTATAGTTACGGAAATAATTGACATGGGCAATGTTGGCGAAAGTCCAGATAACTTAGCCCGCGATGAAAATCGTTAAAAAAATTGGTTAAATATTGGTTTAAAAATATATTCTCCTAATGAACGCATGTATGTGTCTACAATAGATGCACTTATGCCAAAAAACCGAATCCAGCCATGGAAAAAAATTGAGAAATTCGTGTT
This sequence comes from Epinotia ramella, assembly GCA_947578815.1. NCBI lineage: Eukaryota > Metazoa > Arthropoda > Insecta > Lepidoptera > Tortricidae > Epinotia > Epinotia ramella. The sequence continues at coordinate 6,295,140 of OX388213.1, forward strand.
TTTCTGAAAAAAGCGGGCAAAGTAGGCCTGTTTGACGGTAGTTTAATTGATGTTATGTAATTCTTATATAAATCTAAATAATAATTAGCAACTAAAGCATTTTTATTAATATTACTTAGTATAAAATGTATTTCAATATGAAAAATGTTAATTGTTTGGCAACATTGGTTGTTAGTTTTTTAGTATATGAGGTTAAGAAAATTATTCATACATTACCGGTCACTAAGAGAACCTTACATTTAAGTAGTACTTACTTTATAAATTGTTCTGTTTAATAGTGAAAGAGTTATTATTCACAGGACCTGTAACTGCAGAAATACGCGTTCGTCAACATTTATTACAATAATTTGATGGTTAACCATAATATTATTTCCATCCATTTAACATTTAACAACACTACGTTATTAAATGTAACATGACGCAACTACCCTATTACCTACACCTCGCAAATAATCAACCGTTTTTGAAGACAATTTTATTTTAATATGTTTATTTATTTATTCAAGTATTTATTTATTACTCACATAAAATAAAAACTTAAAACTACTTACTACAAAAACTGCGCTAAACTGCAGAGCAGTTTGTTGGTGAATGGGTTGTTTGAATTGGGTTGTCGGGGGATTTCGTTATTTTATAATTTTAAAAACTGCCGTGAGTTTTTTCAAAATGTTTAAAATAACTTTTTTTTTATGAAAAATGGGATTGTGTTTATTTTTTCAAAGTATTTTTCCTATATAGTGTCCCTCTACAAAATTCTAAAGTTATATTATATTTATAACTAGTTGCCCGGCCCGGCTTCGCACGGTTAGTGCGTAGGAATTAAGCATTTTCCCGCAGTAAAAAGTAGCATAAATATGTTCATCAGGGATAATGTCGGCTTCTAATGGTAAAATATTTTTTCAAATCGGTTCAGTAGTTTCGGAGCCTATTCAATACAAACAAACAAACAATCAAAGTTTTCCTCTTTATAATATTACTAGCAGCCCGGCCCGGCTTCGCACGGATTACCCGTTTTCCCGTAGGAATGAAGAATTAAAAAATGTAAAAGAATTTTTCAAATCGGTCCATTAGTTTCGGAGCCTATTCAATACAAACCCACATACAATCAAATCTTTCCTCTATATAATATTATATAGTGTAGATATATTAGTGTAGATGAAATATTGACGTATTTAAGGTCTATTTCGTAATGGTTTTTTTTGCCAGCTCATTTAAAAAGTCTGGTAGAGCTTCTATTTTTTTTTTTAATATATCTTCTCACCTTAATATGCCAAAAAATCTTTTTTTATTTTTATTAGGATAGGATACCGTCACTCTCAAAATAAATCAGTACTGTTCATGCGGTCAAAAAAAAAACCAAATCATACCTGGACCCTTATCATGGTCGGCCTTATCACGCGATAAGTGACAAGATAGGAGCGTCGTCTCGTTCTATCGAACGGTGTCAGCCAGTGACGGACGCTCTATCCTGTCACTTATCGTGTGATAAGGCCGACCATGATACGGGGTCTGGATACCAAACCCATCAAAAAAAATCAGTACTGTTCATGCGGTCAAAAAAAAACCAGATCATACCTACTCTAACGTCTTAACAAAAGAGTGGACAGATATTTGTGAGCACCTCGTTTGCTCCGATATATGATGCAGCTACACCAGTGAAACAATTGCTTGCTACCTAACAATGTCGATATTTTCTTTGTTTGTGTCGATGGACATCCATTGTCGCGGCCGTATTTGATTGCATTTAAAGATATGAGACGAAAGGAATTGAGGATAAGCATAATATACACTGATTTTACGTGTAAGCAACATTATTTATTTTCGGACTACAGAAAAGCCAAAAAGACGCGTTATTATTTGAGCAGAATACAGCATAATATATTGAGCATTAACTAAAGTGTAAGATAAACTAACCAACTCTTTTTTATTAGACTTCTTAGTTCTGCAGGTCGATCGCGTAACGCATTGTACGCGCGTCAGGGAGATATAAATGTCACTTTTTGTATGTCAAAATGAAAGTTGAGTTGTTCCCTAACGTGCGTTCGAGACGTAACGTGATCACCTCTCAGGCCTCGAAAAAACGTAACTGTCAATTTACAATCTCATTAGGAAGATTTTACTGAATGATTCTTTAAACAATACGGCAGTGGAATGCGATGGAGACGGGAAAGGTTGGCCCCCAAGTGTCCTACAAGCGAACTCAAAAACCAAAGTCCCAAGGATGAGCGGCGAGGTTTCTAAAGCCGGAGATCGAGCTCCAGCGTAACGCTGCAGGCCCATAGTATCCCGCTACGTAGCGCGCTCTCCATGCCAGCCCATGCGCACACACTCACTGCCATGGACCCCGCTTTGCGGGTGCCTACGTCGTAGCTACTGAGCGGGAAGACCACGGCATCGCATAGCGATCCTTGGCAATGAATGTGTTAAATGCGACACCGGCCACCGACCAAGGTCAAGGCGACACAGATAGAAACCTCCTGACTATCCGCGCAGTGTCTAAGATCTGTATCTGACCCTTGACCCAGCCATCTAGCCATAGTCTCTTAAGGTGATGGTCGAGACTCTTCGCTATCGCTATTAAACCATTCGGCGAAACGACTATTGGGACAATGATTCTCGAATCAACATCCCACGTTATTATTACCATCCCTAAATGGATTCAAGCGTGAAATAAATTAGACAGAAGGAAACGAACTGTCTCACTTAATCTCCATCGTATACTGGCCTTAATTGTGTGGAAAACTGAACTTTAACTTCTCAGAGAAATACAAATTGAACCGAATATAAATCCCGAGACATTACAACTTGATTTTTTTTATGAGCACTCAGATCCGTGTGTCCCAGGAATCAGATGTATTTCCGTTATCCACAGAAACATCAATTAGAAGTCGTCTCTAATGCCCATTGTCGACTTTGTCGTCTAATGTGTCGACAAATGACCGAGCTTTGTTCTTATTCTTTCAGCACAAGGGCTTAACACACCCGTTTTGGTATTATAATATGCTGTTTTCGTATGACTAAAGCAGTATTATTCTTGTACCGTAGATAATGGCTTTTTTGTGTAGGAAAATTATTCTTATTGGTTCGAACGATTTGTAAAGAGATCTTATAGATTCATTGGTATATAGGGATATTATAGTTGCTTGTCCGTATTGATATGAGCGGATTGGTAGGGGTGGCGAATTAATCATATAGTCAGTGATGCTCTCTATGGTAAAATGTATAGGTATATGTATTAAACAAGTACCTTTCAACATGTGCAAAACATGTTTGGCTGAAAGTCAAATCACCAACTTTGATGAAACGTCAAAAACACATGTTAGTATGAACTATTCAGTTTTCTGAGATCAAAGAAGGTCTTTGTTTGGGTTTTAAGTTTTTAAGAATCTGTTTTTTAGCCTTTAAAGTGTACAAAGGAAAAAAAGCTACTCTTCTTATTAATATTTAATCCTTTGTATATTTAGAATGGGTTTGGGAACGATACACAAACACACATTTTTTTATCCCGTAAAACAGAGGGGTAATCACGTAACGTTTTTGAAGCGCGTTAGGACAGTTTAACTGTCATTTTTCCATATTAAAAGTGACATAGGATCTACCTGACGCGCGTACATTGCGTTGCGTTATCGACTTGCTGGTTACGGATTTTATACAACAAATGTGAAGCCACGCGACCAACTAGTATAAAAAAAATTCAAATCATATAAAAAAAAAATAGTTACGCCGTCGTGTTTCCTATAAATGAATTCCCTCATTTCCTGTGCCCAGTAAATCTGTATTCAAATACGTGTATTATCAAACGCACAAAGGCGACAGTTCCAGGAAACCTATGTCTGGATAGCTCGTAGATAGTAGCGTTGGTACGGATTGGCCACTGTTCTACTGTTGAGGCTTGATCAAAACTGTTGAGCACCCCTGTTTTCTTTTACAATATATAATATAATAACGTCACTATTATGACGTAAAACAGAACAAATTTCTGACATTTTTGGTATAAGATTTTATAGCCGACTGTACTTTTCTGTTAACCGTCACCAACTACTCTTTGAGACGATTCTAACGAGCCCAAACTCGATCAGGTTGTGTCGTCTCATTGCGAAGTTCCTATGGCCACCTTCCAGCTCCATCATTAGATCAGCACCATGTCATCATAATATTTAATTGTCACACGATTTACACATGTATGCAAAATTTTAGCTCAATCCGTAATCGGGTAGTGGATCAAATTGAACTTGCAAGATTTGATTACAGACAGACAGACAACGGGACAGGTGAAACTAAATAAAAGCTTGTAAAAAGGTACATAAACTTCTTAAGAAAAATGTACCTTATCTTTGACGAGGACTGTATTTTGACAACTTTTTTGCAGTTATCACCGCAGATAAGAGTCGTTAACGCATCGGCATCGCATTTGTTTACTGCTAGGCTATTCTGTTAGACCCGGAGACGTCCTAAAACTACGACCAAGACCACCAGGATGGGCAGCAGCATCCCTGGAGTGCGGTGGAAATACTGCGATCGCCAACCCGCATGCCAAGCGTGGCGATTATGGCATATACCCCCCTATGAAATGTGCACTATTCGGGTGAGGCCCATGTCCAGCAGTGGACGTCTTTTGGCTGATATGATGATGATAATGAGGCTATTCTGAAGAAGAAGAGAAGACAAATTCCTTAGACCAGTGTAAAACAAAATTGCACTAAGTATAATATAAAATACGCTACCTGCATATGCATTTCAAAAATCCATTCTATATATTTAGGTGTTTATTTTTATCGGATGGGCAGTTTCACAGATTACACTAAAAATTACAAAGCTACGTTTTTTTCCGCTCCATAACATATTCCGCTTTAGAGACTAAATATTGCCCGTAACAGTGCTCCAGTAAAATCTACAATCCCAAATTTGTGATTCTCATAACAGCTTCAAATGCAAAATCAGGGATCTGTTGTTGAACCTTGAACCATAGTATGAGTGATTTAGTTTTAAGCCTAGATAGCCTAGATTTAGTGCATTAACGCAAAAATTGTAACGCATGTCGTGGTTGCCTATTATTAGGGTCACAATTAGACATATATAAGTACTTGATGTTTCCACATAAAATGTAACATTGTGAACTCCGTTGGCAATCCTTAAATAGATAAATAAATAAATAAATCCCAGATTTCTTTCCTTTGGGGGAAAAATCTGGATTAAAAGTATCCTTTGTTATATAGTATATAGTAGATTATAGACCATTTTTTTACCAATGCTCATCCTCCGTTTAGACGTGATTGTGTAACAAGCATCCGAACTGTAACATTTATAATCTGAGTAGGAGGCCTAGGCCGGATAGCCGGAAAGATAGTAGTAGTCTTTCCGGCTATCTTCAGAAACTTTATCTGGATTGTTATATTAAGTACATAACTTTACAGATTACGCCATGACACTTCGTCCAAAGTTCGTTTCTCGACGGTGATCAGTTGTCACAATTAATCACCTAAACTTTATTCATGCTAGCTAGTTGTATGTTTAGATTATGTAAAAGAGGACATAAATATTCGTCCCTCTCGCACTTATATACTTGCTATTAAGTAGGGCACGAGCCTCCCACAACTTGGACTGATGACCTGGTAAAGGTCTCGAGAGTCCGCTGGATGCGGGTGACGCGGGACCGGTCTTTGTGGCAGTATTTGGAGGAGGCCTGTGTCCATCAGTGGACTTTTTCGGCTGATATGATGATGATGATGACGGCACGAATGCTTTATGTCCGACATAAACGCAAATGCTCTTATGGCTGATTTGAATATTACTAGGGCCTATACCCTGTCTTTGACAACATTATTATTTCATCAAAAACCCGTGTTAAGTGATTTTCATCAGGAAAAGGAACTGCTGCATTTAAGTTAAGCTTTCATAAAAAAGGTGTCCTGAATACCATGAGTGAAAACACGGAACGTCTGTAATGAAAATCTTATTGATATCTTTAAAACTAAATTGTCGCTGTTATAATTTGCATTATTTATACTCACACTTATGCATAAACGTCCATCAAACCTATTGTAGTTAAAATGCTATTAAATTAGTTTGCCATTATCTCCCATTTGGTCTGGGTTTATACGAATGAAATCAAACAGATTTCAGTTAGCACAGGCTTATCAAGTTATATCAATAACGGGATACCTGTTTAACTCGTTGAACTAATAACGTTAAGAGGATGGTAAGGCCCAGAATCGAATACTATGGCGTAACATGATGGAGCCCTACATTGATGACGGCAACAGTGGAAGGACTACTACGGCTGATTATGATTTTCAGAACTGTAGTAACAAAATTTTACACGACCCAATCCATAACAACGTCACTACACCGGCCCCTGTACGAACAGTGACAAGGCAAATGTAATTTCGCGTAACCTTTTTTATTATTATATGTACCTGTTAGTTATTGCGAAAGTTTCTGAGCGTGAACGCGTGTCTGTGTCTTGTTAGAATTAGAAAGTAGATATTACTGTGACATTTTCCTATTGCAACTTTCGTCTATTTATTTCTTTGGGATGTCATGGGGTCGTGACACACGGGGAGCTCTTTTCAGACTATCTTCGATATTCACTCTATCTGTATTTACGAGTAGACTTTGACTTTGTTAATGTTCAATAATAGGTACTATGCGATTTAAAAACATTGGGATTGAATTTGCAGATAAGTTAATTCGCTACTTGTCAATTTTAGATGAGCAATTTACCGACTACCGTTTTTATAATACCTTCTTAGAATTATATTTTAGATATTCTATGATGTTGATATAAAAATAAATATGGATTATTCTGACGCAATTAAAACGTTATTAAAAACAACGATATAGTAGCTGTAGGGTCTAATATTTTATTAAAACTTACATGTACGAACGTTATATGTTAATGTTGGGTTGTTATGTTGATCGGAACGATAGATATCTTACGTAAAATATGTAACCGTCCTGGCAATAAAGGTATTGCACTAAAATAACAAAGTAACAAAATGTATTAGGTAAACAGCGTAATTTGTTTGTGTTTAATAATTCGTTACATAAATTATTAAGACCGCAAAAAAAGGTCGACAGCACATACAATATATATTTTTTTGAATGTAAGGAAGGATGGTGTTTAGACGGTTAATATTGTTTTAATCACACACCCAATCACATCAGCCTTTACCGAACGTCCGTTAGGTCACACATAAGTAACTACCTACCTACTGTCATACCCTATTTGGGCAAGGCCGTAAAATTGGCCTTATTCACATAAAAGCAGTATTATACTTATATGCCTACATTGTAAGACAACAACAACAAAGAAACAACTTCGCACTGCTTTTTTGCATACGTTAAACATTAAACTACTAGGTCGTGTTTATTTACATACAATAACAATGCAAACTTATCTTTAAATCACTAAAAACCACGTTACATTTTGGTGTTGAAGAGACGTGTACTAACTTTGAAGGTCCGTATGCGACTAAATATGGCCGACACCAACATCTCTATTAATAGACTTGGTAGTAAACAGTGTTGCCAATTTAATAAATCAATTTCTTCCGCGTAACTCGTGATTTTTAATGGAAAAAATGGTAATAAACATCGTGTTATATAAAAGCTTAGTGAATCAGTAACGCGAAGTTTTTTGATGAAATAAGTAGTATTTTAATGCTTAATTACGTTGTCAATGTAATAAATAGCTTTTCAAACTAGGTGACTTGCTGAAAAATACACTGAATATGCTCGAAAATGCTATTAACAATTTTTTTTTAATATTTTTCTGTTTTTTTGGCACAAAATTACATTATCATTTTGTATGGAAGAGCTTCTGATATTGTCGACACCTACATTTCTAAAATTAAAAAAAAGTCTTTGTTTTATCGTAATTTGTGGTGTTAAAATGCTACTCCAAATACAATTCTATTAGATACCAAGATAGGCATCAAGTAAGCATGAATAGTTTTTATGAAAACTCTGAGCAAAGTTCATTACGTTTTGTATGTAACGAAATAAGGCCAATTTTACGGCCTTGCCCATTTACCTTCAAAATGCGCATTCGAAAATATACGCAAATGGCCTTCCATGGTATTTTCCGACATCAAGAAATTGGAGATACGGCAAATTGGCAGCATAATAGGTACCCATTTAAGGCGCCGTAGGTTCAGCGAAGTTAAGCGAACTAAAACGAAGTTTTTGAAACAATATAATGCATCTGTTTATGATAATATGGTTTCAAAAAAATACGAATAGTAATCTTGAGGCTTTTCTGCAGGGAAATCAGTGCTTCAAAACATGATTAAGCAAATTTCGCTCGTTAGAAAAAAAACACGAACATAGGTCTAAAACACACAAAAATACACTTAAAATATTCGTAACAAATTATGCACAAAAGCTATAAATATTAATATTGCTTCTAAAAAAACTGCAATATCATGTTTGAGGAAAATCAGTGTTTTCATTTTTATTTATTTAAACGGCCAAAAAATTTAAATTAAAAAATAAGATATCCGCGCTTCCGAGCACGCACTTCCATCTCGCTCACGCTTATCAAGATTTTTTCTTCCGTCAACACAGTCGCTGCATATATAAATTCATATATATATATATATATATATATATATATATATATATATATCTGGCAAATACCTACGATTACGAGTAAAACGTGAATATGCGCGCTATAAGCAAACTGACTCAATTTTCTTCCGCAGAAAGGTATTTTTTTTGCCAAGTGGAGCAAAAAGTCTTCCAACCATTCACTTTTAAATAATTAAATTATCTAAGACATAATTAGCTTAGTAAAGTCATCAGTGGCAGACAAGAACGAGCGCTATGGTCCATCTTTTCTTTAAAAAATATTCTTCTAGACGAGAATTTCTGAAAGCCTTTGAATAAGACAACACCGTTTTAAACTTCGCTGACTAAGCCAACTTACTCGAGAAAAAACTCTTTGAGAGTTAACTGAAACTTCCAGTGCATTTGCTTAACTATTAAGGTAGGTAGAGTTAACTGTTTTTTAGTGCCCGACCCTGTCTAAGCAATTCACCCTTACGAGCAAGTCATATCAATAAAGGTGATAGGCAGGCTGACAACTGACCATAGTTATGCAGAATGAGACCAATGCCATTTTTTCGAAAAATGAGTTAACAATGCCATCAACAACTAGATTTTTTAAACTATAATCTGCTTAAACCGTCTTATTTTTAGCACGTTATTCCACTGAATTACAGTATTTATGTATAAAACGACCAATGACAAAAGAAGCGTTTTATAATGTAGAAACCAGCCAAAGTACCCAACATAGTTCATTTCGCCCGTTCAAAGACCATGTTTTCAATCTGCAGAAAACAGCCAACCTACATTTGGTTAGTTGGTCGCATTTGACAATAAACAGCGGTAACAGCTACGCACTTTTTGATATGCTTAAAGCGACCAGGCAGTTGGTCGCTTTCAACAATATTAGGTTTTTTAGTCTTACCCGCCAGTTTGGCCGTTTAATGTAATATTTTTGCAGTTACCGTACTAATTTAATTGTTTCATAGTTTGCTGGACGAATGCAAGGAAGTTGTATGTCATAACTATATGAACGTACGATTTTCATGTAAATTTAAGTGGATTAGTGTGACAACAGAATATAAATAATGGAGCGTGGGCGTAAATTGGTGGGTTTAGCGTTAAAAACTCTTTACCAGTGCCTGATAAAAATATAGACGAAAATGTGGAAAGCCCGTGTCCAAGCATAGAAGGTGACCCGGAAAAGGTGAGAGAGTTACTTGATGCTATAAGTTATGACGATGACTCCAGTGAAGATGTTAACCAGAAAAAAAAATCAGAAAAAATCTAAGTATGTTTAGCATTGTAGCATTAGTAAAAACGAATGCTACACAATCTGCATAATATGCCTAGGTTCCTCTTTTTGTAAAACTAGTAAGATTTACTTATAAATTTTATAATCAGCATAAGTAGACTAGCGTGATGTTGGTTACGAAGATCATCTTAGCTTTTTTCAGAAAAATACTGTTACAGAATATCGTAATCAGCATAACTCGACTACAGTTTGGTCGTTTTCATAGAAATAAGAATAACAAGTAGCATGTGAAATATTGATTTTACAGAAAACGACCAACCACTTTGTTTAAAACAAAAGACACGAAAAAAACTATTAATATGTACAATCAGTCCTTAATACATTACTTCATATAATATTCTACCAAATTGCATCTTTTTTATCCGAGAAAGTGGTATTAACACCCTTAAAAAAATGATTAAACCTTAAAACGGCTGTATCTCAAAATCGAAAATTAATTATTGGTCTCATTCTGCATAACTATGGTCAACTATTGGAATAGGGGTGGAGGTGTCGCAGTGGAATAGTATAATCCGCCGTTTTACATAACAGCTATCCGTTTCACAAATCTGGTTGACAATCAGGCGAATTAAATATCGCTGGATGACAATCCGCTGGAAGTTCGGCCCTAATCGTTATTCAATACGACTAGAGGTATTGTAACACAGCGGGTCATTAGTCATTAGCCACCCGCTTTGGAAATGTTTAGTTCCCATTTTTAATATTCGCGGCGCTGTAACATAATAAGTAGATCAATCGAATTGGGAAAACCTGGACATAATTCGAAGACTTTAATTTTCTTTTCCTATGATATATAGTATTGTTAGTTATAGTTATTAATATTTATATTAATTTATATAAGGGACTATGGGATACCTACTGAACTACTTTTTTTAGATTTAACTTGGTTTTGAGCACCAATTTAAATGCCAATAATGTTTGACTTTCTCGAAACAGGATTGAAAATAAATAAAAAGTTATGTGTACCCCAAACCCAAAGGTTGTCTGGAAGAGATCGCTCTTCAGCGATAAGACCGCCTGTTGTCTACCTCTACCTACATGTTATTGTATTGTTTCTCTTTTTAACTGCTTTGTTTGTGTGAGGTGTGCAATAAAGAGTATTTGTATTGTATTGTGTCCAAAGTTTGAAGAGGACCATATTCTATCCCTTTTCGGCAAAACGCCTCTTCATATGACGCGATTGTCATTACTATGACGCTCGGGGATCGTTACGTCACGATCTCCGTAGAGCGTTTTCTCTCTCTAACAGGCAATATTAAAACTGTTGTAGCTTCGTAATTTTTTGAGATATATGCATGGGATTTTCGTCACTAGGCATATTTTTTTGCCTTCTTTCTTTTGGAGTAATAATAAATTTTGAGTCTACACCCGTATTATGGGATCGTCAGGAGCTCTGCCGATCTTACTTACCACCAGCAGGTCGATCACGTAACGCAGTGTACGTACGTTAGGTAGTAAATGCCCATTTTTATATGGAAAAATAACAGTTGTACCTACTTAACGCGCGTTCAAAACGTTACGTGATCACCCCCCTGGACACAACACTACACACTCACAGAGCAAATATTGGTGTTATTAAGGACATATCTAAGATGAAGATACTTCCCTAGTTTGGCCGCTCCAAATATGAGCGAGATTACGTTCCACAGCGCCTTCGCTCTCCAAGTATTATCCGTCGTCGTATTAAAAAAAGTTTCCGTCAAAAATTTCATTTTTGGTACAAGCTTTTATTGCCGACTGTACTTTTCTGTATACCACAATCAACTGCTCATTGAGACGATTCTAACGAGCCCAAACTCATTATGTGGTTTTATTACGGAGTTCCTATGGCCACCTTCTGTCTCTATCATCAGATCAGCTCGATGGTACCATAATATTGAATTGTCATCCAAACTTCACTTATACCCAAAATTTCAGCTCAATCGGTCACCGGGAAGTGGGTCAAATTTAACTTGCAAGATTTGACGGACAACTTACATACACACTTACTTTTATACTTACATACGAACAAGCCCATTCAGGGCCCATGACGACACATATGCGTCAGACCGTCGTAGTCGCTTTCCGCTACATACGAGATAAACCACGGATCGGCTACGAGCGTAGCGCGTAGCGATTCTGGGCAATGAATGTGTTATAAAGCTTATAAAAAACCCCGACTCTACACACTCTTTTGGTTGAATTTTTTAGACTTAAATCAGTGACGTTACGCCTTGTTCGTGATAATGGCAACGATGTGACATGAATTCACAATTGTGGGGATATTATAAGCATTTGATATAATTTTACGCATCCTCAAACTTTTGCCTTTGTTGTCCGAAGTTTGGACAATAAGTGGTTTAAAACATTTTGGACACCGTTTGCAACATGTTAATGTGTAATTAGTTTGTTTATTTTTCTTTGGTCTATTTTATTCTGACGCTGGATAATTGTTACTCTAAGCCAAATGTTATATACTAATCTGTACAAATATCATAAAGAGCCACAATTTACCTGCTTTGCTTTAAGGTTGACTGGTAGAGAATGCTATACAGCATTAAGTGCGCCTTTTGTACCATAAGTTATTCTTTTGTAATAAATAGGAAGTGTCGATGTCGGTGAGATTGTGGCTTTGTAAGTTTGTATGTAACGGGTAATCTCCGGAACCAGTTATCTGATTTAAAAATTATTTCAACCGTGTAAAAAATACTTACTTTTAATTTAGACAAAGTAATCCATAAATGTTAGAACATATTACAATTTATCTTACCCGGCGCGTCCCTTCATACCACGCGTACAGAGTGGAGGAATCTCCAAAAAATAATGAGAGAAAAAAAAAATGAATCTTAAATAACTATGTTAGTAGTACCTAAACTTAAGGGGTCACCCGAGGTTTTCATCGATTTTTGACAAGTTTTGAACCGTATCTCCGACTTTTGCACTACAGATAATAAAATTATAAGTCAAATGGCTATCGGTTCTTCAATCTTTTATCTCCATTTTCGTCTACCGGATTTTGAAAGAAATGAATACCTAATTTTGTAATCTATGATTTCTTTAAACATTGTCTAAAAATAATTATTAGTATCTCTATTGACGTGAAAGATCTAACATATACGAAATCTACATATTTGGGTTCGTATATGACGTCTCCAAAAACGTGTCTAGGGTTCTCATTTTAAACTAATTACCACAAAAGTTATGGCCAGAAAACCAGTTTTTGGCCTAAAATTGTTCAACTTTGATACCAAATATCTCGAAAACAATTAACTTTGAAGTAAATATGGGATACTACATTGTTTAAAGCCGTTGTTGTTAATATAATTAGCTACAAAAAACATTAGAAAACTAAGGGATTCAGATCGAAGGTCATTGGCCTATGGGAGCCCCTTAAGTGCTGAGCGGTCCAGTGCCTGATTAGGGCGCTGTCCCACCTCTGCCACGACGGTAGAATAGACTTTATGCATAATTATAGGTTATCTTTTATCCGCCGGGTTTTGCCTGCGTTTTGTGCGAAAAGCAGGCGAAGCCATGCGGACGGCTAGTACCACATATACATACATATTGTATTTGATACCCGGTTAGCCAACTGGGTAGTGACGCTGCCTACGAAGCTGAAGGTCCTGGGTTCAAATCCCGGTAAGGGCAAATATTTGTGTGATGAGCATGAATATTTATTTCTGAGTCTTGGATGGTTTCTATGTATTTAAGTATTTTCTATCTATTAAATATATCGTTGTCTAGTACCCATAATACAAGCCTTATTGAGCTTACTATGGGACTAGGTCGATTTTTGTAAGATTGACCCCTAATATTTATTTATTTTTATTATTTATATGAATAAGTCTGTGATCTGGTAAAATAGGCATGATTCCTAAGATTTTTTTCGATGCCATTCGAACCAGTTTGTAGAGAGGAACATGTGTTTGTATGGAAGCCACTACAATTAAAGTGCATAAATAGACAAAAAATGTAATCAAAGACGGACCTCGCTGGCGGCAGGCGAAACGCTTCATACTAATTGACACAGAAGTATGACGTCACCGCTAAATTAAGTAAATTACCGTTTTGGTCGCGAAATACTGCGTTTATGTCTATAGTTGTTGTCATACTATTTTGTTTCTATAAAAGTGATGTTAGAAAGCTTATTTTGAATATAATTGAATATTGGTAGAGAATGCTTACGGCATTAAGTCCGCCTTTTGTACTATAAGTTGTTCTTTTGTGCAATAAAAATTAAATAAATAAATAAATGAATATTTACAGCAAAAAAGGATGCCGGATTGTCTAGTATTTTTCTATAAACAATGTCTCAAATTGGTTTTTGACATCACCGGTACTGACATTTTATAGTGCGGTCGTGTATTGATTGGACTGGTTAGTTTGGTTGGATATAAATAGTAACTTATTTTCTTATCAAAATACTGAATAAAAATTGAAGGCGAATATATAAAAAGGTCATTTAGTCGAATCCCAGACCGAACGTTTTATAAATTGATATAATTGCGGTCGGCGGTCTTGAAAGTGAGCGTCTTAAGCGACCATCGGAGTCAGTCTTCGGAGTCACAATCTGAAGAATATTTAAATATCGAATACGTACTTGGACGGAACCAGATATGGATGAATAGGTATTTATCATGGTATAACAACACAGGTACTCTCTTCCGAGACTCGCGAACCACGTGACTGACACAAGCCTACGTCATCATGCTGTTAAATGCCGTTTGATGACGTAGGCTTGTGTCAGTCACGTGGTTCGCGAGTCTCGGAAGAGAGTACCTGTGTTGTTATACCATGGTATTTATTATAGAGCATAGAACTTTTACATTCAAAATCAAATCAAATCAAATCAAATCAAAGTATTTATTCTGCAAATAGACTTATGCTAGCTCTTTTACATGTCATCTTATAACTATATATTTATATATTATATTCTATTTTAACATAAATGCATCCTTATTTTCTACGAATTCCTTTACAGTATAATAAGCTTTCTGTAACAGCTGTCGTTTCACAGTTGCCCTGAATTTATCCATTGACAATTTCGTTAAATTAGATGGTAACTTATTATATACTATACTTACAATAAACAACACAATGCCAATACACACTATCCCGACTATACATGACGTATGTACATTCTTGCCATATATTATGCGGTTTACAGCGACTCAGGGTTAAATAGGAACTTGTCGGGCTATAATAATTGTAATGTCGATGAAGATTATTCGATAAATAATTATAAAATTGCTTAATAGTATAAAACGTCTTATCTAATAAAATTCATATTACTCGTATGAAGAAGCCTGTTTGATTTCCGGCGTCAAATTATTATTGTTATTAAAGTAATGTAGGAAGTCCTGTAGCTTGGTGGGGCGATGACATTCAGTAGCGTAGCGGGCAGGGATTGGATGAGAAAAGCTGAAAACCGATCTCAGTGGCGTGCCATGGGATATGCCTATAGTATGTCCAGCAGTGGACTGAAACAGGCTAATGATGACGACCTTGTAGTTGCAAATTGAAACACTTTCATATAAACTCCCAAGCTACAAATCCTATTCCGGTCTACGTGAAAATCCAATAAAAACTACATCACTTGAACTTAATGGAGCCAAAACCTAAAAAAGCTAACCTTTGTCGCCTTAGTTGAAAAATGGACGTTTCATACCGACATTTGCCTGTCAAAAGGCTAACCAAGCGCAGTGATTATATTCAGTTATGTCCAGTGATTACCGTCCATTACTGCCTCGAGCCGGACAATGGAGCTGGCTTCATTGGCCCAACATGACAAGATTGGTCCAACTCACAAAAGACTTGAGATCACGAACCATGCACCCTCTTCAATTTAAAACTTTCACTGAAACGGGCAAAAACGGGAAAATGGCACAGCTCCTTGACAGACCCGGACAGGCAACCGATAGCGGAGCTATATTACTGCTATTAGTACCCTACCCCTACCCTATGCTACCCTACCTTATGGTTGCGTAGTTAAAGAAGTTTATGCGTATGGAACCTTGCCCAATGCTGCAAGGCTGGTATTTTTATTAGAAGCATAAACAGAATTAAAAATATATATAACGATCCACTGCAAAATGAACTGCAATAAAAGCGTTACTCAGGGGTCCGTTGTGGGCTGTAAGGCGCCATTTAGGGAAGACTCGATCCAACCCGCATCCTATACGTATACTTTCAATGACGAAGGCTTATTATATATACTGCACACAGAGCGAGCGAACATTTAAAACTAAGTTCGGCCTCGCGATGTGGCTCGCGCCTCTCGCCAGTGACGTGCTCATCAGAGAACATTGTATGGGTCACCGTGGTCAGATACGGCATAGGACTATATTGTAAGTAAGAATGACATCTATTAGAAAATCTAATTAAGTACACAAACTCTTTTATTTAATTCTCTATCCATCAAACATAGCTAAGAACCATCTCGACAAACAAGGCGATTCGATTCGATAAAAAATAACTGCGCCCAAATCGGTTCAATCGTTTCCTAGCTACGATGCCAGAAATAGACACACAGGCATTGAAATGAAACGTTTGCGTCGTAGATTTAAAATTGAAAAGGGGAGAACAAAAACCAATGTAAACAAAATAAATACGCTCAGAACTTATAAATTTATGCCCAGAATAATTGCGTAGGACACAAGCCAGGGGCGCTCTATTCACTTATTCACTAAAATTGCCATAGTTACGTTCAAAACTGAATTTTAACAATAGAATAACTCTAGATTTGAAAAATACGTAACTTCAGATATTTGGAATTTGACGTTAAAGTGAAATTGAAAGTGGTCATGTTTGTTATTTACTACTCATCTGGAATTTTAGTCATTGTGGAGGTCTGATTGGTAAAAACTCGATTTATGTCTCAGTTAAATGAACACAAGGGCGTAGTCTATAAGTTCTATTAACATACTGATCCGGTGTTCAACCCTACGTATTAGGTATATTCCACGTTTCATGCCTCTGTCATTTTTCTTTTGAAAGAAAACGACATGAAGGTGTCCCATGTCACATTCAAATCGCGACATGTCAAAAATAAAAAAAACTAGGAGAACGCAGTCTAACTAAATTCATGGGATTTAAGAGTCCTTACTCCTACACACGAGCGTATTTTGCAAAATGCTTTCTTTTTCATTCAAGATTACGACGTAACTATTCGTATTTATTCAAAAACTTATAACGTATTCAAATAATAATTTCTAAACCTCTAATCATTTCTTAAATAAAAAAATCGGCGGAGACTAACTGCGCGGCGTTCATATACTCGTACGTCTTATAAACAAATATTACGGCAACGTAGGTTCTATAGTTATGTTTTTTTTTTATGGGGTAACATAAAGTTACAGTTTGCTATACTTAGTATTATTTTTAGGGCAAAATATAAGTACAATTTGCGGTAAAAAAATAAAATGTACTCCTGTTTTCACCAAAGAAATGAAAAAAACTCGGAAGGTTTTTTTTTTTTAATAAACCTTTGATTTTCAAGCATGTCAGCCCCTCGTACAATATATGGTAATTGAATTGTAATTATCCATGTACCAAATTATTCTTGTTTACTGCAACATTGAGAACCGAATCGACACTTCTCACTGCAAAATTTGAAAAAGACTCCCAAGAAAACTCATTTAGTTTAGGTTTAGAAACAGAAAATAAAAATTTAATCTTTTTTAGGGGCTAAAAGTTTAAGGAATGATTATCTAAGTACGTTGCCAGTTTTTGCATAAATACGAATAGTGACGTCGTAATTTTGAATGAAAAAGGAAGCATGTTGCTAAATACGCTCGTCTGTAGGAGCAAGAAGGACACCACCACACACACGTTTACACATTATGGCGCCCACCCAAACGCGTTAGGTTTGACGCGTGTGCAAAAGGCAAATAAAAATTTGATTTAATTTCAATACTTTTGGTCAGGTAGACCCTCTGTCTAGAAAAAAGTGGTTTTATCTATTAGGTAACTTCTTAATTACTGTTTTTGTTTGCGTGCTGACACGTCGTTAGGGAAAACGATGTGCGGAA
This sequence comes from Epinotia ramella, assembly GCA_947578815.1. Taxonomy (NCBI): domain Eukaryota; kingdom Metazoa; phylum Arthropoda; class Insecta; order Lepidoptera; family Tortricidae; genus Epinotia; species Epinotia ramella. The sequence goes on from OX388213.1 coordinate 6,313,011, forward strand.
CATAATAAAATATGAATGACGTCCCGAAATAATTGGTTTCGGAGTAAGTAAATGATAATAAAAAGACCATAACAAACCCATATTAGGTATTCTTTTGTGTTTAGGGTTCCGTACCTTAAAAGGAAAAAACGGAACCCTTATAGAATCACTTTGTTGACCGTCTGTCTGTCTGTCAGGACCCTTTATTTCAGGAACGCGTTGAGGTATTGAGTTGAAATTTAAACTATATCCTTAATTCCTTACTCAAATCTCCAGTCCCTTGAAGCTGTGAAAAAACCAACTTTTAAGTTAGGTAACGTAAAAAAAGATACGGCCGTTTATGCCGCTAAATACGTATATTTCGACACTCTAAAGGGAATCAAAAATGGAGTATTTTCCGTTGACCTAGAACTGGCTAGAAATATTAAATTAGACAAGTAACATGGTATTATACTACAAGTACCTACAGGGACATATCTGAAAACTATACATTTGTAATTAAGTACGGAGGAACCCTTGGTGCGCGAGTCCGACTCGCACTTGTTTGGTTTCTTTGTACATAGTGTTACGGGACAAACGACTTCCTTGCAAATGGGGGATTATTTTTTGCAAATGACCTAGAAAAGAATATCGTCACGACTCTGCAATTAGGTAAATGTATTTTCACGGTCGGATGGTGTTAATTAATTTTGTACACCTTTATTTTAGAACACTCAGAAAAATACATTTATTTAACGTCATTGTAACAACACAAAAAGTACCAAATACTTAAAGTTATCAGTTCTAAATGTCCTATCTATAGACGAATGATTGTTTTTAAATAATTGTTATGAACATTTCACCCTAGCCATATAAATCTAGCAAATTCAGAACATATTTTTCAAACTCCAATATTACCTACTACAAATAACGCGTCTATTTAATAGATAACGCCTAATCCTAAACCCGAACAAAATTTGACGACCCATCATACTAAATACAGCGTAAAAACACTGCTTCGATACAAAAATCCAACAAACATTTGCAAAGAATTTGGAAAACAAATTGCTTTTGACGGATGAGGCGACGGCTTTAATTAAAAAATGGCGGAGATCGATCTCGCCGGAGGCTATTCTAAGAACCGGCAGATAAACGATTAGATGAGGGTTCTTTTGCTAGATACATTATTTATACAAGCCTAAGCTAAAGCTAGCGTGCCGCGGCCGCTGCAGGAGACCATCGCGTGTGCTGACTTCTGGCTGGAGGGTGTCGTGTCTCCGAAGTCTACACCGGACTTGACGGCGAATCGGAGTGACGCCGTTTCGCCGCCTAAATAATCAGTTTTTATTTTATTTTAGTGTATATATATATATAGGCCTTAGATGCCTGAAATAAAATTATAAATATTTAGGTTGCAATGTATTTGTTTACTTAAAATTTATTGCACAAAATCAAAACTTAAAGTACAAAAAGCGGACTTAATGCCATATACAGTTTATGCAGTATTTGTTTGTCTTAAGTACCTTCTTGTATTTATATCTATTAAATTAATTATGTTTCTGGTATGCAGTTTATGTCAAATCTTTCAAATAAAATTTGATCAACTTTCAAAGTCCGTTGTAAGTTGTAGTTTTGTGCACTTGTGTAATATAGATAACCATAATATACGAAGAATTATTCCATAAGCATTTATTTCTACTCTATTTAAGACACAGAAAGGTGATTTACTCGAATGCTCGTTTTGAATAACGTATATTCAAATTTCGTTTGTTACATTTTTATTTTATGGTTATTTAATAGATCAAGAAACATATATAAAATCATATTCGGTGCTATTCTAGGTCAAACAAAAAATGTATCGAATTAATAATTGGACTTTAAAAAAAAAATACTAATAAAATAAAACGGTGAAATATTTTAAATCGAATAGGTATGAAAAAAATGTTGATAATATAATATAAATGTTGAAAATTGTTATATATACTAACATAACATAGATAAGCACTTAACATATCGCACTCCTTAGCTAAGCAAGATCTTAAAATGTAAAGATTACTTTAGCTAAGCAAAAGTTTGTAAAAAAATATTATTTTTCTGAAAATAAACAGTTTTTTTTATTTTTTTTTAACATTTTTAAACCCACCTCCAATTTCTTATTGTATCATTGAACCAAAGATCAAAGCACGAAGATAAATAGAAACGCCGACACTTGCGGAGCAGACCGAAAACCGATTCCAGACAAAATTACCGGAACGAAAGATAACAGGTTTGATTCCCATCATCTTGAATTTTTTCTTTGTGCTTTGATCTTTATAAAATCTTGAATCTCGCGCTTCCTACATACAGGTTGTTTGGTAACAGGATGCAAAGCCGAAAGTAGGTGATAGTTTAGGCCATACTGATTTTTTTTACTATGGGGCCAACCCTGAAATCTCAAAAAACCTTTTGACCGTTTCATACATTTCGACCGTTCGAATGTCGATATTTTGTATAATAAATAAAATAAATAAATATTAAGGGACAATCTTACACAAATCAATCTAGTCCCACAGTAAGCTCAGTAAGGCTTGTGTTATGGGTACTAGACGACGATATATATAATAATAGATATAAATACTTAAATACATAGAAAAACTTCCATGACTCAGAAACAAATATTCATGCTCATCACACAAATATTTGCCCTTACCGGGATTCAAACCCAGGACCTTCAGCTTTGTAGGCAGCGTCACTACCCACTAGGCTAACCGGTCGTCAAAAAGAAGAAGAAGAACAATGAAGAGGACAATTTTTTTTTGAGTTTTCGTGGTTGGCCTTGTAGTAAAAATTGTTCAGTATGGCCTAAACTATTACCTACTCTCGGCTTTGCATCCTGTTACCAAACACCCTGTATATTAAAAAACCTAACCCTCCTCTCCTTCAGCCGTCGGGTAAATATTATATTACACATCTCTAAATAGACTTAGAATTCTTGCTTTTATAGACTTGTGGGATAGATAAATGTGACCTCCGTTGACAACTTGCTGAGACGTCGATCATCTGCAGACATCGTTAATAGAATAAACATGTCGATTTTATATTTAATAACGTTATTGCACCCTAAAATGAATTTGACTATGCGTGAAATAAATGAATACGAATATGAAAAAAAAAAGTGACATTTTCGGTGCAGCATGGCTGTGTTAACGGGGTAATAAGTATAGGCCTCCCCCAAAGAGTGCCACAATGACCGGTCCTGGATAGGTATGAACACATCAAATTTGTTAATTTTGGTTATTATTAATGTTATTAACGCTAATGAAGCATTACGATTGAAATTGATTATACAAATTCCGTTGATAACACTATGCTGCACTGAATATGCTACGTCAAAAAATATCGCGATGGACCCTTGTGAAGTATGTACAGTCAGCATCATATAGTTAGTAGCAGCCAAAGAAGCCAAATATATCGGAACACGTCTTTATTACTATAGGAGTAAGGAAATGTTACGATATATTTGGCTACTTTGGGTGCTACTAACTATGTGATGCTGACTGTATGTATGTATGTAAATACTGTATTGTACACAAGACACAGGTAAAAATACAGACAAAAAAAATAAAAATCGGTACAAACGCGAACTTGTTCCTGTAAGGGATCTCTTCCAGTTAAACTTTGAGCAATTGAGTTGAGATCAGGAACAAAAATATAGACAAACTAACACGTGTACAGACGTATTTACCTAGACGCTATAGTAAATTAATCTTAAATATAATATACTACATGCAAGTACAAATAAAAATAAATAGTATACACATACTCCCTGGAAGTGAGGCGTAATTATGCACTCATGACCGGAGCGTGCAGAATATTACGGGGGGATTCAGACTGCCCTCAGCTGGTCTCGCAGCTGTTGCACCTCCGTGTCCCTTCTCTGTCTCAGGCAAAGTTTAATTTTAGACCTCGTCATTGCGACTTACTTGCAGCACCTAAAGCGCGCACTGTGGCACACAGGCAATCTCCACGGGTTCGCGCTTTGCACTACATCAACGCACTTCTCAAGTCGGCTCCTGACTGCGATGTTTTTGCAAGTAGTTGGAGGCTAATTTGTGGCAAATGCAAAAACCTTTGTGAGGCATTGGATCACCGTCCATCCTCAGTTAGTTAATAAGATTGTTTTTATGTGTACATTCTGTAATTTCGCAGTGCATTAGTATATACTGTAATGCTGTGTAATTTCGTTTAAACCAAATAAATAAATAAATACTATAACTATATATATATATATATATATATATATATACAGGGTGATTCAGGAGACATGAGCAGGATCAACCCTACGGATTCAATAGTTTATAAGCTACTCAGTCGTACCAGCATTGGTAAGATTAACGTGAATTTTTTTTTAGTTGTGTAGGGTGACCATGATTTATTGTGAATGAAACTTTTACACAAAATGTAAAAAAAAACTGTGGGCGTTTAACTTAATTACGATGGTAAAAGATCCATTAACATTAACTGTATGTGTAGGGTTGATCCTGCTCACGTCTCCTGAATCACCCTGTACAAACAGTATCCTATTAAATCACAAGTCGTTGGGGAGCCACAACTTTTTCAACTTTTCTTTGAGTGATGCCACAGACTGGGACTGTCTAAAGGACAACGGCAAGCCATTCCACAACTTCACAGCGCGCACCGTGAAAGACTTAGAATAAGCGCGCGACTTATTAGACGGTAATGCAGGTAATGCAAGCCGAGCTGAGAACGAGATTCAGAGATGTGGTCGTATTTGGGCAGGCCAAATATATATCTTACACAGACATTTTGTAATCGCTCAAGTTTTCCAAGCAGTTCCTCTTTGAGATCTAAAAATGCAATGTCACCATAGTCCAAAAGAGGAAGTAAAAGAGATTGGGCAAGGGTCATCTTAGTGTGGAAAGGGAGAAAATTCTGCAAACGCCTTAGGGAGTGGACGGAGGCAAACATCTTTTGACTTACCTCAGCAACATGGAGAGACCAAGAGAGCGTCTGATCTATGATGATACCCAGATTCCTGGCGGTAGAGGCAAAAGGAATGACGGTCCCATCAAAAAGCACGTCTGGAATCACCATTTCCGATTCATTTCATCAATTCATTGTATCAATTATTCATCATCATCATCACCATAATCATCATAATCAGTATCACCCTATAATCGCCCACTGTTGACCACAAGCCTCTTTTCGAGTACGCCACTTATCCCGGCCCCGTGCTGGTCTAATCCAGGAATTACTTGCGGTCTTTTTTACCTCGTCCACCCATTGAGCTGGTGGAAGACCGACGCTTCTTTTTCCTGTAAGTACCCAACAATCCGTTAACGTTTAGGTCCACCTACCGTCACGCTGCCTGGAGATATGTTCTGCCCAACTCCATTTGAGTTTGCACCTTAGTGCGACGTCGGATCTCAATATTCTTCACTCGGTCTTGTAGCTTAGTGCCGAGCATAGCGCGCCCCGTGGCTCTTTGTGCTACCTGTACTTTATGCACAGCCTCGTTTGTGAGCTTCCATGTCCCAGCATCATACGTCATTGTGGGTAGGAAACACTGATTATATAGACGAGGATGACCGTGAAAATTGAAAGGAAAGAGCTAAGGAACCCTAAGAAGTCAATAAATTACGATTGTGAACTGCCACCATTCCACGGAACAAGTTATTGCGGTAGGGAATTAATTGCTTTTTGTTGCCGAGAAATTTTCGGGACAGTTTCACAAAAGACATGAATATTATTGGAAGAAGAATATTGTTCTACAGTCAGCTCCAGATAAAATATATAAATACGATAGGTATACATTGCGTTCACGGGGGTCCGTATCTGCACTAGTTAGCAGTTGGTAAATAAATAATTAATAAATCTTTGGGGACAATCTTACACAACACGATTTAGCCCTAATAGTAAGCTCAATAAGGCCTGTGTTGTCGGTACAATTAGACGACGATGTATTTAATAGATACAAATACTTAAATACATTCATGCTTATCACACAAATATTTGCCATCGCCGAGATTCGAACCCAGGACCTTCAGCTTCGTAGGCAGCGTCAGTACCCACTAGGCTAACCGATCATCAAAATAGGTCGTCCTAATAGATGTATAAACTGGCCTAAGTGTTGTTCTCACTGGGGAATCACAAGTATTCTGTGGGTCGTAATTAATTCCCGCTCTAGACGTCGTTATTCTACATTACTCTCTCGTTCTGACACCCCAGCTTGGAAGGCGCAGAATAAATTATAAACACATAATCACGCACAGCAGACACATAATAATTAACTTTAAGGTGGTTTGGAATCAGTTTGTCACGTGATACTTTGGGAAACGATTATTCTCAAATTATTCTAGTTTATACACGTTTTTTCATGAAAGTATGTTACATAAGTTTTTTTAAATATCACGCCGTTAGCCTGCGAATGTCAAAAGACGTTTTGTATGGTCGTCGAACCACCTTAAAAGCAAAGTTTAAACCGACTTCAATTCTGTACTTCGCCAAGCTACAAAGGTACGTGAAAATTTTCAAATTTCCTTTTCAATTGATCACATGAACTGCTTTCCGAGCATAAATGGGCTGGCAATTGCAGTAAAAATCCAAGGCGCTATAATGTAGGCTGATAACATTGAGGAGTTCCGTTGATTCCTCAAGGATCTCAGAATTGACACTTAATCAGTTGCTATTTTAACAAAATTATTTCAGGATCTTTGACGTACTTTACATCCTTTAGGAGTTCCATAAGTCATCTCACATCAGTCATGGTCTTCATCAGAAATTCCACTTCACCAAAATTGGAATTTCCAAGGGTGAATACGCGAGTTATAATAGAAAATACCGAAATCACTACACGCGTGCCCTTAAAATTTGAGGGTTGCTTTCAATTTTCCTGGGACTCCATCATCAGATCCGAACTTGGTGACAATGGGACAACTTCAGAAGTATACTCTATCAAATATAATTCCACAGTCCACAATTGACAGCTATCGGTGAACATACATAAAAAAAAACAAAAAATACATACAGTGTAACATAGAAACTCCTCCGTTGAATTCGGTTAAGAACCGATGGTTGAGCTAGAAAACTCGAATCATGCCATCACGCTCTGCTCTGTCATATACAGACTAACTGGAGAAGTACCTCTATCTGACAGAATACTGCTGCTAATAACACCACTACTTACTATCTAGGTATGTGATGTTGAGTTCCTCGTGGTGAGTAAGGCGGAATCTGAGTTTTGGTACCTGTCAACACAACGAATTGTCAAATCAATGATGTTAGCTAAGCACTTGAGTTTCTTATGGCGTCAAATCAGTGTCTGCGTAGTACCAGATAGACTGTATGCTTGATTGCCACCGTCGTAGAATATAAAATGATGTATAAAAACCTTATTTCAAATACCTATTGACTGATGTAGAAAGTGTTTCACCACAAATGTCCAAAAGCTCACCTAAACCCTAAATCGAATGAACCTCAAACAAATGTAAAGAATTCAGCTTTTCAGCAATAGATTTCTATTAAGACCAGATTTACGAAAAGGTCTGGTAAAATATGAAGTGACAGGGATCGGGTTGGCCAGACATTACTCTCTCGGAGGGCCTTTTTTAGATATTTATTTTGTTGTAAGTGTTCTTCGAGGAGTTTCATTGATTGTATGGTGAAATAAACTACATAGGTAAGTGGTAATTTACGTAAAGATTTATACACACCATAGTTTACTTTTAAATAGATATAATTAAAAAAAAAATTAGTAAAGGTTATGTATACAATACTTTGTTAAAACGCTTCCTTTTGATATTCTAAAACTAAAAAAAAACACCAATTAAAATACTAGTGGCTCTGTCAGCTGTAGAACACGACAATTTTTTTTTATTAGGTACTTACGTAAAAGTGACTCGACAAAAAAAAAACATAAACCTGCTCAAAACATTTCACGAGAATCGATTGAGAAATGCGACCTGTTAGGGAGAACAGCGGCCAGTAGGACATCCGGACATATAAACGATTATAGATCAGCTGTAAAGTTCGTTTATTTTGCACCATTGAGTGAGCAAAACTTCTATTATTTCTCTTATTTGCTCCATGAATCTCAAATCCGTTATTTATTTAATCGTATGGCATACATTATTTTGGCCTTTAAAGTTTGTCACTATTTAGCACCACCCAGGGGACACGTGCAGGGTTGTGGTAGGTAGCTCCTGCTGACGCGAGTAACAGTTGCCCCCCTTTGTCAAGTGAGTGGGCAACTCGACTGTTAGAAGTTCTTAAGCCGCCCGAAGGCCTCTAACTCGACTTAACGACTACTGTCATAGACAGCAGCCGGGATCAACTGCTTAGCGTGCCTTCCAAAGCACGGAAAGCGCTCATTTATATTAACCACTCAAACATCAGGCGGCCGCCCATCCAAAGACTGACCGCTGCCATCTTTGCTTAACCTGCGTTATCGTTTCCAACTCGCTTCCGTTATGACTAATGGACACAGCCAAATACACTATTGTGCCCGCTTATAATCTGGATGCCCGATTTTCATGAAGACGTACGGAACCCTACAAAGGTGTCAATACTGAAGAGTGACAAACACTATTATCGTCTTACAGCTTTTTGGAACTGTATACATCTGAGACATTTTCAATGCTTTCTAGATTCTAGTAGAAATAGTGGCCAAATAAAATAGAAACGCGCTTAACATTGGGACACTAGGAAATACAATAAATAAAGTTGCATTTACGCTCTCCAGGGACTCTATTCTCGTACTAAAATCGGGTTGAAATCCAATTTCTATTTAACATCATGGTGGTAAAGTAGCGTGCGACCTTCTAGATAATAAGCGGATACTATGGAGGATCTGTAAATATTACCCTGCAGGTCGATTACGTTACGCATTGTACGTACGTTAGGTAGATCTAATTGTTAATTTTTAGGGTTCCGTAGTCAACAACCGTCCGTCCGTTCTTCTTCGGCTTAGCTCAGTAATCATTACTACTAGAAAACTCTAATTCGACATGGGTATATAAATCAATCACGCCGACAAAACAGAATAATAAAATCTTGAAAAAAAATGTTTTTTGGTGTAAGTACCTCCGCTACATCTAAAGTGGGGATGTATTTTTTTTTCTCGCTAACCCATAGTCTAGTATCGTTGGATAGCTCGTTTACCAAACTAAATCAAACGATTTTCAAATTAGTGTTTTGGATCATTGTGGATAATATGCTTGTATGAGATTGAAGATGTGGTAAAATACTTTTATTTTACCTTAAGTATTTGAGTTAGCTGAGATAAAATAGAAAAATAGAGCTAAGCTTATTTAATTTTTTTCTTAGAGAGTATTTGAGACAACCGTCGTTTGCTTTCTGGAAAACGACAAAACATAATACTTACTTTAAATACATGCCTTTATCCAAAAAATAATTCTTATTTTTTTGTTCAGCCAAGTGCAAAAATATTGTATCGATTTAATCCTCTCATAAATATGTACAGAAACCTTAATTCGCTGAAATAAGAGCGATGGGCCATTTTTGTGAGTAGGCAAAAAATCTAATAATTTTCCAATTCATGCCCCGAATTTGTCACAGCATAGAGCCCTCGGTATATCCTTAAGCTTATCTTAATTTATTACCCGGATAACCGGTTCGACTCCACAACTTATTTGTATCAATTAATAGAACCCTTTTCCCAGTGTTTTATTGTTCATACAAACTATCACATAGTAGTACATTACTACAGAGGTCGGAAAGTAAAGTGTTGCTGGCCGAGTACATATAGACGAGTACGAATAGTAATTAGGCTGGCAACTCCTTTTCACGCCGAGATATGCTTTTCTCAAACGTGGAATGAAATAAATAAAAAAAACTCCAAGAAAACAAACTTTAACGTTCATGGCTGAACGCCGTGATGCTGTGCCATAAATTGTGGAATTGAAATTAAAAAAAAACAATTTTGTATGAAATGGCATTACGGATCTCTCGTCTCGCTGCGCCCGAAACGTGACACTTCGAAGCCCATTATGAAGAACACAACGTCAATATTTCATTGCATGTTTGAGAAAAACATTTTTAATATTTATTACTACCCTCTATATTACTCAAGCTTCATTAAAACTTATAAAATCTTATATTTAATCAATCTGAGGCTGACAGCTATCTTTATGCGTTTACTTAAAATTAACTCTGATATTTTAATAGACTATTCTATTACCCGTTGCTTACTTACAAAAAAAGACGCTAAGTTGCTGGTGCTAATGAAAACTTTACTCGGTGCACCTATAATTTCCCAATTTACAATACGCATAATTATTTTTTCGTATAAAGTCGGTTTTGTTACGTAGGGTCGCAGTTCTTCCTAACACTCCTCGCTTCGCTCGTCGTCGAACCTACACTGACCTGCTTTAGTCTAAGAATACGTAGGTAATCCGATGTCCAGAGGTATTTTTAGGTAGAGAAATGTTTTTAGTAAAAACACCCTATTTTATTGTCATTTATCATTATTTAAAACCAATCCGTCGACTATGCCAAGGCAACTGATTTAACCAAGGAATAAATATAGTAAATGTATATGACGACCGCTTTAGCCTAGTTGGTAGTGCCTACGAAGCAAGAGGTCCTGGGTTCCCGGTAAGGGCATTTATTTGTGTGATGAGCACGAATATTTGTTCCTGAGTCATGGATGTTTTCTATGTATTTAAGTATTTATTTATCTATATTAGTATGTTTATCGTCGTCTAGTACCCATAGTACAAGCTTTGCTTAGTTTTGGTCTAGGTCGATCTGTGTAAGATTTTCCCCTTGTCTCCTAATAAATATATTATACTAAATGTAAAACTATAGCCTTAAATCATTATATCACTCCCACCCCCGCCCACCCGGAAACCCACCCGGAACAAACAATACAACATTTAGTATTCGAGTGCCCCTACACCAGATACAACGGATCAGCTGAAGACTTTAAACGCCTGACAAAGGAAGCGAGCTTTTATTTGCAGAATTGTAAATTTTAATTGTTAATTGTAAATGTATATCTGTATATGATGATAATGATGATGTTCTCCCAGACGTATCCGTACTCGCAAATCCAAACTTGGTTTTGAAACTCCGCTGTCATGAAAAACAATATTCTTTATGCTGATGATGTCTGTCTTATGGCTGAGAGCTTGGAGGTCCTACAAAGTTATCTCGACAATTTGGACGAGTATTGTCGTTTTGGTCTGGTGATCAGCGTGTCGAAAACCCAGATTGTTAAACAACCTGCAAAAGGGAAATCTGCGAGCGACGCTGCTGTTCTTCTGAGGGGAAACGCATTGGATGACGTGGGAACGTTTCGGTACCTTGGAAGTCTTTTGCGGAACGATATCTGTATATATAACCAGTGTGTAACCGCCATACGATAAATAAATAAATAAATTATATCGTCTAATATGTATAAGTCCAATTATGTATAAAACGTCGTGTACCCCGAATTATCTAGCTACTATAATGTTTTATGGTTGTGTAATGGTAAAAACAAGAGTATGCATTAAACATTTGACGATTTGTTTTTTGCCTATGGAAATCATTTGCTTCATAATTATTGGCTACTTAAAATATTGTTAAAGTGAATATTGCAATATAAAAATGATGCCAAATAAGAAAACTGCGAAGTAATGTTATACCAACGATTGGTTTGCTAAATGAAACTTCTGCAAAAAGTTGGTTGCGATGTGAAATTTTGCGAAACATATTTCGCCGAAAAGGCAGTACACCCCACCACCTGTATATCTGAAACGCGAGAAGAATGTGGCTTTGTGGATTAGGCCCCAAATCGTTCAATTTGCGAGCAATGACTGACCCTCTTTTTTATTGTATTCTACCCGAGGTTTTCATCGATTTTTGACAAGTTTTGAATCGTATCTCCTACTTTTGCACTACAGATAGAATTATAAATCAAACAGTTATCGGTTTTTCGATCTTTTATCTCCATTTTGGTACACCGGATTTTGAAACAAATAAATAGTTATTTTGTATGTTTTTTTTAAACATTGTCTAAAAAAACACTTATTTCGTATCTCTATTGACGTGAAAGATCTAACATGTACGAAATCTACATATTTTGGGTTCGTCTGTGACGTCTCTAAAAACTGGTCTAGGGTTTTCATTTTAAACCAATTAACATAAAAGTTATGGCCAGAAAACCAGTTCTTTGGCCTAAAATTGTTCTACTTTGATGCCAAATATCTCGAAAACAATGAACTTTGAAGTAAATATGGGATACTATATTGCTTAAAGTCGTTGTTGTTAATATAATAAGCTACAAAAAACATTAGAAAACTAAGGGATTCTGATCGAAGGTCATTGGCGTATGGGAGCACCTTAATAGGAATAACTAAATTATGGAAATCCCCAAATTACGAGAATCTCTAATGGTACACATGGTTAATAATGTACGTGTAAACAAACCAGTATAATGACATTTAAGGTCTGTAATATTGCTGACCCTCGCATAATTCCCGTCAGTCTTAAAATTTAAGCTAAATGTGTCAAAAACACAATCAATATTTAATATTTCCATTACCTATTAACGAAAAGATGGACCACTTTTTGAAGATGTCCACGAGTTTCTGTGCTTACTAAGCCCGTTGTTGATATAAAAAGGGTTGCAAAGGGTTGCAATCGTTCAGAAACGACAGCAAGGGTTCGCTGGGGCCCCTTTCGGTATTTGAAACCTACCCATATTTATTGTTACTACATATTCTCTGGAATAAAAGTATCCTTTCACCAGAGACTTGCGTTTTGCATTCCATATTTTTGATACAACGACGGTGCCAAGCAAGCATAGGGCCTGTTTTATGGTTAATAGACATCAGAGCTCGAAGACGTGTGACCGATTTACTTAATTAGTTCTGCCCCCCCCTATTTATTCAGTAACTTGTTTAAGCTCACCTCACGCTCACCCACAAACATATCTTGACACCGCGATACGTAGTAACTAAGCGTAGGTAGTAGGTCTAGTTTCGTGACGGGTGACAGGCGAGCCACATTAGCGCGTAAGTGTTAGGTAGTTCTTCTGAGAACGCCCGTTCGATCGAAAACTCTCAGCTACCCGCGGTGTCAAATAGCGGAAAGTTATATATTACTGATTGGCTGCAGCAAACTGTCAAAACTCAGCACCAATCAGAGCCAAGCAACACTTCTATTGGCTAATTTAAAACAAGGAAAGTCTAGTGCTGCTAGAATAATTAATTATAATGACGACCGGTTAGCCAAGTGGGTAATGACAATGACGCTGCCAAAGAACCTGAAGGTCCTGGGTTCGAATCCCGGTAAGGACAAATACTTGTGTGATGAGCTCGAATATTTGTTTCTGAGTCTTGGATGTTTTCTTTCTATCTATTAAATATATCGTTGTCTAGTACCCATAACACAATCCTTATTGAGCTTACTGGCTGGTGGCCCAAGCTGAAGCATAACACTTCATTCACTTCGCTCCCTCGTTCGATAAAAATGGCAACATTAGTCTGTTATTGTTATATTTTTATCAATGCAAAATTATAAATAAATAAATAAATATTAGGGGACAATCTTACACAAATCGACCTAGTCCCATAGTAAGCTCAATAAGGCTTGTGTTATAGGTACTAGACGGCGATATATATAATAGATATAAATACTTAAATACATAGAAAATATCCATGACTCAGAAACAAATATTCATGCTCATCACACAAATATTTGCCCTTACCGGGATTCGAACCCAGGGCCTTCAGCTTCGTAGGCAGCGTCACTACCCACTAGGCTAACCGGTCGTCATACATACAGTTGAAATTTTCACAGGTGATGTATTCCTGTTGCCGCTATAACAACAAATAAGAACTAAAGAACACTGGGCTCCCATACAACAAACGTGATTTTTTGCCGTTTTTATAGATAGTGGTACGGAACCCTTCGTACGCGAGTCCGACTCGCACTTGGCTGGTTTTTTTAAAGACAGGCTTGCCGGGCTACTAGTTATATTATTAACAGCTTTCCGCTGCATTCACAAAATTCTTATAGTTATAATATTACAGTTTTAATCTTACTTCAAAACACAGAAATAATGACGGACGTTTGCAACATCTGAAGAATAACAAACGCATTGCCAACTCTTTATCAATCTGAGAATTTTATGTGTCGACAGCTATTAGGGTCATTTCGCCGGTTAGCGACCACCTAATTTCATGTGCCGGTTGGCGACCACTTAGCTGAGTTGGTGAACTGAAAGGATATATTCTCGGTTCTTTAGTAGATATCTATTCTGAAACAACAAAAAAATGCATGTAAGTACTAATTATTGTCTCAATAGGGTCTGTAGAATTGATGTTATCTTCAATAGAAAAAACCTTCTCCTTCAGGTGGTCGCTAACCGAAGGTGGTCGCGTAACCAGCGTAATGACCCTATTATGGCTGCAGTCTTTTGTAAGGTGTATGTACCTACTTCTTCTTCGGACTGCATCTAATATAACCCGGTTACAATATCTGTGGACCTGGCGTCGATGACGTCACGACGGCGTCGGCGCTCTCTCACGGTGCGCAAGGCGCGCGGGGCGAGTGCGGGTAGGTAAAAGAGAAGGGGGAGGGCTTCACATTCCAGCGAGGTCCACAGATATTGTAACCGAGTTGTACGACGGTAGACATTGAACTGTGCTCGGCTTATCCAACAACGTCACATTGTACGAAACACACCTATTCGTTGTATATGATTTAGACGAATTGTCAGTTTGATCCTTCTCATGCATGCTACCTAATCCTAAATATTGGCGAAGGCACTATATTTAGCCAAATACATCCGATCTTCGAGCCCAAAGGGAAAACCAAACTAACTAAGAACTTGATGAGTGAGCCACTTGACCGTTAGAAGTCCTCAAGCTAACCAGAGGTCGCTAGATTTTACGACTGCTGTCATAGAAAATAACCTTGATCAACGGCTTAACGTGCCCTTTCAAACACGGTAACGATCAGTTAGTAACAACACTAACAGGCCAACGTTGCTATGCTTGAACAAGCGGTGCAAACGCACTGGGCTGTTACTCGGAACGCGCTAAAGCGCCTCACTCCTCGTGACGCCCAACAAACCTAGACCTCCGATTACGCTTAGTTACTACGAATCGCGGCAAGATATATTTGTGGGGTTAGGTGAGCTTAAAACAAGTTACAGAATAGCGGGGCCCACTAGTCGCTCCATCGAAAGTAAATTGGTAAGTATCAAATAATGTTCCGTACAAGTTCCGTTAAACTCTTCGGTCAAGCAAGAATTCCAACCCGTGACCTGAAAACTGAAAATCGTTCTAACTCTTCACTGCGGTTGCGTTAGAAACGATTTGTCAGTATCAGGCGACATATAGTCAACCCAGTGATATATGGAACTGGTTAAATACATAAGTAAACCTATCATCAGTTCCCCAGCTCATGAAGGCCAGATGAAAAATCGAAGCTTTCAAACAACCGATAGCCAATAAATCAAAATACATCACAATTCAGTTAGCAATTTCTCACAGAGTAATGAGACAGCGTGGTTAGTTTAGTAGTTTCTTTTTAAAACACGATCTAGATTAAAATACTTACTACCTAATTAGCTACTAATTGTATTGTTATGTAATAAAATATGGTCTTGAGATCTTCTGTAGTTTATTATTAAATATTAAATATTCTTAATATCTGTGTATAATAAGATTGCGTGTGTCCGCTACAAGGGGCTGGGTAGCAGAGAGAGCTGTCAAAGTGACAGTTTGTAGTCAATGACAAGACTGCGTTTAGATACTACAATATACTAACCCCCTTATTCATAAAACTTAAAATGCCTCTGCTAAATAAAATGCTCTTTGTCCCTTTCTTACGAACACAAATGTCAAAGTGACAAAGGACAAACGAATTTTAACGCCATTTTAGTTAAATCAGGCTTGTAGGACGTTTATGAATACGGCCATAATAAGGCAGTTTCCTAATGTTAAAATTGATATTGTAATGTTGCTAAATGAATAAATAGTAAACCATACAATTATTGCAATAAAGAATTAATTAAGTACAAAATATAATTAAAATCATAAAAAGACATGGCTCTTGAAAATTAAGAAAAAAAATGTTCTCTTATTATTATCCAAGAGTAAAAATTATAGCTACCAATACAATCATAATAATTCTAGGCTTTTATAGAAATAAAATTCTGTGACAACTACGGACCTAAACGCAACCGAAACAGCAATTAAATACCAAACTGTGACGTCATACTTTTATGTCAATTAGTATTAAGTACTTTGGCTATTTTCTTTGGGTATTTATGTTCTTTAATTGTAGTTCCTCCCATACAAACATTTGTTCCTCTTCAAAAGCTGGTTCAAATGGCATCGTAAAAAAATCTTAAGACACATGCCTATTATGATAATCCGGATTAACATATGAATTATCGTGACGTGATGCGACAGAGATGTCTGTTTCATAAATTTACTCCGATTAGATTCACATTGATCTAATGCTCTCTGAGGTGGCAGCTATTGAGTCAGACATTCAGAGTTCCAGAGAGCGTTACATCAGATAAGTGTAAATCCGACATTACATAACCAGCAGTGAAATGTTGGACGTTACGAGGTGTATTTGATACGACGAGACTCGGGAATTGAATGATCGGTTTACTGATATTATAAATGTAAAAGTTTGTATATAGAATAGATTCTGAAGAAAATTGTGTATATACAACGGATATTAAACACTTGAATAGCGAGATGGAGAAGAACACAGATTTCCACGCATATTCTAGCCGTATACCCAAATGTGAGCAAGTTGACATTCCGCTGTAAACAACTTCTGTCAGGTTTCTTCTGTAAGATATAACCTAACATCAGCTTCAACGTTCGTTTTAGATAGCCAAAGGGGTTGATTTGGTTCATTGCTTGCGCTTTGTATTCACATTTCAATGTTTCCCGTGCATTGCGCTAGCTAAAAGCCACGTTTGTTTATTAACGAGGCCTCAGGCACCTTACTTCCCAGCTTTTTCGGCAAATACTGACCATTTTTACGAGATGAAAAATCGCAACAAAGGAAAACTTGTAACTCACTGCATCGAGGTCTATTTTTGCACCGCCTCTCTTCCGCACATCCTTCACTAGTCAAAAACTCAATGAAATAAAGGCGCACGGTAAATATTTTTTTCTCAAACTTGCAATGAAATGTTGACGTGACTTACTTCAAATTGGGTTCGGAAATACTACGTATCCGGTGCGATGAGTGAAGATGATATGTAAAGGAATTTCATACAGCCTTACACACCTAGGCATGTAAAGCAACCTTCTTTTGTTTTTAAACGGGGGGGCGCGGCGGGGGGCGCGGGCCAGCTGCCGGCGCGGCGGCGGCGGTGCAGGCGGTGCACTTCAGGAACGTATTATTTAGTTGTGTTAACCTACGAATAAAACAAATTGACTAGCTACTTTTTATGTTTATTTCATTGCAAGTTTGAGAAAAGCACTATACAAATCTCGGCGAGAAACGGGGTTGCCGGCCGCGTATCCCTATCCGTCTATATCTACATGGCCTGCAACCCTTCGTTTCCCGGCCTCTATAGTAATGTACTATTACTGACCTGGCAGATAAAAGTTTACTGATACCGTTCCGCACCGATTCATCACCGCCAAATGCGGAAGTGGCCTACGGCTTTACTTTAAGCTTTTATTGTCATAAGCCATTTTTATTCAGAGTGACACTTCTGTACTTTATTACGTTGGGTGACCATTTCACCGACTGTCACGATTGGGATGTATATCTATACACAATCCGGAGCAGTCTAATCTGAGTGCACTATTCTCGTTAATGAATTTGTTCCTGCTGTTTTTAGGGTTCCGTAGCCAAATGGCAAAAAACTGAACCCTTATAGATTCGTCATGTCTGTCTGTCCGTCCGTATGTCACAGGCATTTTACTCGAAAACTATATAACTATAAAAATTTGAGGATAGGTGTATTTTGTTAGCCGCTACATAGTTTTGTAATTACATTAAGTACTAAAATATATTTTTTTTAGGGGTGCACTCCATACATAGAACTAAAAGTCATTTTTTTTTTTCATTGGATGCCTACGTGTGGCTCGTCGATCGATAGGCCTTTCAAAATAAATATAAGATTTCTCAGCAATTTTTTTGATTAAGTGAATAGAGTCGGAGATAATTGCCCCGAAAGTCACTAAAATTGTGTCCCCCTCTAATTTTTGATCCGTGTATTTTAAAAATATGAAAAAAATATAGGGCTTATTAAATTCTTTCAGCGAATATTGTTTTGAAAAAGATCGATTCAAAGGTTTTTGAGATATTACTAAAAAACTGCCTTCCTTTAAGTAAGTGCCATAAGATTTCAGTAACGATACGATCTTTTTAATAGGCACGGAACCCTCGTTGTGCGTAGTCCGACACGCACTTGGCCACTTTTATTAAACATTACGATCAAGCGGATGCTTGCCAATTTCAAGGCTAATTTGAATGTATTCGTGTGGCGGCCCCAATTTAACTTTTTCTGTGGCTATTCTGATTGGCTTGGAGCGACTTTAATGATGTGCGCAAATGAATTCTTACCAACAGTTACTTACAACTTACACGTACATAAAGGGAGGGATTCTAAAAGTTAACGGGTTTTAGAGAGGTCGGACACAGCGGTGTGATGTCATACAGGTATCGGCAGGAGAGTTGAGGTAAATGATTACCCACACAGCGATACAGATTACTAATTGGAGATTTAAGTGCACGATTGCATGTATTACATATTCTCTTTTGTAATACGATTAATATTATTCATCTCCCCTATATCTATCCCTTATTAATTGTAAATATTATTTTCTGTTTTATTTAAATCACATTTTATTTATAGTTGATGGAATACCTTGAAAAAGCTTTTAGTAAATTTGTTGAACTTGCTATCGATACGAAAGAAGAACACCAATTTCAAAATTTCGCTGTCATTACGTGACGTGTCGTTGTATCCGTGACTACAACACAACTCGACGCCTTAAGCGGAGCGCCGCCATGTTTGTTACAGCCTGTATATTTGTTTGAAAATAAATCACTCATAGTCACAACCAGTTAAAAAGTTATGATATGAAATATGCAAAAACAATATTTTTACATCAAGCAACGGCACTAAAATAAATTGAATTTCGTTTCAATTAATTTAAATTTAGTGAAATACACGCCTGATAATCAGATTTATAAACATAAACTTTACCGCACGAGTACTTAAGTCAAAGTCACCATCAAAGTGAGCTTCTTTGCGAATAGTTAGGGATTCCAAGTCCATCTTATTTCAGTAAGAATTATTAAACTTATAATTAAAGCGACAGGCATAGGCTTAAAAACTTCACAAATATAATATATTGTAAAACTGTAACAATAATCGAATTTGATATTAACTATTTCAATTTAAGTACAAGGTTCGAAAATAAAATTCTGTTAACGTATTTAACAGATTTCTGAGTCGAGTTTAGCCACCTTGGTCATTATAACCTAGTCCAGTCAAATTGGCAGGAACAACTGTTTCGTTGAGATTGAACAATACTCAAATTACAATTTGTGTTCAAATTGTAACCTAATTCCCACATGCATAAATAAACTCATTTAAAATAATGTTAAACACCAACCAATAATGCCAATAATGTTAAGTGTGTGTTGCGTAGAAGCTACGGTAGCCTAGTGGTTCAGGCATGCGGCTGTCAAGCGGCGGTCGTGGGTTCGAATCCCGGCTCGTACAAATGAGTTTTTCGGAACTTAAGTACGGAATGTCACTTTAATATTTACCGTTAGCTTTTCGGTGAAGGAAAAACAGCGTGAGGAAACCTGCAATACATCTGCGAAGGAATTCATAAGGTGTATGTGAAGTCCCCAATCCGCACTGGGTCAGCGCGGGGACTACTGACCGTTCCCTCTCATCCGTGAAAGGAGGCCTGTGCCCAGCAGTGGGACGTTTATGGGCTGATTTATTATTATTATTATTAAAATAATGTTAATCAACCTGCATGTTCTTGACTGAGTTAACACTTTCACTGCCAGGAACCCGTGCCTGGTGGGCACCTATGGATCAGGCTGCCTTGTAGTAAGCCAGTAGGGTCAAGCTGGTCTAATTTGATAGACATTCAGATGTACTCTATGGGTAATGATTCCAAGAATAATACATAAATCGCGGGCAACTTCTACGCCGTAGGCGCTTTCTGCTACATACTAGTGCTACTACGTAAAGGAGTATTAGATGTCCTTGTGTTGTTAATTAATTAACAAATTAATCCCGCCCTCACCATTTTGCCATCTTAAGACTAGGCGCGGTCGTTGGTTGCCCTTATGTTGTTTACTTACCACTGATTCGCATGAAGCGCTTTGCTTCCAGTTTTCTCGCAAGGACAGCCAAAGAGTGGAACTCGCTTCCGGCAAACCATTAACCAAGCCTTTTTCCTTCTTTTTTTTTTACATATAACTTGGACCTTTTCAAGACGACAGAGAATAGGCACTATCTAGATATGCATGCCTCGACCTCGTCATCACTTACCATCAGGCGAGATAGCGGTCAAATGCGTACCTATACGTAATATATAAAAAAAATAAAAAAAAAATGTGTGAAATGGCATACCGTTTGCAGCTTGACGTTGACCATTGGGACAGCCTGTTTAGTAACCAATCGTGTTTAGCTATCAAAAAGGAGATATAATCTAGAGGTCATGTAACTTTTTCATTTAAAATAGGTGGCAAAAGCAACTGCCTTACTGGGATTAACAGCATTGCATAGCGTCCACGGCTGTGGACATTTAATTTATTTCATTGTCTCACCCGTGACGCTTGCCTTGGCTTGCTCTTTTTACTGCTTGATTGCGGCATATAGGTCATCACAGCTTAGTTTAAAAAGTTGTTAGCATGAAGAGGCACTTATACCATGAAGAGAGATAATTATTTTTCCCCTCACTGCCTCGGAAAGCCGTCTTTTATCCTTTAAAACAAGCGGGTAAAAACGCATTTTATCCACTAGTGGGGAAAGTAATTTGACCTTGGTGCGTGACTATTTATTGACGGTTTTTGGCGGCGCGGCAAAGGAGCGTCAGCGTTTTGTTCGCGCGCAGTTGGGACGGATGTGTTATGACACATGGATAAGAAAAAGTGACGTACTTGAATTAAATTATACGGCTTTAAACAGCTTCTATGTTTGTTGTGAATACTGTGCTCCGTTTTCTTAATTAGTTAATAAAAAATTCAAATAATGTTATACTATATTGATGATGATTACAATGAGTACAAATAAAGAATTATTTTTTATGAGCTGTTTTTTTGCATGTTGTACTTTCCTCGCTACAGTGAGGTGAAAAGTTTTGTGTTACACAAGGGTGCAAATGTATTTTACTTCACGTGAGTTGAAAAAATCGCTACGCTCAGGATTCTATTTTAGAACCACTCTCTTCAATTCCACACTCGCGGGTAAAATACAACTTTGCACCATTGTATAACAAATAACAATTTCATGTTTGTGTGTGGGGTCCCTAAAAGATTTTATGAAATCGGATGAGTGAGTAGGTAGTTAGCGATTGGAAAAATCGTTCGCCAGAATATAAAAATCGGTTATGTGCCTGTCGGATCACGCGCAGTGTAAGGTTCCGTAGTTGCCTGTCATTGTTACATCCACACGCGCGCGCCAACTAAATGGTGCGGTTGCGTTGGCTGAATTTGTACTAAAGTGAGCCTTTCTAAGTATATTTTAAGTTGGTGGACTATTATTACTTGGTAACTAGTTATGCCTGCTTAGCCCTGACAGTGTTCCCTTTAAGTTCATTATATGCCCTCCACGAGTTTGTTCACATCCCCAGTAAATAGCATTTCAAACAAAAATTAAAGCTTTAAAGCCTAATATCTCACAAACAAATCACTGAATTGAAAAATGGTTATGAGAAATCTCCATCAGGATAATAGACATAGGCTATATTTTCATATTTCATATTGATTTATTGCAATCATGTTCATTGTCCATACAGTAGATCTTAAGATAGGTTATACAGTAGGTACATGATACCCTGCTAGGGCTTGCAATGATCTTACATACTAACATGCTAACAACATAAGTTACTTCTATATAAAGAAACAACACAGTGTTCGAAATATACATATATATCATCATTATATTACAATTTAATTCATTGCTTATGTCATGTTATACAAAGATTAAAATGAGATAAAAAAATCATAATAATGGATAATTAATAATGATATTATACCTTTAAATTGTGAACTAAAATTTAAATTGTGATTAGTATGATACTTTATCTAGTGATTGATCATTCAAAAATTCAGTAATTGTATAAAATTGTAATTTCTTCAGTTTGTTTTTGAATGTCTTATAGTTCAACTCCTGTTAGAGTGCTCCGGGTAATTTGTTTGTTATGATGATACAACGATAGTGTGGGCCTTTTCTACACTTTAGTTAGCTTGGAGTTTGTATGTATGTATGTATGTAAATACTTTATTGTACACAAGACACAGGTAAAAATACAGACAAAAAAAGTTAATTCGGTACAAAGGCGAACTTATCCCTGTAAGGGATCTCTTCCAGTTAACCTTTGAGCAATTGAGTTGAGATCAGGAACAACAAGATAGACAAACTAACACGTGTACAGACGTATTTACCTTGACGCTACAGTAAATTAATCTTAATACATATATATACTACATATAAGTACCAATAAAAATAAATAGTATACACATACTATAACTATATATGTATATATAAATATATATATACCTATATACACAAATAAACATTTTTACACAATATACAAACAGTATCCTATTAAATCACAAGTCGTTGGAGAGCCACAACTTTTTCAACTTTTCTTTGAGTAATGCCACAGACTGGGACTGTCTAAAGGACAACGGCAAGCCATTCCACACAGTTTGGTATGGCTAGTTGGTTTCTATACCTACCTACTGTTACTTTTACAAACATCTTTTTTTCTTTTTATAGATCTTGCAAAAAGTGCTATCTCCAAACTCGAGCGGTTGAAGAAGACAATGTAAGTGAAAACGGGCTGCTTACTTTCTACTTTGGAATGATAGAATTTCCAATTTAAGTTGATAGGATACGATCGACTCGAAACAAAACACGCGACTTTCAATCTGAAGGACTTCCCGATTGAAAGAGAAAAGGGTTCGAAACCAGCTTAGTAAATATTTAAAGAAAAAACTTATGTAAGTACAAAATATCATTTGATATTTAACGGTAGGTTTCCAGTGAAGGAAAACATCGTCAGGTAATCGATCGAATCTCAACAAGGTCTGGATTTCCTACGGGGTCCGAAGATCGGATGGCAGTCGCATTCGTTAATCCAGTGCCTCTGCCTACGCCGAATCTTAAGGAATCCTAAGGGATTAGGTGACAAAACGGACGCCGGGCTCCTTTAGGCTACAACCGTTAAGTATGATGAATACGATAGACGCGTGGCTAAAGTAGACGACGAAACACGACGAAGAAATACCCTGATAGGACCGGACTTATTGAGGATAGCTACCGAATATTTCCTCGATCAAAACGAATAAGTTCTCTAATTTAGAACATATTTTGTACAGATTCTCGCGTTGCCTGCTCATCTTTGGGACGTGCCTACAACATTCTGCCATGCGTCCATTTAGATGAGCTATAAGAAGTGGTGGGATAATATTAATCCTCCAACAGGGGGTATTTTCTAGGATTAATAATGTAGTCAAATGGAGAAAAAAAGCAACGCAAGTTAAATAATCACGAAGTTATAAGTGTCCAAAGTTTTAAGAAGGGGTATGTTCTGTCCCTTTTTCTTAAAACGCAACGAATGAAACGACGACGTTCGCAGTTGGTGACGTCACTAGAAGACGGCAACGTGCCGTGCCCCATCGTGTTCGGCGCCGCCATCGACGCGGGCCGCCGCCGCCGCGCGCGCGGCTCGCTCTGCGGCAGCCTCGCGGATTGTGACGTCACAAATTGTTTACGTTTGTGGGGACCTACATCGATAAATTTAGTTAAGAGTACATGTAGATAATGCATGTATATATGTAGAATAAATTTAATCTATTTTGTAATTGACGGATGCCACTAGCGCAATCCGTACGGGGCGGTTAAGTATAGTGGAGACGAAGCGCTGACGTAGCCCTTTGTGCAATAGCTAACGGGCCGCGCGAGCGCCGGTCGCCGACGCCCGCGCATCAGTCGATCTCACCGCTTGACGCTAGACGCACGTCGCTTTGCGCTCCCAACATTGTCATTGCTTGTTTACGTATCTGGCCACTAGTATACCTATCGCTTGTTTTGTGTTACCTTCGCCTTCTATGCTTGTGGACTGCTTTCCCTGTGCTTATGAATAAACTAAGTATTGTGTTGTGAACTGCAGACTTTGATTTCAAGTTCTACTAACGAACCCGCCGATAGAACAAAGTGAGTACCCACACTGGTGACCCCGTTGAACACGAACACAGTGAAGCAAGTGAATAATAATTTTGGATAATGCCAGATAACGAACCGCAAGTACCCAAAGCGACGTGCGTCTAGCGTCAAGCGGTGAGATCGACTGATGCGCGGGCGTCGGCGACCGCTTAGTCGACGGTACAACGTCATTAAATGTCATTGGAACATCGCCAGGCTCAGCAAGCAGTTTGTTTTCAGTGAAGATAATGACGGGTAACACTAAATATCACGATATATTGAAACAATACCCGGACATCACGCATCCGTCAGGAATCCAGAGAGAACCCAAGCACAACACGGTGCATTTTATCAAGACCACCCCAGGTCCTCCAGTTTCCGCGCCCCCACGACGGTTGGCACCCGACAAGCTACAAATAGCCAAAAAAGAATTTGAAGCTATGTTAAGAGACGGCACTGCACGACCATCGCAAAGCTCATGGTCATCTCCCCTTCATCTCGCGCCAAAAAAGGAAAACGGCTGGAGACCATGCGGGGACTACCGGATGCTGAACGCGCGAACCGTACCCGACAGGTACCCGATACGCCATATACACGACTTCACACATAATATCACCGGATGCAGCGTTTTCTCGAAGTTGGATCTTGTAAAGGCGTATAACCAAATACCGGTTAGTCCAGAAGATATACCGAAGACAGCCATTACGACACCTTTTGGGTTGTTTGAGTTCCCGTATATGACCTTCGGGTTACGAAATGCAGGACAAACATTTCAAAGGTTCGTAGACGAAATGACTCGAGGATTGGACAATTGCTACGCCTACCTCGACGATTTCCTGATTTTTTCAAAGAACCGCGAGGAACATGAAATGCACCTTCACCAGATTTTCTCCAGGCTTACCCAGTATGGCATGCTTATAAATACATCAAAGTGTATCTTTGGCGTGTCAGAAATTAACTTCCTGGGATATTCCATCACCGCGAAGGGAACCAAGCCGCTCATGGACAAGGTAGAAGCCATAACGAACTTTCCAGCCCCAAAGAACGTTAAGGAGTTAAGAAGATTTTTAGGGATGCTGAACTTTTACAGACGTTTCATACCCAAAGGGGCTGGATTGCCCAGAATTGTTAAGTAAAATTAAAATAACTGCTCCTGCTAAGCTACCTCGTTCTGGTTTGTACAAACTGTTTGGCATTCCATTCGGGAAAACAAATTTATGTCGTAATTCTGCCCTTTTGAGAATGGCAAAATTATACAATCATATCCCAGGCTCTGCGGAAGTTGACATATTTAACGACAAAATCGCACAGTTTAAAAGGAAAGTGATTAAATATGTTGGCTCACTGGATATCCCAAAGTAGGCAGTCACAGTATCACATACACTTATGTCTTAAAAATACTTAATAAAATATTTGTAGAAAATATTTGTATATAAGTAGTAATCATTGTAATCAACTATTTAGCATCATTCTATCAAGTATTAGCATTAGTTAATGTAACGTACCGGTAAATGTAATCAATTATAACAATAAGTTTACTGCATGTTCACTATTGTTCACAGGTACAAGACACTTATACAAGTTGTGGTTACCTATAATTAGATAAGCATCAGTCATGATTGTTATATGTATAGATTTAAGAGCACGTAAGATGTATTATCTGTTGGTAATCCTTAATAAATAAATAAATAAAGCGGCTCAAGTTCAGGCACCCCTCAACTCCTTCTTGGTTGGATCAGTGAAGGGTTCATACCCAGTTGACATTACGGGCAACGCATTGCAAGCTTTTAATGAATGCAAGCAAAGTCTTTGCCAGGCAACACTGCTAGCCCATCCAGATTGCCACGCAAAACTCGGATTAGCATGTGACGCTTCCGATACGGCCATTGGTGCAGTCTTACAGCAATACAAAGAAGGTTCCTGGCAACCATTAGCTTTCTTCTCAAGAAAGCTCAGCCCAACTCAACAAAAGTATTCCCCATACGATAGAGAACTACTCGCCATTTATGAAGCCGTAAAATATTTCAGACACATGGTTGAGGCAAGGAATTTCACGATATACACCGACCACAAGCCACTGACGTTCGCGTTTCATAACCGCAAAGAGAAGTGCCCACCTCGTCAATATCGACACCTGGATTATGTATCGCAATTCACAACGGATATACGGCATATTAGGGGGGCAGACAATATCGTCGCAGATACTTTATCTCGCATCGAGGAGATTGCATCACCTGCCAACCACACTCAGATGGCCAAATGCCAGATTGGTGATCCAGAATTGATCCAGCTTTTAGAGGAAACCACTTCATTGCGACTTAAGAAAATCAAGCTTCCCGAATCCAATGTGAAACTGTATTGCGACACAAGTATGAAAAATCCAAGGCCATATGTTCCTAAAATTTTGCGGAAGCAGGTATTCGACAGCCTTCATAGTCTGAGCCACCCTGGCGCGAATGCTTCATTGAAGTTGGTGGCAGAGCGTTTCGTTTGGCCAGGAATGAGGAAAGAATGCCGGGACTGGGCTAGAGCATGCCTGCCCTGTCAGCGCGCCAAGATTTCGCGACACGTATCAGCACCCCTTGGCACGTTCCAGCTGCCACGCGCTAGATTCAGACACGTGCACATAGATCTTGTGGGGCCCCTGCCACCTAGTGACGGATATCGTTATTGTCTCACAGCCGTAGATAGATTCACGAGGTGGCCTGAAGTCGTACCTTTGGCGGATGCAACGGCAGAAACAGTAGCCAAAGCTTTACTTTCCACGTGGATCGCAAGGTTCGGTTGTCCAGAACAAATAGTCACGGACCGTGGACGCCAATTTGAATGCTCCTTGTTTAAACATCTCTCAAAAATATCAGGATTTCAACACAAGAGAACTACAGCTTACCACCCCGCTTGCAATGGGCTCGTAGAGAGATTTCATCGACAATTAAAGAACGCGATTACTTGCCACTCCGCTGATAATTGGACGGAGTCATTGCCACTTGTGTTGCTAGGCGTCAGAAGCGCATTTAAAGAAGATTTACAATCATCCTCAGCAGAGATCGTATATGGCGAAACATTGAGATTACCAGGCGAATTTTTAGAACCATGTACTCCTGGAACTACAGATGTAACAGATTACATGGCTCGTCTGCGCCTCATTACAAAAAAAATACAACCAACGCCAGCTTCGCGCCACGACAGCAACTCGATTTTTATTTTTAAAGACTTAGCAACATGTAGCCACGTGTTTCTGAGAGAGGATGCCCTACGCGGCGCCTTACAGCCTGCATATACTGGACCTCATCAGGTACTACAAAGAGATGACAAAGTTTTCAACTTGTTGATTAAGGGCAAACAAGTTTCAGTTTCAATAGATAGACTAAAACCAGCCTACATAATTGACAACAGACAGCCCTCTGAAATAAACCCTGATGATGGTACTAAGAACCCCACGATAACCAAAACCCGGTCAGGCCGCGAGGTGCGACCACCATGTTATTATCGCCCATAGTGACGGTCTCAGGAGGGGAGTGATGTGGGGACCTACATCGATAAATTTAGTTAAGAGTACATGTAGATAATGCATGTATATATGTAGAATAAATTTAATCTATTTTGTAATTGACGGATGCCACTAGCGCAATCCGTACGGGGCGGTTAAGTATAGTGGAGACGAAGCGCTGACGTAGCCCTTTGTGCAATAGCTAACGGGCCGCGCGAGCGCCGGTCGCCGACGCCCGCGCATCAGTTGATCTCACCGCTTGACGCTAGACGCACGTCGCTTTGCGCTCCCAACATTGTCATTGCTTGTTTACGTATCTGGCCACTAGTATACCTATCGCTTGTTTTGTGTTACCTTCGCCTTCTATGCTTGTGGACTGCTTTCCCTGTGCTTATGAATAAACTAAGTATTGTGTTGTGAACTGCAGACTTTGATTTCAAGTTCTACTAACGAACCCGCCGATAGAACAAAGTGAGTACCCACACGTTTTCTCACTCTAACAAGCAATATCAAAACGGTTGTAGCTTCGTCATTCTTTGAGATATCTGAATGGGATTCACTGGGCATATTTTTTTGCCTTCTTTCTCTTTTGGAGTAATAATGATTTTCGAGTCTACAGCCGTATTGTTCGGGATAATTATTGGGAGAGCAATCATTAGACACCTTTTGTCAGAATTAAATGATTCGTGATTACTCACGAAGAACAGGCCTTCGGAAACTTCATCACACCGTCATTTGTCCTCAATCTACGTGAGATCAATACGCGATCACGTCTATCAGGAACTACAATTAAGCCACGTTAGTATGCATGAGATGCTAGATTAAGGACATGAATGAACCTATATTACTGAATGTAATTTCATTCTGACATGGTGTACTTATATATGATCTGAGCTGTTATAGTAACCGTGTGTCTGCTGAAAAACATCCGCTCATATACTGCGGCAATAACTGTGGTGTGATATGTGAGTACGTAGAAATTAGCCGTGTCTATAATATAAAGATTATCTTTGCTACTACCAACGATTTTTTAGATTATGCTAGGCTTTGCATCATATTTAAGTATTTGGATACATCCTTAGAAAGAAAGTTGTGTAAAATGTTACGTGTACATGTAGGTACATAATATCACCTGGTTTTGTTTTATACTTTAACAGATGACTGTTTTATTAGAGGACAATGTTTAAGTGATGTCTTCAAAAAGATACGCAGCATAGACAAAGGAGGCCTTGAACACCATCTTTGCGTCGAAAACACGTTTTCTATTCTTGTGTGAGAGTAAAGGCACGAGCGGACATGATATTTCCCGATGACCAGCTCAGCGCGCGGAGGTGTCGGGCGGGCGCGGGAATAATTTAACTGGCGCAGTTGGTAGGATACAGCAGGTAAGCCAAGATACTCCTACATTTCGTATCTAAATATCTTATTTATTTTAATACAATCACATTCTAAAATCAGACTACGTCGCATAGCCGCATAACTTCACTTAGGTAAGTGAGATTACCTGAAACATGACGACTGATACGTGATTTTAAGACGTCAAATTGTGTTTTGCAATTTTACCGATTCATGGAACTTCTGCGCAATTGAACTATAATTGTGCTTGATAATAGACATGAGCACTGTAATATTTCCTGATGTCAAGATCGGCGCGTGGAGGTGTCGGGCGGACGCGGGAATAATTTAACTGGGGCGGATTTCATGTCTAAATATTTTATTTTATTCTAAGCAAATTCTAATCGCAGTGTAAGTCGCGTAATTATACACAATCACCTATTTGCTTACTCAAGTGATATTGCCCGAAACTTGTGAATTTGCATGAACTTAGAAAAACGTATTTTCTTAAGTATGTAAAAGATGCTAATTAACATTAACTAAATTAAATTAAAACTAGGTTAAATCTAAAGATAAGGCTCTCGAGGCATTGTATCAAGGATGCTGCGGCATTTCCTCGCTCAATTGTAATGCTGACAATGCGTTACGTGAGAGCCGCTAGCTTTGGACTTTAAGATGTCAAAATTGTGTTTTGCAAGCTTACCGAGTCATAACTTCTACGCAACAGATACATATTAGCTTGCTTTAGTCCTGTGTTAGATTACAGGCATGAGCAGTCAAGATGTTTATTGATGGCCAGGTCAGCGCGCGGAGGTGTCGGACGGGCATACGAATAATTTATTGGTACAGTTTTTAGGTTACAGTAAGCTTTTCAATGGAAGTCTCCATTGTTAGTAAATGTGGAACTAAAATAGTTACAATTCACGATGTTCAGTCAAGTGGTATGTCAGCAACCCTATCTCACTCAATAAATTAAATGTTTATTTAGAACCAACCTCATATCGAAAGCACTGTTACGCTTGCATATACTTGGCCTACGCGAAAGAGAGAGCCCCTTTAGATGATTCGTCATAAAGTTAATCATGATTCTAAGCCTATTTCTTAAAAAAGAACGATGGTGTATGATGTTAATATTATTCGGGAGTATCAATGCCTCGTATTGTCTTAATTTCACGATAAATGAGATCATAGTGTTTTTGTAAAAAGAACTTTAAAATATGCAATGCGCTCGACAGCTAGAAAGTACACGTGATTTGACGATTCATGGTCAGTATTTCCATTCAGAAATTGTGGTAGTCTAAGCTATGGTCTCCCAGCTTGTACCAATGAGATTTTTGGAACTTACGTATTTAGAGATATATAACGCATAAAGTATGTATGTGAAGAACCTGGCGTGGCCGTGGGCCCATTCTTTCTTATTCATGGGATACCGACCAGTGTTTGTAATATTGTTCTGTGTACAGGCTGATGAGGGATTCTCTGGAATCGAATCCAGGATATGTAGACTATCTCTGAGCCTTAATGTTCCGGATTGGCTATGAGGGCGGGTTGCATCAAATACCTATTACAGACCGGTTAATGTTAAACACAATCAGATTTCTTACTGACTGTGTGAAACAACCTGCCTTTACTCACTCATTGTACAATAAATGTAAAATGAATGACGTAACTACTGCATATTTTGTAAACTGTGGCCCGGGCTTGCCGGGAATCCGAGCGCCTTACTAATTTAATGGAATTGTTCCTTTGCTATTAGAAACGCTGCATTATGGAACAGTGGTCTGGTTCAGATAAAGAATACGTAATACACTATGTCGATATGAAAAACTCATGATCACTCGCCATAAGTGTCATAGACATTGCAATATTGCGATATGACGTTAACAAATTAAAAATGTAAATGCCAGCGTCAAAAAACATCGTCCGTTATATCACCGGATATTATTAGTGTCGTGTGTCGGCCGGGTGACAACCCTAGTGTAGAAGTGATTAATAAAGACCAAATGCGGGTAGTTCGGAAAACCCGCGCAGCAAGAAGATGTTGATACCCGCTCAAGCCAGTTGTCCCGTGACCATGGATGTTGCAACACATCCGAAACGTCGGGAGACCTCAGTGAGGTAAATAAAATAAGTTAATTATACGCGATTAAGTCCCGTTTAGTATAAATAATGTGTGAGAATCGTGAAAGTTTAAATCAATATAAATTAAATATGAATTGAGGACGAGTTTAAAACTGACTAATCAGTGTCGGAATCGTGTTGGAATAGTTGGGCTCTATCGAAGAGACACGTTAAGGCGTTTTTGGTGCGAGATTTGGACTATCAGGCGAGCAAAAATTCTTACGTCTGTAATAATAACTTAATAATAACACCTTTACAACGTCAAAAGTTTGTGATTCCGTGGCTTTCAACGCGGGCGCAGCGACTGCGTGACTGGTGCAGCCTACGGTGGCGGTTAAGTCAATAGTTTTTACATTTATTATTTATTTTTTAAATACAGTCGAATGTAGCATCTGACGGCTAATCACGTTACTGTTCGAACGTATGTTAGGACAACTCAACTGGCATTTTCCTATACAAAAAGTGACATTTTGGTCTACCTTACGTGCGTACAATGCGTAATGCTGGCTGTACACATTGGGCCAACGTTGGCGCGTGAGCAGGATGCAGATATGTAAACGAAAGAGATCGAATTAGAGCCCTCTCCCTCTAACGCATAGCTGCCTTCTGCTCACGCGCCAATGTTGGCCCAGTGTCTACAGCAGGCTTTAGGTGAT
Source organism: Epinotia ramella (assembly GCA_947578815.1). Taxonomy (NCBI): domain Eukaryota; kingdom Metazoa; phylum Arthropoda; class Insecta; order Lepidoptera; family Tortricidae; genus Epinotia; species Epinotia ramella. Next base: position 6,344,971 of record OX388213.1, read on the forward strand.
CGACCTGCTGAGGGGTAATCACGTAACGTTTTGAACGCGCGTTTAAGGTAGATCCAACTGTCATTTTTACATATAAAAAATGTTCAAAGGTGCAAATAGCTGGAGATCCTTTATATGGATAATTCCGCCTTTATACTTTGATCTATTGTGTGCCATGTGCCATTCTTTAACCTATTATTGTGTACACTAAAGTGCTTACATAGATACATACATAGGTACATAAAAATTAACATTTAGATCTACCTAAACGTACGTAGGTGACCGACCTGGCTGGTGTCACAATTATGTATCTTCTAACGAACTTAAATTATACCATTCAAATAAATACTTCTAAGAAGTGGAGTACCTATTCACATAGTTTTACTAAGCCGTAATGTACCTACTCTAGTTTCGGAGGCTCAAATTCAGAGCAGCTCAACTAGTGAAGTAACTTCAACTTACATACAGAGAACTGCAACCAAATAACACAACTTGGGTCGCCTCTTACCTAATCTAGGATACCCTGTGTGTCAGGCCAGTATGAGTGAATAACATCAAACTTTCAATCAATCCAATGGGATCAACCATATATATTGTCTTTCAATATGGCGGTTTGTTTACATACTCGTAGTTAGCCAATTTCATTAACTAGAGTTTCTTGATAGCAATTATCTTAGAAACAGAATATCAAAGTTTCATGTTATTCCCGTACGCTGTTATAAAATAAGAGCCAAACTAATTTTGTATGCGGAGTGGAGCGTCCCGGCGACGCTTAAACCTCTAAAAGGACGTTGACATCTCCGAAATTTCAACCGTGTATAGGCTATGATCACCGCTGCGCCTACGGCTACTATCAGTCGGGTCAAAGGCTATGTCTATTATAAATGCGAAAGTTTGGATGTTTGTTACCCAATCACGCTTAAACGGCTCAACCGATGTGGATGAAAATTTTAACGAAGATAGTTTATAGCCTGGATTAAAATAGGATGTAAGACAGCTTTTATCCCGGGCCCACGCAGACGAAGTCGCGCGTGGGCGGAAGCTAGTTACACACAAACTAAAAAAAAATTGAACGAGCAAGCGAAGCAAATGAAGTTCTCCGTTTCAGCTTGGTCCAAAATATTTCGTATGTACAGATGTCCTGCTGTCCCACTGTCCGGCTGTCTCTCTACAGATCGCATTTCTCAACCAATTCTTGTTAATTTATGTGAGCAGGTTTGATAATTATATAGATTTTTTTGTCGCTACACTTTTTAGATATACCTACATATTAATATTATAAATGGGAAAGTTTATGTGTGTGTTTGTTTGTCCGTCTTTCACTACAAAACGGAGCGGCGAACTGACGTGATTTTTTAAGTGGAGATAGTTGAAGGGATGGAGAGTGACATAGGCTACTTTTTGTCTCTGTCTAACCCCCCACTTCCCTAAAATGGGGGTGTAAGTTTGTATGGAGCTACGATATAAACGAGTTCCACGCGGACGGAGTCGCGGGCAGAGGTTAGTTTTTCACAAAGTAAAACAAACTCACGTCTACAGCTCTCAGCACTCTAGTCTTCCATACGACTCATAATACTAAGACTACCGAAAGAAGGCCGATGCAGTCGTTATATTCTATTTCTGCCTACATCTAAATGAAACAAATCATTAGGAAGCATTTCACAATTTGCTAAAAGACTCTCTCAAAGAGTACAAAAGGTACTCAGGTCTATTCAATCTAGACCAATGTCTGCCCAAAAAGCTTGGAAATCGAATCTACTCACCAGTTATGGCTGCGGCAAACAGTTCTTTATCTACTGATAAATAACACAGACAGACACAGTGATTTTTCCGTGCCAGCTCTCTATCATTGCAGACTTTGAAAACTTAAACAGATTTTTAGTAAAAATTAATCAAATTTTCATAATTATTTGAATGCCATTATGGTTTCTAAAGTCCAATGTTAACGTCATAAAAGAAGATTTTCAGGTAACTTAGTCCTAAGGTGTCCATTCTCGAGCACTTCAGTGTGCACCTCGTATGACAAAGACAAAAAAACGGTCTAGACCGTGTCACGAAATGGACCCAGCTCAGTATGATGCTGGCTTTAACAGCCAGCGATGGAGGTCCTGCGCAGAGTCCATTATAGTTAGCTCAAAAACGCATTTAAACCGATTAGCTTTACGAATTGTTGTACTATAGAAATAACGCTGTTGTCCACGTTAATCCCCTAGCCTGATCCCCCAGGGGAAAAAAACGGTTAGGTTGTTAGTTGAACTGCGACCCTACAGCGCGCGAGCCGAGCGAGCGAAGCGAGCGTGACGCGGCAGCGTCCGGCGAAGCGCCATAACCGAACATTATCATTTTTTCCTAGTTGAATATAAAATAATTGCCGCTAATTCCCCTGGGTGATCGGGGTCAGGTGATTAACGTGGATAACGTAGAAATAACGGACTAACATTCCTTGAAGCAAAGTTTTTTAATCACAATAAATGCTAGGTTATCACAGAATTCACTTGACGATTTTTCCCTTTCTGGTATGGTAATGGTTACCTTGGTTGATTGGTTGGTCGATGAAAATACGAGTAGATATTTCTTCATGGGAATTGTACTGGGGCGACAGTTACAGGCATCCACGAGAGTGACATAAAACTAGCCAAGTACGAGTCGGACCCGCGCACGAATTACCTTAATGCGCGGTAATTCGTGCGCTACTACCATTATCTATAAAAACGGCAATAAAACACGATTGTTGTGTGGGAGTCCCATTATCTTTTTTTATTTGTTGTCATAGCGGCTATAGAAATACACCGTCTGTAAAAATTTCAACTGTCTTACTGTCGCGGTTCATGAGATACAGCCTGGTGACAGACGGACGGACGGACAGCGGAGCCTGTCCGTAATTACCTACTTATTTACTAAATGTTAACATTTGATTTGTAAAATTTACCTGTACTTTTACCAATAAAATTATCTGAATCTGAATCTGAATCGTCTTTAGCCTTCGGATAGATTTTTTCGTAAGCTCAAACCGAGTACCTACTTCGTTCACATCGCTCGCTCTTTAATAAGTCGCAAATCTAAAATACGTCTCCAAAACGTCTCGTCTATAGCCCCCCTACGCCATTATGTGGTACCGTATTTAATTACCCCCGGGCCGAGTGCTCGGCTTTTGAGTGGTTTACTTATTTCGAGATTACTTACTCGCTTGGACACGCTTATTGTTGCAATTATCTTGAAAGGGTACTGAATAACTAAGCTGGGAGATAGGATGTTGGAATGTTGACCCTTAAATTGATTGTTCACTGACGAGGCTGTTGGATCATGCATAGTTTGCATATGTACCAATGTGAACTTAGTCTATCTAAGAATTGTTTTTTGGGTTATATACTGCCACGATTTTTTTTTCATTCCCAGTAGCAGCCATTTAGCCTGCAGGGGAGGGGGGGACACATGACTCGAACAAAAATTTGTACTTTAAAGCCCAATATGAGATGGCGCAGGATCGGGTCAAGTGGCGACAACTCGTGTCGGAGGCCAAGACCCACTTTGGGTCGGTGAGCCATTGAAGATAGATAGATAGAAAGCCCAATATCTCGCAAACGAATCACGTTATCGTTTCCAGAAACCCATAAAAAATTTGAACAAGCTATCAAACGATACCCCAATATGGGTTTAACGCGAAAAAAAATTACATCTCCACTTTTATTAGGTGTAGGGGAGGTACCCCAAATATTTAATATTTTAAAGATTTTATTCATTTGTTTTGATTTGATTGATGATTGATTTGCCGAATTATAGTTTTCTAGTAGTAATGTAACCGGACGGACGGACGTCCAGACGGACATGGCGAAACTATAAGGTTTCCTTGTTGACTACATAACCCTAAAAATGGGTAACCTTCGTCTAACCTGATAGAAAGTTAAGACAAGGCCTAAGATTGATCACGCACACACAGAAAATGTCTGTTCACTCTTGGCTTGGATGATTCCGGAAATACAATCTTATAGGACCGCTTCGTTGTCTGTCTAACTGTCAAGACCCTTTTTTCAGGTATGAGTCTCAAATGGAAATTGAAATCAAATACTCAGGTCTGCAGTCCCTAGGAGCTGTAAAAAAATCGGTCACGTCGGGGTGTATCCGGTGTAGGTATATATAACCGGTGGGATTGGCATTTTGTTTTCTTCAGTTGGTTCATTCCGCACGCAATACACTGGTATTCACAAAAATTCCATTGGAATACGTTCGAATTTCTAGCATTACAATAAATACTACAGTCAGGACCTAAAAATATTCTCACGTTATTTGAAAATTACAATACAAAGTGTACTCGGTCACTTACTCTGAATATCATTAACTTTTTTTTACTTACAGTTTCAAAACGACAAATGATAATGTCAAGGTTCTATCAAATATAAATGCGTTATTAATTTATCAAATATCCTATGGCAGCATATTTCAAAATAATCATTTGTTTTGGCACTGAATTTTCATTAATATTATCCTAGTCTGTGCGCGAGTGCAGAGCACGGCGTATTTCGGCGAGCAAGGGAAACAATATTTTGAGGGTTTGGTGCAGGCCTCTTCACTGTGGAATAGCTGCACTTTTTATTTTCATGGGGGTAATCATGTAACTTTGCGAACGTGCGTTAGAACAATTCAACTGGCATTTTTCCATATAAACATTGACATTTAGATCTCCCTAACGTACGTAGAATGCGTTACGTGATCAACCATCTGATCTGGGGGGTAATCACGTAACGTTTTGCGGTAGTAGCCAGCAGGTCGACACGTAACCCATTGTACGTACGATAGGTAGATCAAAATGACAGTGTTTATATGGAAAAATAACAGTTGGATCTACCTAACTCGCGTTCAAAACGTACGTGATTACCTCTCCTGTCAGATTTTGTTTCACTACCGTATGAAAACGTGAATTTATGTATGGAGTATTCGGCTCTGTAGGTGAATAAATCAAACACTAACTCCACAAAATATAAAAGTATTGTATTGCCGTATCTTAGTGATACGTATCGGTTAACATGCGCGGCTATATCAAGCGAAAGCGTAAGCGTAAGCGGCGGGGCAAAGTGGCACAGGTTCGGCGTCGAAGGCGATCGGATGCGCTCTGTCGCTGCGCGCCGCGGTCTGGGAGCCGGTCAGCGTCAAGCCCCTGTCGCCTGGAAGGGTTTTGATTAGTGATGGGGGCACGCTGCGCTAGTGATGCGCCACAGCACCCCCTCGGGAGTATTTAGGTCCATCTGAAGACAAAAAATTTGTAAACTTAACTACCCGACCAGAACGTGTTCTTTTGACAGGAGTTTCCTTGTTCGGAACAGGAGCAGGGTCAGCAGCTGGCTGGCGAGTGTTCTCCTGATCTGTCAGTGAGAAAGCAGGTTTTACCCTGTCTATTGAGACGGCAACGGGTCCTCTATTCGATTCTATTGTTACCGTCTTATCTGTTCGTGATAGAACTTTGTGTGGCCCCGTATATGGCCTTTCTAAGGAACGGCGTACCGCATCCTTGCGAACGAAAACGTATTGTGATGTTCTGAGGTCCTCATGTATAAATACCGTTTTCGATGAGTGTCGAGATGCCGGCTGGGGTCTGAGGTGAGAAATGTGCTCTCTGAGCCGTGACACGAAGTCAGATGGCTGCACTATATTATGAGGGGTTTTATTTATACGGAAAAACTCACCCGGGATCCGCAAAGGCTCACCAAAAACCATCTCCGCAGCCGAGCACCGTAAGTCCGCCTTCCACGCTGTCCGAAGTCCTAGTAGCACGACGGGGAGCACGTCAGTCCAACTCTTCTCGTCGTGGGCCATGATGGCGGCCTTGAGGGTGCGGTGGAAGCGCTCCACCATTCCATTCGCTGCTGGATGGTAAGCAGTTGTGTGGCGCAGGTGCACGCCGCAGAGACGTGCCAAAGCCTGGAAAAGTTGGGAAGTAAACTGGCGACCCTGATCAGTTGTAACTACCTCCGGACAGCCAAATCTCGAGATCCAGGTATCGCATAGTTCCTTCGCAACTGACTCAGCAGTTATATCATGAAGTGGTTGTACTTCTGGCCAGCGCGTGAACCTGTTAACAGCAGTGAAACAGTATCTAAACTCACGTCAAGGTGGGAGAGGTCCTATTAAATCGATGTGGACGTGACCAAATCTCTCGCCGGGTAGCTGGAAATTACTGAGTGGTGAAAAAGTGTGGCGCTGCACCTTGGAAGATTGGCACGCGGTACAGGCCTGGGTCCAGATACGGCAGTCTTTCCGTGCGTTCGGCCAAATGTACCTTTCAGTTACCAACTTGGTTGTGGTCTTGACACCTGGATGGCTTAGACAATGTATGGAGTCGAAAATCTGCCGTCGCAGCTCTTGTGGTGCATAAGGACGAGGTCTGGGCTGAGAAACGTCACAAAATAGTGTGAGAAGAGTGCCTGGTACTTGAACTTCCTTGAGCACTATAGAGGAGTTATTAGTGTCCAGTAGGTGTTGCATCTCACGGTCTGCCTTCTGCATACGAGCCAGCGCCTCCAAATCCGGTGGCTGCGATATGGCCTCGATACGTGAGAGAGCATCTGCTGTGATATTGTCCTTACCAGATATGTGTCTAATATCCGTGGTGAATTGTGAGATGAAATCCAGCTGATTCAACTGACGCGGTGAGCAGTGGCGATCTCTTTGAAGAAAAGCAAATGTTATTGGTTTATGGTCGGTGTAGATCACAAAATGCCTGCCTTCAACCATAAACCTGAAATGCTTGACGCTCTCGTATACCGCGAGCAGCTCCCTGTCGTAAGCACTGTATCGACTCTGCGCCTTGTTCATTTAAAAAAAAAAAAATGCGAGTGGCTGCCATTCCTCATCAACCAGCTGTTGTAACACCGCGCCCAAGGCCGAGTTTGAAGCATCGGTCACGAGAGCGAGTGGTGCGTTCATCGTAGGATGAGCTAGGAGGGTACAACGAACAATACTTGCTTTGCAGCATGCGAAGACTTCAAGGAGCTCAGGAGTCCAACTGATAGGTTGTGTTCCCTTCACTTTTGGTCCAGCTAGTAAGTCGTGAAAAGGCGCCTGCTCCTCTGCAGCGTGAGGGATGAACCGCCTGTAGAAATTTAATATGCCCAAAAACCTACGGAGGCCGCTTACTGTCTTCGGAGGAGGAAAATCACGAATAGCCTCGATTTTAGTATCCAGAGGGCGTGTACCTTGTTGGGAAATGTGAAATCCCAGGAAAGTTACCTCGCGCTGTCCGAATACGCATTTCCCCTCGTTGATAAGCAGCCCGTACTCAGCTAGGCGTTGAAAAACCCTTTCCAAATGCTGCAAGTGTTCGCTGTGGCTTCTGGAATACACCAAAATATCATCGATGTAGGAATAGCAGAAATCCATGTCCCGTAGCACTTCATCGAGGAAGCGTTGGAAGGTTTGCGCAGCGTTCCTAAGCCCGAATGACATATATGGGAATTCGAATAGACCGAAGGGCGTCGTCATCGCAGTCTTAGGGATATCTTCTTTGAAAACTGGAATTTGATTGTACGCTTTCACTAAGTCTATCTTTGAGAAAATACTACAGCCGGCAAGCCTATGAGCATAGTCCTCAATGTGCCTAATGGGATACCTGTCTGGGATTGTGCGCGCGTTGAGCGCGCGGTAGTCGCCGCAGGGTCTCCAGCCATCCTTCTTTGGAGCGAGGTGTAGCGCAGACGCCCAGGGTGAGTCGGAACGGCGAGCAGTTCCGTCTCTGACCATCTCCTCGAACTGCTCCTTAGCCACCTTCAGTCTGTCAGGAGCCAGGCGTCGTGGTCTGGAAAATACTGGAGGTCCAGGTGAGGTACGAATAAAGTGGACAGTATTGTGTTTCACTTCGCGCGTGATGCCCGACGGTTTGGTAAGTTGCGAGTACTTCGAAAGCAAGGAGTGATACTCGCTGTCACCAGAAATCGTCTTGACACTGGAGACATCGCATTTCATGCGTGATGCTGCCGTGGAGAGAGTGGTGAGGCTGTCCAACAACCTACCGTTCTTACAATCCACTAGCAGGCCATAGTGTGCGATGAAATCCGCGCCAATGATCGGCTTACTCACATTAGCTACCACGAAGTTCCAGATGAAATCTCGCCGCAAACCCAGGTCCAGATGCAGTGTGACAGTTCCGTAAGTCCTAATGGGAGAGCCGTTGGCAGCGGTGAGTGTATACTCGGTCGGTTTGCCATCCGGCCAGTTTCCACGTGGCACCACGCAGAGGTCGGAACCGGTGTCGATGAGAAATTGCAGCCGGGACCTTTTGTCGGTTATGAAAAGGCGGCTGGTGGCGTGGCAATCAGTCGCCGCATCTACTGAATGCCGCTGGCTTTTCCCGATGAGTAGTTGCAAGGGGTAGTGCATTTCTTTGCTTTTTCACCAGAAATAGAATGATACCAGCACGTACCTGGAGTTCTACTTCGGCTCCGACCCCTGCTCCTTGACCTGGCGTTGCCAACTTGACGGGATGTGGACCGTCCTCGGCTTCGCTGCATGGACATCTGCGCAATTTGTTTGGTTAGCTCGGACTGTGCACGTGTCAGGTCGTCGATGCGTTTTAACAACCCGCCATAACCGGATGTCGTGGCCGCGACATGTAATGGCGGCGACGGTGACGTTGCCTCGCAAATTCTGTCGGCTAGATCCCCAAGCTCCTCTAAACTGGCTGAGGCCTGCGAAATTAAAATAGGTTGAACGTGAGCTGGTAACCTTTTCATCCACATGGTTTTCATAAACTCGTCGTTAACCCCACCGTCGGCCAAACTTTGGAGATGATGCAAAAATTGCGAGGGCTTACGGTCGCCCATGTCCTCGTTAGAAAGCGCTTGGGTTATTTGCTGTTGACGGGAAACAGAAAGGCACTTAGTTAATTCCGTCTTAAGCTTCAAGTACTTATCCGTCGGCGGTGGATTCTTTATAAGGTTCTTAATTTCTCTAGCGTACCTGTGATCCAGCTGTGCCACGACGCTGTAAAATTTGGTGGCGTCATCCTTAATACCTGACACGTGAAATTGCGCTTCTGCCTGCCCGAACCAGATTTCGGGGTCGTCCGGCCAAAATGGCGGCAACCGCATTGCCACGCGGTTAACAGAAACCGCTCCGCCGTCGCCGTCCTGAGCATCGGCGAAATTCTCGTTCGTCTGCGAAGTCGGCGCCGTGCCTGAACCATTTGGCATAGCTTTAACGCGATAATTAAACTCTCCGCGGTCCGTTTTCACTCTCGGGTCACCACTATGGAGTATTCGGCTCTGTAGGTGAATAAATCAAACACTAACTCCACAAAATATAAAAGTATTGTATTGCCGTATCTTAGTGATACGTATCGGTTAACATGCGCGGCTATATCAAGCGAAATCGTAAGCGTAAGCGGCGGGGCAAAGTGGCACAGGTTCGGCGTCGAAGGCGATCGGATGCGCTCTGTCGCTGCGCGCCGCGGTCTGGGAGCCGGTCAGCGTCAAGCCCCCCTGCGCGCGCGCACACGCGCCGCTGTCGCCTGGACGGGTTTTGATTAGTGATGGGGGCACGCTGCGCTAGTGATGCGCCACATATGCATCACGGCGAGTGCCGATTCGACCCGAACTCCGGACAAAATGTACTTATATTATATTTTACGAAATATGCTTTCCCAATTTGGGCTTTGTGAGGAAAACATATTGTGTTGCTCGTTAGTACATCTACCTACCGTTAGAAAAATAATATACAGCAGTACAGTCAGCAGTGAGAATTAGCTACGCGCACAAAGAGCTCAAAATAACCTACATGTATTAATTATCTTTCGGTCACTTTGGGCACCGCATGCTGTGTATCAACTTTTTTGCTGACTGTCCCAATTACCTAACTGTATTTATCAGTGAATATCGAATCCGGTTCACATCTATCCAAAAAGTGAGGAATTAGGAATTAGGTGGTGGTTAAATTCTGGAATAACCTTCACCAGGGATCGATGAATCCATTTTATTTTTCAATTTGTTCGGACTGATTTGTTCGACATTCAAAATCAGTTTATTTTCAATGGTAACAAAATGAGGAAGTCAATACAAAATGTCAATAATTATCTTGATTTTCTTTCTTTTCTTTGAAAATACTTCACTAAATACCATGACTACCGCTTAAGCCTAGTTGGTAGTGACCCTGCCTACGAAGCAAGAGGTCCTGGGTTCGAATCCCTGTAAGGGCGTTTATTTGTGGGACGAGCACAAATATTTGTTCTTGAGTAATGTATTGTATTTATTTAAGTATTTATTATGTTAATCGTCGTCTAGTACCCTTAGTAGGTACAAACTTTGCTTAGTTTGGGACTAGGTCGATTTGTGTAAGATTGTCCGCAAATATTTATTTATTTAGTTAAATATTTACACAAGCAGGTAATCCCCAAACCCCAATCAAAAACTACCCGCGGCAGATATACTCGTATTATTTAAATATAAAGATATTTATTAGAATATAATTATTTATTTGCTTAAACACGGTACGTACTATCATTATAGTAGGCATGCGTATAGTATTTTTATTTTATTTGCACTAGCTTGTAGTATACACGGTGGAATTTAATCGGTGAACAGGAACCCATTTTTCTAATTCAGTAATCGATGGCGGTCACGTTTATGTAGTACTTAAGTGGAACCAAGTTTTTTATATCATAACTAATTTTCAAGTTGAAATTAAATTTTAATTAAAATTTATTGTCACCCTACTATTGGTTTAGTCTGAAAAGTTTAATACCTCTTTTCAAACTATCAGCCATAGAAACTTAAAACATAAATGAGCAATAAGCTGTCAATTTGTCATTTTCAAATTCATAACAAATTGCTTCAAATCGTCTGATCTGTCTAGTTTCCCGCCAAAGCCAGCAAGCACTTGACGTATGTACACTTACGAGTAACTTCCCTTCAATAAAAGTAGGGTGTCCATTTATTCAGTCAGTGTACATTTTACCGATGTTAATTAAGTGTGATTAATTAGATTGTGAGCTATATTGCACGAGATCTCACGTATTGGTTTCTGTGTAGATTGATAATTAAGATTTTTGGATTCCTGATCACCGATTAAATTCCACCGTGTATATTATGTAGTTACATTAATTTACTGTAGCCTAAAGGCGAATACGTCTCTTTACACGTGTGAAGAGGTAGGACACGGGCCCTGCAGGTCGCAACGCATTGTACGCGCGTCAGGTAGACTAAATGTCACTTTTTTATGGGTAAATGACAGTTGAGTTGTCCTAAAGTGCGTTCGAAAATTTACGTGATCATTTCTCTGATCTCGTCTAAGTTGCTCAAAGGTTAACTGGAAAGAGATCCCTTTAAGGATAAGTTCGCTTTTGTACCGAGTGAACCTCGTTTGTCTGTATTTTAAGCTTCCTTGTTTTTTTTTTCTCTAAGCTCCTGTGTCTTGTGTACAATAAAGAATGTATATACACATGCATTAACCTTTGCAGACCGTCACCAATCCACAAACGCCGCTAGCACTTGCATGAGCGCATAACCTAAGTATTCATCATCATCGTCATATCAGCTAAAAGACGTCCACTACTGGACAAAGGCGCCACGAAAGTGTGCCACAATGACCGGTCCTGCGCTACCCGCATCCAGCGGACTCCCGCAACCCTTACCATGTCATCAGTCCACCTTGCGGGGGGGCTAGTCGCCACTAGAGAACCTTACCGCCCCAACGGACATCGGTTATACGTCTACGATATGCCTGAGTTTTATACGTGTTCAATTATTAACACTGATGGACACTATTCCAGATACAATCGAAAGAACAATAGAATTACGCCTACTGTCCAGCAATGCATTTATTTATTTATTTAAGGTTCACCTACTATTGTTGACATCGATACATTGAAGACGTACAAGCTAATGCATATAAGGAGTGGTGTCACAATTATTTACAGGTAAACACGGCATGCAAAACAAATATAAGTAAACAACTATAGAAATAAGTTAACTAACTTTTTCTAAAATGCATTAACATAAACCCTCAATGGACTACCATGATCATGACGCCAGAGTCCGTTTCTACAATAATTGATATCAAGTGCTTATCGGTACCCTATATGTAATAGGTATTATAAATCATTCCCTAATACAATAACCTATTGGCTTCCAATATCTACCTTAAGGATGAAATCTGCGCAGAATCGGTAATTGGGTAGTTTTTGTTCACTTATGTAAAGCCTAAAAGCGAGGTGAGGTGGGCTTGTATGAAACCCTATCTAACGCCAAATAGATTTTAGATGGAGAGGACGCTCGTAATGTCTCAGACACATATTTTGCCAGTAGGTAACGCGCCGAGCTAGGGTATCAGACGAACGCACGAAACACATTAATAGTACATTACTACAGAGGGCGGGAAGGAAGGGGGGGGGCCGAGCGTGGCGAGGCCGGATAGTTATGACGCTGGCAACCCCTTTTCACGCCGAGGTATGTACTATCAGCTGCAATAATGCATGGACACCTTACGGCCCAGTTTCGCTTGCATCGTTTGACGTCTGCTGCTCACACAGTTGCACGTGGTGCGCAATAATTAAACTAGATGGCGTTGGCGCTACTATTTAGAGATACCGCGGAAAATAAGCACTATACTAGCACATTAAATACCTGTAAATTGACACCTGTTATCACCAGAAATATTCTCATATTAGTATAATTATTAACAAGGCTATTAAATGCTAATTTATAATAGCTGTATTTAAGTGCGATACCACTGGTATGTGAATGCTATATTTCCACCTTTACCTATAATGTTGAGATAGCTCAATGGATTAAGACATGTGCTCTAGGCTCAGTGGCCTAGAACGATCGAGGTTCGAATCCCAGCAAAAATGAGAGGTTTATGTTTTTGTATTTTTTTTATATTACTTACTACTTATACTTGTCAGAAAACTTGACGGATGTCCCACAGTGATGAGTACGTATTATACAATTATAAAAAGAAAAAGTCAAAGTCTAGCGAATATTTCATAGCTGTTGGAATTCCTTGTATAAATAAATAAAATAAATAAAATAAAATAAATAAATTATCACCTTGCTCATACTTGGAACAATCCTACTAGAAAAATGCCTTTACTCTACAGAAGACCGCGGGTTTAGAAATGATTCATTTTCTCGCACTATCCGCCTCTCTCTTATTAGAACAAGAGGTATAGTGCGAGAATAATCGAGAGTATGTCGCGGCCGTCTCATGATAGACGTGCTGCAGGTTTGATTTGTGTGGCAGTGACACCAAAGTTGCTGTTACAGGCACACGCACCCACACATCGGCAGTTACTAGCGCACACACACAAACATCTGCTCGCAAAAATGAGTTGGTTTACCTACAGCTTTAGAACTTATTTAGAAATTCCGAAGACCAGAGTTCTAGTACTTATTCAATAATTCAATTGTATTATACATAGAATAATAGAATTGAATTACTGAATCATTTCTAAACCCGCGGTCTTCTGTAGAGTAAAGGCATTTTTCTAGTAGGATTGTTCCAAGTATGAGCAAGGTGACAAATAATTGTATAATACGTGTCTCGTTTTAATCCAATTTGTGAACCTGCGGCCGTAAGGTGGCACTCATCACTGTGGGACATCCGTCAAGTTTTCTGACAAGTATGCGGTTACGAGAGAGACGGTTGTCTTATCTGCACGGCTATCACGAGACGGCGCGCGAGCGCTCTTGATTTTACTCGCACTATCCGTCTCTCTCTCTTAAAAGAACACTTAGAACAAGAGGTATACCTAGTGCGAGAAAAATCGAGAGTATGTGGCGGCCGTCTCATGATAAACGGGCAGCAATGATAAGTGATAAAATTACAAACATCTAACGCTCACACATTAACGTAATGGATTAAACGATAAACGTATTAAACAATTATTTCTCCCAAAATCAATTTTGCACCGATGAAACCGTATTACCAGGCCTGATTGAAATATCAAATCAAAGTTAACAAATTAGCAAAGTTTGGAGAATTCGTAAATCCCAGATAACGATAACACAGCAGAACGCGACAGTCGGACGACAGAGAAAGCTGTCATGGAGTTTAATTTGACTTAGTTTGAAATTTGGGTGTTGAAGTAAGGGATTAAGACTTCCGGCAATAATCTGACCTATTTCAAGGCAATCTCAAAATGTACATTCAATTATTCAAGAAGACTTAAGATACACAAATTGAAGCCTGTATTATACTACGATACATCTGAAAGGGGATGGCAGAGTACATAATTACCTAGTACAGTCGAGGTCAAAGATATCTTTACAATTGAGTGTTACAAAAATATCTTTACATTTAAATAAGTTTACACACTACATGACAAAAACGAACTTACAACGCACATGACAGTTTCATCTTTTCACTTAATGCACCAAAGTCCTGTTTACCATCTGTCTTCCATAGAAACATTTTCACACATTGTGACATAATAGATTTACATTGCATGTTACAAAATAAGATTTCCTGTCAATGTGCCATATATATGTTTACATTAGCAGTGGCACTTGAAACTTTGCGTTCAAGCGTACTTTTCTTTTGCTTACAGCTATTGCTACATAAATATATTTACAGGTTGATTGAACTATTCTTAATTTAAATAATGACATTCAATTGTCATATGGTATGGTTCTTCCTTAATTTCATCATTTGCGTCTTGTATTTGTTATCAATTTCGGCTCTTTAACCGACTTCAACAAAAGGAGGAATTTCTTAAAATCGTTTTTATGGGATCCTGCCGTTTTGCCAAAGTTTTTCATTACCCAAACGAATTTTGGCAACCGTTGTATTTGGTAATGCAATGTTTGGAATAATTTTAGTAGGCACATTTTCATTTTCAATTTTCACTCAGCATAATATTACCACGGAAAATAACGGTCAGGCATTTGGTATTTAGCAAATACTTTATTAAAGCATAAAATGTCTAGACATTGAACATTTAGTCAAATGAATTGTTATGACAAACAATTTAAAGACGACGGAATATTACGTCGGAAAATAATATTTAGGCAGGTGCGTAACGATGCACGAATTTTTGAAACAATATTAGAGACCAGACCACTATTTACTACTTACCTAATACGTAAATATTATTTAAGTAAAATTTACTAAGCGTTTTTTTATGCGCCTTGAAAAATCATGCTTGGTTGCTTGCTTGAAAACTGACAACACAAATCATTTGCCTTATTATACTTGGCGTAAAATATGTTTTTCCAACTGAAACATTTGACTACATGAAATTTGGTCAAAGTAGGTAAGCGAGTAATTGTTTAAACGTTCACTTGCAAAAGATTGGGTTTGTGTTATAATGATGGTAACCCCGTTTTTATATTAGCTCCCTTGTCAACAAGAAACCCAATAGTTTTGCCATGTCTGACTGTCTGTCAATTGGCGGGTTCTTTATATATTCTTTATTATTATATTGTAGTCATGTTCCTATGAACATAAACGTAACGTTGTAATGTACTATTACATTGAGGTGTTACAAGCAAGCATAATAGATGATAGGTGCATGACACCCAGTAAAGGGCACTGAATATTTGTTGATCTTAAATCTAGATTCATATAATTAAACTAGCTGATGCCCCCGGCTTCGCCCGCGTGGTTATAGGAAAATGTAACATATTGAATTTTCCCGTGGGAATTAGAGGTTTTCCCGCTGGAAAAAGTAGCCTATGTCACTCTCCAGCTTCTAAACTATTTCCATATAAAAAAATCACATCAATACGACGCTCCGTTGCGACGTAAAAGAAGGACAAACATACAAACACACACTTTCGCATTTATAATATTAGTAAGGAATGTAAGGATGTATTGAGAAAGTCTTTTATACTGTATCATCTTAATTCTTTATTTAATTCACGTTAAATGTTTACTTATTAAAAATTATAACTTGGTGTTGTTGATCCATACTAATACTTTACAATTATCAATTATGAATGGAACGAAATTAATTAAATTAATGAAATTAATGTCGGTAGATAAATTATTAACAAGATTTCAATATGTTTACAGTATTAATATTATTATATATTATTCTAGAAGATCACAAATTTATGTAAGAGGAATATTCGTTGAGTTTTAAACCTTTATGAAGCCAATGACGGATATATCCGCACCATAGCTCTAACGCATAGCTAATTTCAATTAAAAGCGGTTCAGCCATTTAAATGATTCACTAACTTTGAAGTAAAACTATTCGTTTTTTCAAAAAATTAAGCTGAATGTGTTAAGTAAAACTATAAACTGCACAAAACCAATATATATTCTTACACATAACATACAACAAAACAACATAAATACGTTTAATTAACGGCATAATCTGTATGTACCTATCCTGAATAATAAAGTAAGTAGGACAAACAATATTTTTGACGCGTAATTTTTCACTTTTCTATGTTGGGTTGACCTTCTCTTAGAAGACCTGGGGCCCGTTTCATGAAGCATCAAGTTACAAATGACAAGCGGAAGTATCTGTCTATCAAAAGGTATTGAAAAGAGACTTCCGCTTGTAATTTGTAACTTGTTGCTTCGTGAAACGGGCCCCCCTGCCCCATACAGAAAAAACGTCGTCGTTGACGTCACGCCCAAAATGAAAGAGATAGAAATATTTGACAGTATGGTACTGTTTTCGGTGATTGTCATTATTTGAAATAGGAACTGTGGTTTGTGTCAAACTGTAAAGATATTTATGTAGCAATAGGTGTAAGTAAAATAAAAGTAAGCTTGAACGTAAATTTTCAAGTGCCACTGCTATTGTAAACATATTTAGGGCACATTGACAGGAAATCTTATTTTGTAACATGGAATGTAAACCTATTATGTCACAATGTGTGTAAATATTTCTATGGAAGACAGATGGTAAACAGAACTTTGGTGCATTAAGTGAAAAGATGAAACTGTCATGTGCGTTGTAAGTATGTTTTTGTCATATAGTGTGTAAACTTATTTAAATGTAAAGGTATTTTTGTAACACTCAATTGTAAAGATATCTTTGACCTCGACTGTACATTGTTGTAAGAGCTAGAAAGTAGGCAATAGATGGATGAGTAAAAAGATGAAGTAACTATAGCTATAAGATGAATAAAGTGCAACAACCTGGCAACCGTACTGTCTTTTCCAAGATCTCACGGTTCTAAATACTGATATGCCATACGATTAATAAATAAATAAATAGATGAATAATTGTCTATTGCACTTTTGGCCGAGTAATTACTTTTCACGCCTACGGCAACGAAATTGCAAGTTTAATTTTCATTGACACTTCTAATTAGAAGTAACTTCTTCTAGCTTAAGAAGTTTAGGTTTTTTGTCATGTGGAATATTTATGAGGGATTATAAAAAAACGTCTGGTTAGAAGAAGCTCCGCAAGAAACTAACTATCAATTTTAATGGTTAATTTCTTGCGAATCTAATACAAACACATATTACAAAGACAAAAGACGGCCTAGGCCGAGTAACGAAATGCCCCAAGCCAAGCAAGTTTTTTTGGTTCAGGAAGGAGGCCCTTATTTTATAAACATTCACGTAATAAACTCAAAATTCACAACCCCCAGGAATCTGGTTTCATTATTATCCAAACTCCAATTGTTTTATTACTAAAAAATGCCAGAGATTTTTTTTTATTGCGTTGGGAACTGTTTAAATAACGTGCAAAGTTGTATTGGAGCCGCTGTGTCTAGTTCGACTTTCAAACATCTGAATAGACGTATGGAAATGAAATAAAATTAACATTTAGTCAACCGCCCCCTCCCTGTTTGAAGTGCGTCCGCTGGTCGATGGGGTGGGTAACATTTCGTATCTAGGTAAATTTCCAAAAAAAAAAACAAAACAGTTACGCAATTATCCCTTCGATGTGTCGTTCTCTAAGAATAATCTTGGATGTTCCCGATTTATTTGGGTAATATTGATATTTTGAAGCTGGAAATATTTCCAATACTAATGAGGTATATTTCCGGAAACGGCAAATTTACAATAAAATTCCAGAGCCTATCAGAATTTTAGACACCGAAATTCCCTTTATACTTAGGTACAAACTTACAATACAATACTCCTACTTTATTAATTTAAAATGTACTTACCTCAACAAATGCTTACTATTACCAAACACATACACACACACCTACATTACACATTACCAAAACAATGCAGAATAACAACAAATAACAAGTAGAGGTACCCTTTATTAGATTTTTTTTTTCTCTTCTAATAACTTTTTTTATTTTTATTCGTAGGACATTTTTCAACCCAATGTTTTAGTTATTTATTCAAATTTGTTGTTTGACGTCGTTGACAATTAATACAAATGAAAAAAACATATATTATGTCTTTATAATTACAAATGTGCCAGTGTGGCAGAATGAGTGCGCCCAACAAATGTTTTAATCTCAATCCAATACCTTTAGTCAAATAGAACCTCAAAGGTAAATTCGGGCTTAAATAGTTAGAAACAAACTTCGCAGCTCACGAATTGGAACGTTGTCCCCGATTTTGGAAGCTTAAAACATTTTCAGACGTATTGTACAGTTTTATTGACGAATGTTGGACAAATTAAATTACGAAGACAATTTATTAATATTGTCAATTTTGATCCGTTACATCGTCAATCAATATTGTATCCGCTTATAGTCTAAGAGCCCACGACACTAAATCCTACACTCCACACACCACACCTAGTTCGATGAGACTACCAGATGATATACAGGAGGTTACAAAAATACCCCGAAAGCCGAAAGGGAGTTTAAAGGTCTCTTGTAAATAGTCTGTTGGCAATATTTGAAAACCGTAGTTCACAATAAAGCGATCCACAAAATAAAATAATTTGGAGCTCTTATTTGCTTCGATCTTTTTGCCGAGCCGAGCAATCTTGTTACGCAACCTGACGGTTGGCAGTCTGACATCTTCGTCACACAGTTTTTGACGGGTATTTACTAGAGCGTTAGCACGATTTTTATATTGATTTACTTATTAAAACTAACCTTACAAAGAAATATATTATTACATTATACCCTTATCACGAAACAAATTATTTAATTAAATATTTTTGTTTCGTGTTATTTTTAACGAGGAAGACCTCGAGGGGTCCTCGTAGCTCAGTTGGTAGAGCAGTCTAGCGTTAATAGAAAGGTCGCAGGTTCGAATCCTGTCGGGGGCTACAGACGAAGATGGTTTATTTTTCTATTATATTCTTTCTCTGTATCATATCGTTTAAATATTACATTAGTCGGATTTCAGTCTCAAAATAATACTAAGGTTATTAAATAACTAACGAATTATCATAGTACATGTTACTAGTAATTTTTGCCTCTATGCCTGTCCCTGTTCGTTGTTTAGTTTGACAAATTTAAAACCAGTGGATTCTCGACTTTATCGTCATTTTTTGTATACCACGTCGGTGGCAAACAAGTTTACGGCCCACCTGATGGTAAGTGGTTACATCTATGGACGCTTGCAATTCCAGGGGTGTTACATGCGCGTTGGCGACCCTATAATATTTTATACACTCCTTTTATGAAGAACCCCATACTGTAGTCCCTAGCATGCCCTCCCAACTCGAACAACGTATAATTATTACAAAAAAGAACTCATAGATGGCGACACAGGTACCGAGCGAAACATTTGAACCAGTAATCGTGAAGATAGAATGATTTTTACACCTTAATTAATTCATCGTACCTTAATTATATCGCAAACATCCTTCCGTACATAAAGGTAAATTGTATAAGTTTAGTAAATGCAATAAAATTGGTACTAAATCCATGTAACTCGTACATACGTGTGAGTTAAGTAAGTTTGCTAAGTTTGCTACACGTATTATTGGGTACTGTCACTAGATGGTGCCATCACTGGTCGCGAAAGTTCTATGGAACCACAGGCTCCAAGCGTTTGGTTATGTATAATTTTGTGTAATGTGTAATATTGTCTCGAAAATACTACTTTTATATGAAACAAATCAAAAATACTCTATTTGTTGCCCGGGAAGTCAATGCCATCTGGTGATATCTCAATGTATTACTAAAACTATCAGGTAGGCTGACAGCGTCATAGCCGTGGTAGCTCGGATACTGCATCTACTGGTGTAGCTACGGGACTAAAATTGTATACAGAATTGCCTACATTAGGACGGTACGCTTTTGCTCTATGACATTGGGTATCTGTACTTGTATTCTTTAATCTGTGTCCCTAGTAATGTAGTGTAGTACTGTAGTATATGAATGCTAAAGTCCATTAGCAACATTAGTCGCGTGCGCATAAGCAATTGAATAAATCTCCGTGACTACAATCTTCACCTTGTATAACGATGCGTGGCCCAGATGAGTTTATATCTTTCGGTTTACCGCCAAACTAATACATTCTCAATCCTTCCGTCCTCAAAGAACTTTTCTCCATTTCCAATTCACCTCAAAGCACTGCTAATAAAGGCGAGGTATATACAGGACGTTAACTGAATGCGGTTGCACACGGGATTTGCATAGAAATCGTCTAACTTTGAGTTCCGTCTGAACCCGGTATCACGCAGCTGAAGAATATACGGGTTATACGGGCTGTTGCGATTTACGCGCGGTCACAGAATATACTTTACGTGTAGGTATTACGTTATCTATACCTCTGGGTCCGTCAGGCTCAGAAAAGGGAAAAATATCACAAATGCCTTCGTCCGGAAACGGATGGTTCCCACATAGGAGCATAAGCCCTAGCATAGGTATATTGAGTAACGGTTTTTTTCAAGTTTATTTACCTGTTTTAATTATAAGTTTTAGCGAGATAACGGTTTTTTTTTAAGTACTTTAATTTATTACATTATCTGTAGATGTTGATTAAAGCCTCCATTTTTAGGGTTCCGTAGCCAAATGGCAAAAAACGGAACCCTTATGGATTCGCCATGTCTGTCTGATTGTCTGTCTGTCCGTCCGTATGTCACAGGCATTTTACTCGAAAACTTTAAGGTGTACCTATTTGAATAAAATTTTGAGGATAGGTGTATTTTGTTAGCCGCTACATAGTTTTGTAATTAAAATACAAAAAAAAATGTTTTAGGGGTGCACTCCATACATAAATCTAAAAGTAATTTTTTTTTTTTCATTGCCATTCAAAATAAATATTAGGTTTGTCAGCATTTTTTTTGATTAAGTGAATAGATACGGAGATAATCGCCCCGAAAGTCACTAAAATTGTGCCCCCCCCCCCCCCCCCTCTAATTTTAGAACCGTGTATTTTAAAAATATGAAAAAAATCATGGACATACGGCTTATTAAATTCTTTGAGCGAAAATTGTTTTGAACAGGATCGGTTCAAAGGTTTTAGAGATATTTCTGAAAAAACTGCCTTCCTTAAAGAAAAGGACGTAAGTGCCATAAGATTTTAGTAACGATACGACCTTTTTAATAGACATGGAACCCTTCGTTGCGCGTGGTCCGACACGCACTTGGCCGCTTTTTTATTTAATAGTATGGCCAAGTTTACAACAAAGATTCTCTAAGCCCGTTGAGTAAGAGGTTATAGTTGTGAGTAACGAGTTAGCAAATGCCGCGTGAATATTGACAGTGTAGTAGAAAGCGCTCACAGACTGGTGGTGAACAATCATTAACGACACAGGTCCATTATCGGTTGGATGAATCATATTATTTTTCGTCGTTACTACCTTGTATTCAGGAATATCACAGCCTAGTGGCATAAGAAATGGTTTCAAACATCACCCCAAATTGACAAATTTCAAAACGTTTTTTTTTGCAACGCACTAAATACAAAATGAAGGGCTTTGTTACAACCTAAAATCTAATCTTAGCATCGTATCTGTAACTGATTGAACATTTGAAATTATCAATATGTTTAAGACGATTTAGCTTTTGTGGAACGCTAGATGGCGCTGTCACTAGTAATATACAATATATAATATAATATATAATAATTACTTGGGATAGAGCCGTCTTGTCGTATAAATTGATTGGTAACCAACTATGCACTCAAGTAACGGTATAAACACAATACTTATGTCAAAATTCGAGTTGGGTTTTTAAGGCCTCCGGACAGTTTGACAATCAGTTTAGTTGCCCACTCATTTCCCGTCTATTCAAGGATGCATCCGGGATAACACTAAGATGAGGTGGAGTAAAAAATACAAATAAAGTAAAAAAAAAAATCGAGCCGGATTAGAACCGAACGAACGAACGAACCTTCTGGCATTACTGACATGGTACATCGATGTTTTGTTTGCATGAAAGTACGCGTTTTGGTTGTAGAAAGCGACATCAATTTAGCTTATTACTTAAATATAAAAATATGCTCCCATTAATTTAAAAACCGTGACAGTGTTAAAAATTGCAACATCCTGTATTTTAGCTAGAGCTTTTACGGCCCCAAGCTTAGAGCCAAGAAGCCTTATTAAGCTCGCTTTGTCAACATTTGCCACGGCGGTAACCTACCGTGGTCTTTTATCAATTTATTTTGTTATGAGGTCTCACATTTTTGTTAGTGTATTATGTAAGGGCTTCGCTTTGTGAGTAATGAATAGGGATGATGACTAGTAGTCAAACCAGCAACTTTTTATGATTCGTCAAAAACACCCCTATAATAAATTAGTATCATCATCATCAGTGTACTTTCTTACGAATCACATATACCTATATGATACATAAAAATAATAAATTCGCGGCGACACATCCATACTAATATTATAAATGGGAAAGTGTATGTGTGTGTTTGTTTGTCCGTCTTTCACGTCAAAACGGAGCGGCGAATTGACGTGATTATGGGGGGTGAAAGTTTGTATGGAGCTACGATATAAACGAGTTCCACGCGGACGGAGTCGCGGGCAGAAGCTAGTTTTAAATAAATTAACTCTTATAGTTTTGATGGACGTTGACCTAATGAAACAAAATACTGTTGAATTATGCAAAATTCATTTATCTACGTTCTAAAACAAAGGGCTTGTTGGTAGTTAAAATGATAACGTCTAATAACATTATAAAAAAGCAATTATCGATTTTGCATGGAAAACTGTTTACTCGCTCTTTTTCTGTTGTATTGTAATACGAATCGCGGCGTCCAGTTATATTTGTGGGTCAGCATTGTGAAGATAAGACGTTACAGAATAGAGGACATTGTTAGACCGTCGACAATACACAGAACTTAATTTTTTTCCCATAGATGACTTGGCAACTTCTTTAAAACCATCATGGAAGGAAAGATAGAAGAAAGGAGAGGCAGGAAAAGACCGCAGCGCAGTTATAAGGACCAAATAAAGGAAAACGCTGGTGTGTCAAATCAGCAAATCAAATGGCTGGCGTACGACAGAGAGAAATGGAAAATACTCCACCGACAAGAGGATAACTAATAAATAAAGAAAGGCAGCTTTACTTTTATAATCTGTCGTAACCCGGTGTGAAATTGAATCGTTGAATAATGAAATGTTTCTTTTGTATAAATGATTACTTGATTAGCTATCCGCGCAGCTCCTGCCGCGTAAAAAAGAGATTGCAGGCGAAGCCGCGGAATGTAATATAGCCTATATCCATTCGGATCATATTCTTTGATGAAATTATTTATCGGCTAAGTAGTTCCGAAATTTTTACCCCCCTACGACTACATACATATCTACTTATATCCTCAAGGAGTTTACCTTTTTTTTATTATAGTAATTCGATTTATTCAAATAATACATTCATATAGGTGTGAAAAAAAAGAAAAAAATAATATAGCTTAAAGTAGAAAACCAAACACTAAATTAGAACTAAGGATAAAAATTATATAGAGTATAAATAATATAGAGATAGGTACCCATCAAGCCATTTATTCAATACCATCAAAGACAAAGGAGCAGAAGCGTCTTTTTCATCTAAAATGCAATATGCTACAAGAAGCGTTCAGTTTTAATTATTTTCAAACATTTACGCCAGTTTGCAGCGAAATTGTTAGCGACCACCACTTGTATAGTGCAATTGCGCCGGGGGTGTCCTGGGAGCAAGCAACGTTCTAGAACAAATATTTCATGAAAATGATTAGTTTTTCTTTTTTATACCACGACGGTTGTTATGCAGCTTCTGTCTCTCTCTGGTCGGTCCGTCATGTCTGAAGGCCGTGGTCATTGTACGTACGTCAGGTAGATCTTGGATCTTACCCCTCAGAGGGGTAATCGCGTAACGTTCCGAACACGCGTTAGGACAGTGCAACATTTTGTTTATACGTGCAATGCGTTACGTGATCGTCCTGCTGAAAGAAAAGAAGACCGGGTTGCACTCCGGGAGTGCCGGCAGAAGGGAAAACTCAATGACATTCTAACAGTTTTTCGATCAGGTCACGTAATTGCTTTAATTATCAGTATAAAAGTACTATCATTGATGTGGTAAAATACAATATTCATTTTGCGCTATCGTACACAAACATGACAATTTATATTACACTAGCTTCTGCCCGCGACTCCGTCCGCGTGGAACTCGTTTATATCGCAGCTCCATACAAACTTTTACCCCCCCATTTCATCCCCTTAGGGGATGATAACGGGAATAAAAACTATCCTATGTTACTCTCCATCCCTTCAACTATCTCCACTTAAAAAATCACGTCGATTCGTCGCTCCGTTTTGCTGTGAAAGACAGACAAACATAGAAACAAACAAACATACACTTTCGCATTTATAATATTAGTATGGATTAAACATTTAGCACTTCAAAACTATTACAATTATTTAACATTAAAAAGTTTATCTCTCAGAAAAATCAACTTCCATCCATACACGTCTTACGTCTTACAAATCTCACGGTCACGTGACCTGACGCGAGTTTAACATTTTTCCCCATCCCAAAAAAATGCACAGCGCCGCTAATAGTAGTTTATGCAACTGACACATAATCGGAGGCCTTAAAACACGAGTGTGGTTTTATGAAACGAGCGGCAGCGAGTTTCATAATAGGATCACAAGAGTGTTTTAAGGCTAAATTATGTACAGTTGCATACACTACTTTATCTACACACATATCATAAGTACTCTAAGATGGGTTCAGAAGCCGTAGGAAAATGACCCGCATTGCTACTATAGTTCTACCTGTAAAATATCTTTGTTGCAATCGTGGCTGCATTTACGATATCCGGCGGAGTGTTCATATCGTTCTCGAAGTCACTACTACTCATATTTTCAACTAAAATGTGAATTATAAACAACTTTTCACAATTCTACTTTCGTAATAGCAAAAACCAACAAAGAAAATGACAACAGTAATGGCGGCAATTCGATCCTACGTCAAGACGAATGTTTTTTTAAAATCATAGACAAACGAATGAAGTCCCTATTCTCATGTCACTCTTGATAAAATGTCGTGCGATTTATATTAAAAAACATACTGAATTGACGTTTCGCATCGATAACTGTTTTAATATCTATGGATACTAGAATAGAGACCCACTTGAGTTTAGTCAGCTGTTCCAAATTTAAACTCATAACCTTACAAAAATCTGTACTGTAATAACATTACAGTACAGATTTTACCTACTACCACAGACAAGAAAGTTCTCATAGTAAAATTGGTTGTAATAATGCTGGTAATTTCCTACGGTTTCTGAACGCATTTTAGAGCACTAATGATATGTGCGTAGATAAAGAAGTTTTCAGTTCACAAAGAGAGAGACAAGAAATTAGTTGATCAGTATTTTGACTGATTGATGGGTGATCACTATTGAGAAAGAATGTTGCAAATTAGGGCTAAACCCATCGCATGCATGATTACAGAAAATTGATAGTTTTTTTAATCACGGAATCGAGAGGTTAACGATCTATTTTATCTTATGATTTCCGTGGAGACCGGAGCCCAACAATGAGACATTGTATATAGGCTGATGATGATTATGTATATTTATGATTTACATACATTGCTACTAACACTGCTACCCTCTGTGTCGCCAAACCCCGTTAGGGCACAGCAATATTATAAAGTACTCAGGTACTCTAGGACTTAAAAACTAAGACACACTAACAATATTAAACCTTATAACTTAGATATTCCTTCATATTGTAAAACGATTTTTAACCAGGAAATTCTTTATTTGCTCGTACAATAATGATTCTTTCTCTATATTTTTAAGCTCTAACGGTATATTGTTATAGACTGTCACTGCCATATGGTAAAAGTACCGGAATTAACTATTTTCAAATTAGTAAAGGTGCTAACTAATTTGTTTCTTTTCCTCAAGTTTTGATTTCTAGGTCAGGTCAGTTCTCTCTTGTTCGTTCAAATAGGTGTTTTTGTTTCTTAACAAAACATAATTCCAAAATGTATAGTGAAGTTAAAGTTAATATTTTAATTCTTTTGAAGTAAGGGCGGCAACTCTCCCTTTAATTTATATTTGCCAGTATTCTTATACACTTTTTTTGAAGCCTGAACAATGACTCTACGTTAGTGATATTTCCCCATAAAATAATACCATAAGCCAGCCAAGAATGCGCAGAGGCATAGTAGGCATTAGTGGCAGCTTTTAAATCTATACACTTCTTCAACTGGTAGAGGGCATAAGTGAATTTTGATAGTTTCATCGAGATTTTATCAACATGTGCCTTCCAATTCACGCAGGAGTCTATTTTCACTCCCAATAAAGAACACGACTCAACAACCGATAATGGTTTATTATTGAAGGACAGGTTGATATCAATTGGAGGTTTCTGACAAGGTTTAATATGCATAACTTTAGTTTTAGAAATTTTACGACCGGTTAGCCTAGTGGGTAGTGACGCTGCCTACGAAGCTGAAGGTCCTGGGTTCGAATCCCGGTAAGGGCAAATATTTTTGTGATGAGCATGAATATTTGTTTCTGAGTCATGGAAGTTTTCCATGTATTTAAGTATTTATATCTATTATATATATGGTCGTCTAGTACCCATAACACAAGCCTTAATGAGCTTACTATGGGACTAGGTCAATTTGTGTAAGATTGTCCCCTAATATTTATTTATTTATTATTTCTTTATTAATTTGAAGATTATGGTCTTTTATGTAACATGTATTCTTTAATTTTTACAACACTAAGAATAATAACCTCCCTGTGTGTCCCACGCTATATCCCAAGTATTTAATTGACGACTCCGCTAGTTCGTCGTCTTGTCTTGCAGCTTTCGTCAGAAATTCCCTTTTACATTCGGACCAAAGTAGAAATTTGAGCACCGTCAAATTATTGTTATTGTACTCCGGGGTACAAAATTTTAAATTAAATTTATCCATATAAATATCTTCGTATTTAGATTGTTTATGATAGCCGCTGGCTGGTTTCGTGTAAGTAATGTACCTACATAAGAGAGATAGAAAGAAACGTTATTTTTGAAGACCGTCTTCGGCGGGTTTGCTTGGGTGGTAGGAGTATTTGATCTTTTTGCACATCGTACTTACGCCCTAGTCCATTTTATTACACACAAGCTTCCGCTCCCGACTTCGTCTGCGTGGACCCAGGATAACTATCCTATATTTTAATTCAGGCTATAAACTAGCTTCATGCAAAATTTGATTTAAATCGGTTAAGCGTGATTGAGTAACAAACATCCAAACATACAAACATCCAACCGTTCAAACATACAAACATCTTAACTTTCGTATTTATAATATTAGTAGGACTATGTATGTATCGGTCAAGGGATCCCCTTCATTGGCATACTTTTTTTTAGACTAATATAGTTTCGCATAATTGATTTGGCATAATTTCTATTGGCATAATAATACTGTCGCATAATAATACTTTGGCTTGCTACTTTGTTTGGCATACTACGCTAATAGCATAATTTCAGTTGAACTAATCTGTATTGGCCGAATACATATTACGCATACTATTGTTTGGGCTAATAATTATTTGGTATATCTGTCATTATCCATAATTTCTTATCCATAATTTCAGATTTCTAAATGACTAAAACACAGTTTCGTTGTTAGCATGCATTTACACTTTTCGTGGACGCGGATTATTGGGTCGTGCATTATCAGGGCGGATAAAAATGGCTTGTCATAAGCGAACTCTGTCTTAGGTCGGTTAGGTTAGGGTTCACTTGTGTTCCTCGGACCAGAAATAGACACCCCGCGCAGCGGGGTGGCGTCGACTCGCTGGAGATTATTAGTCCGCACAGATGACCGTCCCAATGTACATGGATTATCAGGCTGTACATTATTGGGCCGTGCATTATGCTTTCATTGCTTTGTGTAATGCATGATTTTATTTTTTAGGACAAAATTTTTATGCGTTTTGTAATGATGCCAAGTAATTATTATGTCTTTTTGTATTTATGCTATCTGATGTTAGTCTTTGTGATGATTATGATATTTTCGTTTATTCTTTATAATTTTATGCCTAAAAATTTATGCCATAACATGATTAGGCTTAACGCTAATTCGGCTATAAAAAATTATGCTTTATTATATTATTCCAAATGATTTTATGCGATCCAATAGAGAACCATCGGTCAATCGCTTAACTCACTTCTCGCCTGCGGGGCGCAGGGGTATAACAATAACGGGGCGACCGTCCCGGGACGAACGGGGGACCAACCAATCAAGATTGGCCTATTAGCTAGTTTTACCAGTTGTAGCTTCGTAAAACGGGTAACTAACATATATTTATTTGGCTATTGTTTCAATGGTGATACTTATATGACAATTTTACAGTATTTACGAAGGTAAATGTATTTAAACTGTGACATGCAAAAACACCCACCTTTCAAATGTTTGGTGCTAACTTATATTTCGTCCCTTGATTGCGAAAACCGCTTAAGCTCCGTTTTGGTCAAAAGTGAGATATTAATACTGCTATATTATGCTTTCCATGATCTACCCGCTACAAAAGCCCGTTTTTTGATACGTGGCTCCATTCCTGATTTGGTGTTTAGGATAACGTCAGATAACACTGTTTTTTCTAAATAATTTACAGGCAAAACCTACTAAGTGTCTGTTATGGGGGCTAGCACATTTTTTTTCAAGGTCAAAACATTCTATCATTATTTAAGCGTTTTTGGAATGTTGGTAGTTTGATTGAAACTTGCAATTTAATTACCAGTCTAAAGATGCTAACGAGATAAACTAGATTTTTGCAGCAAGCGATAATACCAAAATGTGTGTTTAGTCATCTGTCAAAACAGTCTAACCACCTTAAATATGTTTTGTCAGAAAACCAAATCAATCAATAGTTAAAATTGATCTACAGCAAAAACATGCTAAAAGTAATATAAGCGGCTTTGCTTGTTACGTTTCGCCCTCGACCACATTCAATTAATTCAACCAAAACCGCCTAAGTGCACTTTCGCCGCTATCCCGGGGAGCGCGGGGGGGTCACACCATGCCCGCACTTGGCGCACTTAGTCGTGTTTTTATTTCGGAGCGATAATTACGCTACTGCGCGCGCGCATACCTTTTTATTGGATTGTTATTACCTCTTTTTTTGTTTTTATTGGGAGGAAAATCCGTTATGGATACCTCCGCACCACGGGGATAGCGCGGAGGTTAGGAGTAGGAGGTAGGTCGGACTCGCACCGACTAAAAACCCCCCGATGGTACTCCTCGACGCATTTCGGACAGCTCTGGGATCTCTTACGGAACGCACCAGTGCCGCCCTAGCGTCACGCCTCTGTGGGTCCTACCCTATATTTAGACGATCGCAGGCCGCAACTGCGACCGTGTGCTGCCTCGAGAGTCCCATTTAGTCGCCTTGTACGACAGGCATTGAATACCATAGCCATATTCTACTGCCCGGGCTACAGGGCGCAGTGGCGGCGACGTGTTATTGTAGCCGCCTCCTTCTCCTCCAAGCAGGATCTGTACGCTCCCGCTCGCGCTCAAAAGGTGACAGCTGCATCCCAAGTGGAGCTCCTTCTTAACATTGGCGCTATGAGAGCGGGTGAGGAGAGATTTTGTCCCACTTCTTGCATTAGGACCTGCCGCTCAGACTGCCACGCTGGGCATTCCTCGAGCGTGTGCTGCGCAGTCCAGGTCAGACTGGCAATGGTGACATCGTGCCGTCTGCTCTTTTCCTATTATATGTAGGTACTCACCGAAGCAGCCATGTCTGGTGAGTACCTGTGTTAGCCCGAAGGTAACACGCCCCTTCCGCTCCAGCCACTAGTCAAAATGTGGTAGGATTGCGGTAACTATCCGCTGCCATGTACTTCGGGGTTCTTCCAGTCGTTCACACCAGTGAATTATGGCCTGCTTATGGGCACCCTCTCGAACCACTGTAACTTCTTTCTTCGCAGCACCTCCATTCTCTGCGCACAGGGCATTGTAGACTTGGGAATCCATTTCAGCCAAGATGTTAAGTGGTGGGAACCGTACTAGGAGAGCAGCCGCCTCGTACGATATCGTACGGTATCTGCGGGTGAACTTAATGGATATCCGGCGCTGAACTGCCAGTATCTTCGCTCTACTACGTCGGTTGCGCGTCAACCTCTCTGACCACACGGGCGCCCCGATGGACGGCACCACCCCTGCGTAAAGGCGGCGTATTCCTTCTTCTGGCCCTCCAAGATTTGGCAGCAGTCTGTGCAATGCACCCGATGTTTTTTTAATCCGGGGGACGAGCCGGTTGAAGTGCTCGTCAAAGCTCCATCGGCCGTCTAACGTGAGGCCCAAGTATTTTATAAACTGACCTACTTGGAGCTCTACCTCTCCAACCTGCACGGAGGTGGCGGGAGGCTCCCTGCCGCGACACATTCCATGTAGCCAAAGCGCCTCTGTCTTGTGTGGCGCGATTATAAAACCGAGACTGCGGATCTTATTTACCACGACTGCCACGCCTAGCTAAGCCAGTCTAGTGGTCCTCACGTAATTGTCCCCTTCGGCAAAGACAACCATAGCAAACGACGCTGACGCCGATGGGGAGTGCTGCTCGTAGAACTGCGTCGTATGCAATATTCCACCGAAGAGGTCCCAACACCAACCCCTGAGGTACCCCGCATTTGATTTCCCGGCATGTCGGCGCCATAACGACCGGGGTAACCAATGCTCCTGTCGGATAAGTAAGCTTCGATCATGGTCCTCAGATAAGTAAGCTTCGATCACGGTCCTCAGGTAAGATGTCAACTGATGGTAGACTAAAGCTCGCCGAATTACATTCCAAGGAAGCGGGTTGAAAGCGTTGACAATGTTAAGGCTGATCTCCAGCCCCACCCTTCCTCGCGAAATTGCCTGTTCTGACAACGCTCGGACGCGAAGGATTGCATTCATAGTCGATCGACCCCGGCGGAAGCCAACTGAGTATCCGACAGGTTTGGACCTTCGTTATTTAGATGCCTGTATACACGGAGGGAGATAATACGCTCAAAAGCTTGCCTACCTGGTCCAATAAGCATATTGGCCGGTACGCAGAAGGTGAGTCTGCAGGCCTCCCTTCTTTTCGCAAGAGAACCAGTTTTCCTCCTTCCATATCATGGAAAAGCAGCCATATCGGAGACAGCTGCTGAATAGGCGCCTCCATCGCTATCATCCATGCTCGGCCAGGAGTACCATCTTGTCCCGGTGCAGTATTTTGTGCAGCAAGGCGCTTCACGGCCAACTTCAATTCAGCTTCGGTTATCTCTCTTAGACCACGGGTTCAGGACACACAGCAACTCATCCCACGACCGAGATTTGGCGTCGGCGATTGCATTCTGCAATGCCATGGTCGCTTCGCGGTACACTGCATAGTTCTCCTTTTTCTCTTCCGGCGTCGCCCTTCTGCGTTTTCTAGTCGTCGTATAGTTTTCAGTCAAATGTCTCAATTAGTCAGAATGAACGAATATTTTACATTCATATGTTGTTTATTTCATTGGATTCCTACTTTAATTTAATTACTATTTCATTGCTAACTCTAAAATATCTCCCATAGGATAAATGTCAGTAAAGCAGAAATATCTTTAGAACACCTTTGTTATTTATTTTTACCTTTTCTCTTATATTGAACTTTGTCAAGAAACAGGTTAGAGTTACGATGAAAATTACCATTACAAATAATAAAGTAATTAAACCACAGGAGATGAAAAAATTGTAATGAAACGTCGCGTGCCAAAACATTGCACATGTATTTTCTAATTATAAGTGCTTTAAATTCCTTAATTTTAAAATTCTTCCAGAAAAAACCTACAAACTGCATGGTGACTTTTAAATAAACTCAAATAATACAGAATCTGAAATCGTTTGAAGACTTTACTCAGTTCAAACATTTATTAATTTACATCAGAAATTATTATAAATCGGAAATTCCGATCTAAGGCTATTATTTCAAGAGATACAAAAAAAAGGTGTCTTCAGGAACAACCGCTTAACTGCAGCACTTTTTACGGTAAACCCTAAATTTTATCCTCTTATCCTAAACAAAAAGTAAATAAAGTCAAATAGTCTTAATAAGCGATAAACTGTTCATATAAAAACACGAAAATGCTTTAGTTATTATTGGCCCTTCATAGAAATATTAACATGCAAATCTTTAAATGCGTTTTTCTCAAAACTACATGTCATGCACTTAAGCGGTTTTCGCAATCAGGGGACGATTTTTTACTTAACTTAAGGCAGGACTAGGATTCTTTATGAATGAAACGATTTATCCGTTCACCTGATTTCTTCATCGGATATTTTCCCAGATTTTCTTCCAAAGATTCTCTAACTAACAAGATCGAAATTAATTTATAGTCGAAGCAAAACTTTCGCTATCAAAGACCATTCGGGTAATTCATGGGCAGGTCGTTAAGGGTATCCATTCTTGATACCTTATCTCAGTGGAGGGATTATATACTAGGAATAGACCGCAGGCAGTTTTTTATATTTATTTGAGAATTTTCTGTTACGAAATGCTGGCGAATTTATATAAGAGCTTATATCAATTTGAGAACACCACGGTTATCACAAGACGGCGCGCGAGCTGTGTCGCGGCGAGATATATTCCGTCTCTTTCTAATTAGAATACTTAGAAAGATTAGAATAGAATAAGGTCAGTCGGGGCAAGTGCGTCAACGGGGTAAATGCGCGCATCTTACAGGACCGGTCATTGTGGCACTCTTTGGGGGAGGCCTATGTCTGGCACTGGACGTTTTCTGGCTGATATGATGATAATGATGACGATCTATGATGTCTATACTTAGTACTAAAATATCAGTAGATTTCAATATCCTTGATGAAATCGCACTTGCCCCGTCTCACCTTTTCTCGCCGAGACTCGGCTCGCGCTCCGTCTTGAATTAACCGTGCAGTTTGCCTTCGACTGGGACTTGCAGGTAAGAACCCGCGTGTCATTGGGCCTACCTGCTATGCGCGATCGCCTTATACTTCAAAGAACAACATCTGACGAAGTAAGTATTTATACGCCGCCTTAAGCACCTTTTATCGAAAAATCCTTTATACTCTGTTGAATAGTATACATCATGAATGAAATGTTTATAATTATTACTTGAGTTTGTATTAAATTATTCAACGTTGAATAAATATCTTATGAATGGACAATAATCTTGAATTGAATAACGATCCGTAGTGGGAGAAATATTATTTTGTTGTTCTTTTTCCTTTTTATTGTGCATTTACCTTTGCTAACATTGTGTTTTTATTTTCCTTGTTACGGCTTATAATTTTGTATGCAAATTGAAATAAATGAAAATAAAACAAACAATGCTTCAGGTTTTATTGTATCTCAAAACGTCAATCGTCTGTGCAATGGACACATTTACACCTGTGAATATATTTGCAAAATATGCCAGTTTCCTCAATAAAAAGTAAGAATACAATTTATTTTTTATTGACTGCAATGATTGGTGGTTGGTAATGGCTGAGAGGGTGTTCTTCAAGAGTTGCTCATGTCAAGTTTGTCTATTGTTAGCTACATAGTTGGTAGTGACCCTGCCTACGAAGCAAGAGGTTTTGGGTTCGAATCCCGGTAAGGGCATTTATTTGTGTGATGAGCACGAATATTTGTTCCTGAGTCATGGATGTTTTCTATGTATTTAAGTACTTATTTATCTATATAAGTATGTTTATCGTCGTCTAGTACCCAAAGTACAAGATTTGCTTAGTTTGTGACTAGGTCGATTTGTGTAAGATTGTCCGCAAATATTTATTTATTTTATTTTATTTACTTAAGTATTTGTTTTGCTTCCTAGCGTTTTTAAACCGACTTTAAAGGACGAGGTTCTCAATTCGTCGGAATCTTTTATTTTTTACTAGCTTCCGCCCACGACTTCGTCTGCGTGGACTCGGGATAAAAACTATCCTTAATTTTAATCCAGGCTATAAACTATCTTCGTGCAAAATTGAGGCGTGATTGAGTAACAAACATCCACACATCCAAACTTGCGCATTTATAATATAAGTAGGATTTATTATGTTCCCCTATTACTTGAAGTCGCCTGGATCGATAAAAGTTCAAATCTGATGATGGAATCCTGGAGAAAATATAGGAACTCTTAAAATTTTATAGGCACACTTCTTTTATTTTTTTTATACAACAACGGTGGCAAACAAGCGTATGGCCCGCCTGATGTTAAGCGGACACCTCCAAAGGAGTAGCATGGGCGTTGCCGGCCCTTGATAATATGTTTGAGGATTCGCCGTGTTGACAGCTGAAGGAACCAATTCCCTCGCTCTCAACACAACGCATCCTCAGGAGCTTTGGCGACCTTGCTCACCTCCAGGAACACAACACTCCTACAGAGCAAATAGAAGTGTTATTATGGCTCTGGTCTTAGCTTACACTTGCACTATTTTTGAGGAAATGTGCAAATGTTCATGTATGTGGCATGGCGGATCACTGTTTGTAAAGTAAATTATTCTCGGTAGTGCCCTAAACGAGCCCGGGGTCCGCTATATGTCTTCATACGTGTCAATATACTCTGTATAGTCTATCAATGACAATCGAATACCCTTCACAAAACGAAGATAGATAGGTTTCTAATAAACTTCAGTATTAATACAGAACAAGCCATTGTTTTCCCTCGATAGCTGTCGCAGACGTCACTTCTCAAAGTTCGGAACTGAGGCGTTTGGCTGATTATACTCGGGGAGTGTTGTTGTTTTAAGTTATGATGAAAATGTAGCCTTTGTTGTTTTGGGAGTAATAAATACGTGATATACGTAAAGATGTTAAGTTTTTGTCCTAGAATTGATTAGGTAATTTAAGTGGCAATGGCAAGAGATATTGCTCCTAACATGCAAACAGAAACAAACCACCATCATCATTACCATCACAACAACCGAGAGACGTCCACTGCGGGACACAGGCCTCCCCCAAAGAGTGCCACTGGCCCTGCGCCACCCGCATCACTCCCGATAGGGTTATTTTTAGACCCCTGCCCATATTCAGTCACATAATAATAGAGCACCAGTACAATTGGTTTTTGAAATAAAAATAAAAATTTTTTTAAACTTTGAAAAAAAGGCTACTATTTAAACTAAGAAACTCGGCCACTTTACTTGTTAGTTATGGACTGGATCCTGTCTTTCTTTTTATTGCTACTATACTTTTTTTATTTTTGATATCGCCTTTTATTTATTTCGTTGTGCGAAAGCGAAAGAAATAATAAAAAACCGGCCAAGTGCGTGTCGGGCCACGCGCAGTCTAGGGTTCCGTAGTTGCCTGTCTTAGTTACATCGACGTGCGGTGCGGTTGCGTCGGCCGAATTTGTTCGAAATTGGCCTTTCCAAGTACACATTAAGTTTGTCGAATATTACTCGGTAACTACTCATGCCTACTTGTCCGTGATAGTTTTCCACGAATTTATTCACATCCCCAGTACCAGTAGTAGCCATTTAGCCGGCAGGGGGAGGGGGGGGGGGACACATGACTCGAACAAAAATTAGGGCTTCAAGCCCAATATCTCGTAAGCTAATGACTGATTTTGAAAGATGGTTATAGAAACCCAAAATATTTTTGAACAAGCTATCTAACGATACTCCACTCCATGGGTTTATTACTCAGTAACTACTTATGCCTACTTGTCCGGAATAGTTTTCCTTTTAAATTAATTATATGGACTACTACCACGATTTTTTTCACATCCCCAGTAGTAGCCCCCAGCAGGGGGACGGGACACATGACTCGAACAAAAATTAGGGCTTTAAAGTCCCATATCTCGCAAGCTAATCACTGATTTGAAAAATGATTTGAAAAACCCATAATATTTTTGAACGAGCTATCTAATGCTGCCCCACACTATGGCTTAAACGAGAAAAAAAATACATCCCCGCTTTAGGTGTAGGGGAGGTAACCTAAGAAAAAAATTTTTTTTAAGGTTTTATTGTGTTTGTTACTGTTTTGCCGGCGTGATTGATTCATATACCCATGCCGAATCACAGTTTTCTAGTAGTAATGGTTACTGAGCTAAGTCGAAGACGGACGGACGGACAGACGGACGTGGGGAAACTATAAGGGTTCCTTGTTGACTACGGAACCCTAAAAACGTGTCAAAAGACAAAAAATATGTTTTCTATGAATTCTGTGAAGAAAATGAAAATCGCACAATCTAGTGCATAGAAATATTCGAACCGCGAATATTATGAAATGGTTCGGTGTTCCTTCTCAAGTGGCGAAAGTGCCAGGGGCGTGTCTCTGTATAGACAAACAAAGTGTCCCGCGGTTGCTGAGACAGGGACTAAGAAACTTGAGAGTTCCACATCGGGATACCTACCAACGTTGCTGCAAGCCCACGATTACTAGACTACGGCCAACTCAGAGCCAAGACATTTAATAGGAGAAGGAGGAGGAACGCCGATGAGACAAGGCGTCGAAGATGCTATTCTCGATTTTTCGAGAGAAGCCCTCGTTAAAATGATGCAGGTCGGCGTTTTAGTACTAGCCAGTTTTACGTCTGGAAGGTCCTTAATAATGCTGGATTACATCCTTATAACTTTCAGAGCGTGCAAAGCCTGCGTGACGTTGACGGTGTGCCGCGCAAGAACTTCTGTGAGTGGCTTTTACAAAACTTGGACAAAAACATTTTGTGACCAGATGAGCCCTTGTTCACTCGTGTTGGTCCGTACGATGTAGAGAATGACCATCTCTGGACTTTTAACAAAGCAAATGTGATCCGGGAACATATTACCACCAAGAACGTTTTAGTGTCAATGTGTGGGCAGGAATCGGCTTCTCGTAGCTCATAGTAAAATTTGGCTATGGGTCAAAATGTAGCCATGTATCTAATCCAGACGACAAATTATGTAAATGATATATCTATATATTATACAAATTATGTAGATATGTGGTTAATCATTGAAGAATACCAATACCATGCATATAAAACATTTTATTAATAAGAAGTACCAGAATGGACAAACATAGGTTAACACGAATATAAAAACATGCAGATTAAAAAAAAAGTTTTTTCGAAACCAGCAAAATATTTTATTCCAATTTCGTATACAAACCGTAAACTTTAAAAGATTTACCCGCTCGTTATCAGGCAGCCGCCAACTAATTGCTTTCTGATTCAATAACTTCGCTAACGCCCGTTTCATAGCCACGCTTCACAACTTGCCAACACCCACCACACAATTTGACCAGCAAATCTTGACCCCACATCCGTAACAACTACGTGTAACAGGAGCTCTGACTTATACTGGCTATTAAGACATGTTATCGGTAACCGTTGTGAACGCTCTGCCGTTTGTTTGCGTAATTCTTTTGTTTTCAATGGATCCGTTTAAATTTCGAATAAAGAATATTTTGTGGAATATGGAAATTAGAATATGATGTCCTTTGGTACAGATACGAGTATATCTATTGCAGTAAAGGTAATATAATTGACGATAGAGAAAGTCTATGAAATATATACTTTATTCCTTTGTAAAGAGTTAATCTAACAATAAGACATTCTTAATCGCTCTGTTTTTTGAGCTAGCAAGGTACAAACAACTCCATTGCTGAAAATTTCATAGTAGGTAGGTAAGGCCGTACCGAATTCAAAAAGGCAAAATATTTTTTTTTTTTCCCACACAGAACATCCCTTTAAAGATGTTTATAATAAGAGTCATCCATCAAAGAGCCAAGGGCCCGCTTTGGCACCTGCTCCCAAGATTTGGAATAGGCACTAGTTCTACGAAAGACACTGCCATGTGACCTTCCAATCCAGAGGAAAAACTAGACCTTATTGGGATTAGATATCACCCATCACCATCATTTATTTAAGAGCTTGGCTCTTGTCGGTGGAGTAATTTCCATTCTGTTCTATTCTCTGTCTTTTCCTTCAACTCTCTAGAAGATTCAACTTCAATGTTTTCCTTTAGCTGCTCCATGTAAGCTCTTCGTGGTCTTCCTCTTTTTCTTCTTCCTTCTATCTTTCCCTCTATTATAACTTTAATGAAGTCATGGTGACGAAGAAGATGTCCTATCATTTTTCCTCTTCTGTTTTCAATAACTTTTAATAAACTTCTTTTTTTACTGACTATACGCAAAACCTCTTCATTAGTCTTTTTCTCCGGAATAGATATCACCCAGTAACTAATATAAATTTCTCAATGGAACTAGTTCTATTTGCGTAATGTTATCCACTAATGTTTATTTAATATGTACATTCTTATTCACTTGAGCATACAAACTCGTACCGTGTTGACATAACAAATGTAGGTACATTACATACTGTATTACGACTTATGTTTGGTGTATTTTCATATCTATTGTGCCGAAAACTGGCTTCCCCATTTCATTATATTTGTAGCAAATGTTGTCTTAAGGAATGATGACTCTCAACGTAAGTACAGTCGACTTCAGTAGATGTACACATTTTTTCGCCTTTATACCATGTAACAAGGTTCAAAGTGTAAACATAACTTAGACGTCAACTGTACAAACTATATTATTATTTGTATTTAACTTTCTTAGTGAGACTCTTTTAGAATAGAATAACATAGAATAACATTTATTCATGACAACAACACATACATGCACATAAATCAAAATACTAAATAGAAGACCGCATTGCCACGAAACGATTCCATCTCAGCGCCTAAAACACTATAATATACCCTGAAAAAAATACTGTGAATTAGCTGTTGTGAAAAATTGCGAATAGGTGGAAACTTTTTGTGTAAAACCTAGAAAAATATATTTGTTATTTAATAATAACAAATTCGCAATTATTCACAACAGCTATGCACATTATATTTATCGTTCAATACATAATACACTGATGTATTTATGTAGAACTTAAAAACGAGTAGTACTGTGAATAACGAATTTGCCGAAAGGCTGAAGTGAAGAATCCTGATGTGAAATATAGCGAAAAAGAAAAAAACGTTTCTGTGCTAAAATGAGGCACTTGACGAGAGGTAGTCACGTAAAGTTTAGAACGCGCGTTAGAACATACAAAACTGTCACTTTTCCATATAAAATTTGACATTTAGATCTACCTAACGTTCGTACAATGCGTTACGTGATCGACCTGCCGTTTTTTTTTTTTTGAAATTGCGTTAAGAATGACTAGCATAATTCTAACAAAGAATTTACCCCTCTCCTCTATGTTAGCGTTATCCAAATAGAATCCGTACATATTCAATATATAATTTACTTTAAGAAACAAAGTTTTAACAGACTTCAATTTAGTACTCCGCCAAGCCACGTGAACATTTCCACATTACTTTTCCAATTTACCACAAACTGATTTCCGAGAGCAAATTTGTGTTGACTATTGGAGAGAAAAAAACAAATCGCTGTATATGGCCCGATAATATTGAAGGACTTCCGTCGATTCCTCAAGGTGTTGACACCTAGCTAGTTGCTATTTCAACGGAATCATAACAGAATCGGTGACGTACTTTTATAATTTTTGGTAAATAATTGCGGAGTTCCATAAGTCATCTGTGGTCTTCATCATCAAATCCACTACATAATATTTATGATTTCCGGGTGTAAATACATGAATTATAATAGAAAATACTGAAATTACTCCACGCGTGCCTAATAAAATTGAGAATTTCCCTCAATTCCTCATGGATCCCATCATCCAACTGGATTTTTGATAAAAATGGGACCAACCTGGAAACATACAATCGGTTCACAAATGACAGTTCTGAGGACGGTAACAAACAATATAGGTATAAAAAAGAGCCAAATTGAGAACCTCGTCCTTTTTTAAGTCGGTTAAAAATATCGAAAAGCACATTCGGGCAAGCATTTTAGGCGTATTGAAATATGTGCATCGTATTAATTCAATCATGGGCCTCCCATGCTTTAAAAAATGAAAATTCCCGACATAAGTTATCTCCTTTTTCTGGACTCGCACTGTTTACTTTTAAAATTTTATCGAAAAAGGGTTAGCGGT
This sequence comes from Epinotia ramella, assembly GCA_947578815.1. Taxonomy (NCBI): domain Eukaryota; kingdom Metazoa; phylum Arthropoda; class Insecta; order Lepidoptera; family Tortricidae; genus Epinotia; species Epinotia ramella. Next base: position 6,385,157 of record OX388213.1, read on the forward strand.
GTAAGTGAGGGAAGGTAAAAGACGGATTACTTTTGCATATATGATGCATTATTCGTATTATTTACGCAACGGTATGTTTTGTTGGTTTCCCCAAAAATGTAAGATCCGATTTTTTCAGTCCATAACGGTTTCCACCATATTTTTTTCTAGTCGTATCGAAAGTCATAAAATTTAACAATATAAATAGGAGTTCCGATTTTGGCAGGTCATCATTATTGTTAGTCATAAAATTGGTTAGCCATAACATTTGATGTCCCGGTGGTATGCAATTACATAATATTAAAGGCAATAATCTAGTTTCTAATAATTGTTAAGGTCTTTTTTCGCAAGACATAATAATTGGTAGTCATCTGATTAGTTAGTCATATTCATTCAATGTCGTGGTGGTGTCACACTTCATAATGTTAAAGCCACCCTTATAAACACACTCCCAGAAAAATAATAAAATATATAAAATTTAAACTACAGAATGTTACTAAACGCGTTCTTCCAGACTGCTTTAAGTATAATTAATGTCGGTACTTGGGCAAAAATAAAGAGGGTATGGCGTGATGCGATTGAAAGGTGGGTATCTATGCCACTCACTGTTTTGTTTAGTGATCGCAAATATGGCGGACGAAGATGAATGTGATAACGTGTACTGCGATTTCAAAAAAAAAAACAGAAAAATCTGTACTTGTAAAAATTTCAATGTATGTTGTGTCATGATTGGTTCTGGCGCTTCGCCGGCCGTTGCCGAGGCACGCTCGCTTCGCTCGCTCGGCTCGCGCGCTTAGGGTCAGCTCGGTGCAACTAATTCTCCTCCTCGCTTCGCTCGTCGTCGTACCTGCCTTAGAGGTCCAGTATTTAGCCATTTTTAATTTCAGAGAAAATACTGTACGATAAAAATTTAAAAAGTACAGCCGTAATGACACCGCACAGTAGTACCTACTTAGAACACCTTTCAAATGTATGTCTGGAAATTTTTCTGAGTAATTATCTATATGACTATGGGTGTTATAGATTTGGTCTCTTAGACGTAATTCACTTTATGCATTAAAACGATATGAATAACAACCATTAGTACTCGATATGATACAGAGAAAGAATATAATGGAAAAATAAACCATCTTCGTCTGTGTTATTGAATATTTAATTAAAAATAATTTGTTACGTGATAAGGGTATTTAAACCATAAGTACGTTGAAATATATCCCTTAGAATATTAATGAACAATTATCGATAGACCTTTGATCGTTATGGATATAAAGTTTCTGACTTTTGTGATTATAAAACTTAATATTATGTCATTAATGTTAGAACTATAAAGCGTTATACTTAACAAAAATTATGACTATTGATGTTTATGTCTATAAATTATATGGATACAAATTTCTGACTATCGAAATTCGGAACAATAAGTTTATACGAAACAAAGGGACCCCGTTTTGTTTTTGTTCGCAGCGTTACATTCGTTTCAAATGAGTTTCAATTCGTTAGTGGTGAGAGTACCAACTGACAAGTTGTCGACCTTCATGAAGGAGGAGATCTGACCGAAGGGTGTTGTTTTCCGGCGGCCACGAGGCCGGCTATTTGACTCCCAGAACGTCGCCATCTTAACGTGTTATTGTGTTTAATTATAAGTAAATATACGTTAGTAATTTTAGTAAGTATGTTAATATGTATGCTATTATTATTTATTTGTGTATATATCTGTATAAATAAATAAAAACACATACATGTTCAATATGTAGCTTCCAACGTCCGGAACGTGAAACAGCCATAAAAGTGATCGAACCGGATTCCTAATAAGTTCGTAATCGACAAAATAAACTTGGACTGAAATGCCAAGTAATATCACCCACGACAATAGCCAAGTATTTGTTACATTTATTTACGTTTGAAAAGTTTTTATCGCCCGCCCGGACTCAAGTTCCCGAAAACATGTCTGTAATGTCTGAATATACGGTAATTATTCTATATTCGCCATATTTGGCATGTTATTCAATGTTCGTGTTCGGCTGACAATGAGTTATTCGGTGAAAATGCCGAATATTTACCAAATAATTTTAGTAGTTTTGATCTGCTAGTCTTAAGAATTACAGTAATTGGCTTGTGGAATTATTATTTCTATATGAATTTTGGTGTTATTTCAGTTTTTAAATTTTACTATTTATATTTACAACATTTTTACACCGAAAGAAAAAATGTGGGGATGGGGGCGGGGTGTCAAAGCGATACCAGGCAGCCGTGCATGCATATACCGGGTTTTAGGCAAGTTTTTGGGTAGACACTTGAAGGAGCTCGCATTCTTTGGTTTCTTCGTTCGCTGCAGTTTTACCATTTAGATATTTGTAGGGTTCGGCCAAAGCTGTATTGAATCCGGCTGAACAATCTTATTCGGTCAAATCCGCATACGGTGCATCTCTCAATCTGGTAAGAACGGCTGCTGAAGGCATAATTCGTCCAAATATCCGTCCCGGCTATAGCTGGATCGAATATCCGCTGAGTTCGTCTTCGGTGAAACCCGTAATATTTAGATGTTGCGAACAAGTCTTTTGGGCCAAATTACATTTTATCCTAGTTTATAGACTCCCTAAGGACAGTATAGGCTTAGGTCAATGTACCTTGCCTACACAGGTAATGGGTCTTTGAAACCAATTAGATATGCTTCCTTTGCTAGCAATTGGGAATTGAGTTTTAGTTGAATGATTTATTCATATTTCAAATGGCTGATCTCTGAAAACGATTGCGTAGATAAATTTCTGATTTGATATAAAATAAGACATTCATGTACAGTCAGCGTCATATAGTTTGTAGAAGCCAAGGTAGCCAAATATTTCGGTACACGTCTTTATTACTGTAAGAATAAGGGTGTGTTACGAAAAATTTGGCTATTCTGGCTGTTACTAGCTATATGACGCTGACTGTACCTACGGTACTTTCTGTAGATGTTGTATGGCTAAACTGTTGGTAATAGAAAAATGACTGGTTAGCTTCTACTAAATTGTAATAAATTGAGTAAGCTGCAGTGGCGGTTCGTGAAAATTTTAGCTGGGCGACCCGACACAATGAAGTTTGGAAAGAGTTTAGTGTATTTCTACAGGCTTGCCTAAAAATTTGTTTTAGGAAAGCCTGTGTGAATCGAGTTGTATGGCGCCACTAGTATATGTCGTCAAAATAACTAATTTCATTAATGTTTTACTGCAATCCCTAGGTAAACGTCCCAATGTTTGATGCCTTAATGCCTAGTGGTTGACACCTATTATTCAACTCTATTGTTTTGACATAAGATTAAAAATGGCATGTATTAGGCCAGTGTCGGGCACTTAGCTACCTTATATAAAATGTATTTAATAACGATGAAGAAGTTGTAGTAAAATAACGTATTTGTGAACAAAACCCGAGAAGAGAAATTCAGAGTATACTTTTCAGCAATAGGGATGCGGACTAAGATTTTTTTATGATGTCATTCGAACCAGTTTTTGGAGAGGAACAAATGTTTGTATGGGAGCAACTACAATTAAAGAACATATATAGGTACCCAAAAATTTGATACAAAGATTGACATCGCTGGCGGCAGCACAAAACGCTTCATACTGATAGACACCCACATGTGACGTCACAAGTGGCATTTGTACTAATCGTCGTATGGAAAATCAGGTAAATTGTTGTTTCGGTCGCGAAATACTGCGTTTAAGTACATAGTTGTCATACAATTTTGTTTCTAGAAAAGCGTAAGGATTCTATTGGTAGCTTTAAATTTACTATTGGACAATAAAAAAAATGCATATTTTTTCCAAATTTTCAAGGTTCATATCTTTTTATGATTTAATTATATTTTATGATTTATACTTTATTACGATAATTTGATGGTTTACTATCCATTTAGTTATCACAACGTTATCAATTTGAACATGAGGCCTATTGCCTATTCCCCGTACAAGTGGCATAACAAAGTAAAGGCTACATCTGACATATGGTGGAGGTGCGGGGAATTTATACACATAATAGTTTCTGCCCGCGACCCCGTCCGTTTACATCGTAGCTCCATACAAACTTTCACCACCGCATTTCACCCCCTTAAGGAATGATTTCTGGAATAAAAACTATCCTTTAATCTTTCTCGGGACTTTCACTGTCTCTATATAACCGACAGACACACTTTCGCATTTATAATATTGGTATGGATCTTATGACGATGATATGACGTAGGTATGTAGAGCTTTTAAAACTGAGTCCGGTATTATGTTTAATTATACTGACAGTTTGTTTACTTTCACTATAAAGCTTTCGCAAACTTAATGAAAGCTTAACTAACGCACTTAAATACCTTAACTAAAGTTTATTATTTTTAATTAAGTCGTACTGGGCTTACACTATATTACTTTGATCATTTAAGTAGAAAATATGCTTAAATTTCCCTACAATTCGGTTTAGAATAACGTAAGTTTATTATTTTATTATCATAGTTAGTAATATTAACTGACACCTGTTTTTCTTAGCCAAAGCGAATCGATTTTCTATGAGTTGGTTACATTTTGCATTTTTTTTAGTGTCCCACAGCTGGGCAAAGGCCTCCCCTCTCGACTTCCACTCATCCCGGATTTGAGCAATATCTGGCCAATAGTTACATTATGCGTCCTGGTCGTCCCGCCAACTCCGTCTCGGCCTGCCACGTCGCTGCAGCCCATCGTGTAGTACCCACCCCATGGCTATTTTCGCCCACCTCTCTCATGCATCGGCAGACGTGGCCAGCCCATTCCCATTTCAGCTTCGCGGTCTTAACCCCAACGTCGGCAATGCGGGTTTATGAGCGAAGCGTAGAGTTTCGGACACGTTCACTCCCAGTATGCTACGCTCCATAACCCGTTGGCAAACCTTCAATCAGGTCTTTTGTGCCTCGGTGAGTGACCATGTTTGGGCACCGTAGGTTAGGACGGGCATAATGCACATATCGACGTGTCTTCGCTTCAGGGTTAAAGGAAGATCTCCCTTCTGAAGCTCCAGGCGTTATGGATTTGTCCTTCAATTTCTTTATCCTGCCTTTGGCTGAAGGAAGCTAACTGGCCTAAATATGTGTACTCGTCGACGTAATGTATTGGCTGCCCGCCTATCTTAACTCTACGCTTCGTGTTACATTTTGCATAGTGAAAAAAAAACGGCATGGTTTCATAACTTAATGTCAACCCTAAAAGTGAACCCTTTAATTAAATTTTTAGCAATAAAGGTGACAAGCTGGGTGTACATTCTTGGAATCAAGGTGTCAAACATTGGGACTTTTACCCTAGTAGAGAATGAGCAGTGGGGTCTAAATGTCGGTTTAATGAAGCAATACCTTTTCGATACGCTATTTAAAATTTCGTATAACATCAAAGGTCGATCCATTATTCAACCCAACTCAACAGTTTCAGAGTACTTCATCAATTTGTTATAATCAAATCCCTTTGTCAGGCCGATATCGGGGCGTTGGGAATATTATATTGTTGGTTTGGTTAAAACAGCCGCGGGTACCCGACTACTGCAAAGAGAGGGTAACATATATTATAATTATTTCACGCCACTGGTACTGCTCGGATATGGTGGGGCAAAAGATGGTCAGAATTCAGGCTTCAAAACTGTGGTTAGCTGGTCGTCGCGCGGGCAGGTCTTTTATGAATTCAAACTGTCCAACAATGTCTTTGTAGTTCAGTAGGTCGACCACGCACAGTGTGACAAGAACCACATTTTTTTAGATGTTCTACTGATGATGAAAATCGATAGTCTAGACCAATTTAAAGCTGAGACTAAAACTCCCGGTCAGATTCTTATAGTTTCCGAAAAATGATTTTTTAAAAGTCACGACAAATATCCCCGGATATACTAATAATTTGCTGATAATCCAAAAACTATAGAAAATACAGAGAAAAAGTTTAGATAAAACTTTTCGAGCTACAAAAATAGCGTAAGATTGAGTAATCAGTATAGTCCAAATCCCGTCCGTTCCGAAATCATAACCTAATTAAGCAATTTTGGTTTTTTTTTTTTTTTTAATCCGCCATATTATAAAGATTTTTTTATTAAACTTGTAAGATTATAAGTTGTTATATACACCATACAATTTTCATTGTATAATTCCGTGGACTAAAGGAATTAGGGAATTTTAAAATTTTGTGATAGGGTTGTCACTCTATCCGGATAAGAAAAGTTAGGTGTAAAAATCTATACAATATATGCAATTTATGTTATTTTGGAGTCGATGATGCCAATCATGTAACGTGGTATCGACTCCTTATTGACCTGTATAAAAAAAGATCATTAAAGTAAGTTGGAGTCCCTGCATTCCTTTACTTTATATTTTACGACTCAGTGTATTTCGGAAACTTTCATTTTTATTCGTGCCTTACTACTCCTCCATTTCCACGGTAAGTACAACTGTTTGGGCATCTAAATGTTCCATATCGATATCATCACATTTTTCTGAGGCCGTCTTTGGAGTAGGCTCAACTTCCACAGTAGGTACTTTAAGCAAGGCTAACGCGGCAGTAGGGAGTGATTGTTTGTGTAGCTTCTTTTGCCTCTGGTTTTGTCTTTGGGCAGAAATTACCGGATTGGAAGATACCAATGCCCTGTGAAAAAGGTCAAACATGGTTTTTGTCCTTTCTGATTTTCGCGTGTGGTGTTCGCGATCGTGTCGCCAAAACTTATTTCGGGACTCTGCCGCTTGCTCAGTAAGCATTCCGACTGGCACTGAAGAGTTTTCTATGATAGCGGCTCCGTGAACTAAGATTTTATGTAGAGTCACCGTCATTGGATGCTAATTGTATTCTTGAACGTATTTATAGGCAAGTTGCTTGCAAAAGTCCGCAAATTTAACTGAATCGATGGGAAGGCAACTGGATAAAACGATTAAAATCGTATATAGCCCATCAAGAAGCCATTTTTCGATGCCGATGATTTGTGCAAAAATGCGATCAAAAGTATGTTGAACAAGCGATTGCATTCCTACATATGCATCCCTCTCTGAGACAACTACGCCTTCGGGTTAGCACGCTAATTTTGCCGTTTTCACCTTATAATATGGAGGAAGCAGGGGACATTTGCGTTCAACCATATCCATACGGAGTGACTGATACATATCTCTCTACTGACATTTTACTGTCGATAACACGAGCCAAAGCTTCTTCTGCAGTATATGACTGAGAACATGCAACAATTTTGTTACATATATTCTTGGCAGCAGTTTTTCAATCTAATCAGTCTAAACAGAAATTTATTAGCGATTCTATTCGTTTCGAGATCGTCCTTGTAATTTTTTGTCCGCCAAGTGTCAAAGAATTAGTAAACTCTTTAATTTTTTTACGTTGCACTTCATTTTCCAAGTCAGTCTCCGATTTTCGTTTCTGTATATGATTTTTAGGGCTCTGTTGATTTTCAGTGTCCTGTTGATTTTCAGGGCTCTGTATTTCTTCCGCAATCGCATCTATAATGTCATTCTCAGGCTGGTCGTTATCTTTGTGCCTTTTAAATTTACCACTAATGTAAGTGACATTTAGCCAGTCATTATGTTTTTTTATGAAATAAGTCATGTTATTACTACATTTTTTTTTAAAGATTCCACATTTAGCAAGTATAAAGAGTGGATGTTATTTCGTCCCTAGATAGTGACAGTTGGTAGTCATTTCCAAAGTGACCAATTATGGTATCTACTCGCTCAGTCAGTGGTATGATTTGTACTTTCCGGATAAAAGTTTATAGATGTCCAACCTAGACAAACTCTTGCGGACACTTCCGGAGGGTGAAAAGTGCCGGTTGTAGACTTGTAGCGTTATCTACAACTCCATCTGCCACTTGTGGACCAACATGAGGGTTGGCGCCCTCATGTCCTCCTTGCACTAAGACAACAGTCTACTCACGAGGAAACCGGTCTAATCCTACTAGGGTCCAGTTTTACTTGGGTTGAAAGGTCCGGCGGCAGTCGCTTTCGTAAAACTAGTGCCTACGGCAAATCTTAGGATTAAGTACCAAAGTGGACCCCAGGCTCGTTTAGGAAACCTGGAAACACGTTAGGAGGATAACGAAACGACAGTCTGTTAAGGACCGAGGATGTAGAGATATCCGACATGAGTAACGATCGAGAAAGGTTAAATCGATCTTATCCTCACTTAACTTATCTTATCTAGACCAGTGGGATCTTTCGTGCATTTGCCGTTCGTTAGAAAGCAGATGATGAAGCTCAACGGGAGCACCTTGAATTCATTTGGTTGCGTTTACCAAAGTAATTCATTATGTCTGGCAAGGGCTAGACAAAAATTAAAAACAATACAAGGGTTACATATAAAATTGGAGACTGTGTTATGCCGGCTGTACACATTGGGCCAACGTTGGCGCGTGAGTAGGATGCAGCTATGCAAACGCATGAGAACGATATAAAGCCCTCTTCCTCTAACGCATAGATACAACAAAAGTGAATTCACGGCAAGCAATATAGCCTATGTTGAGGTGGTGATAGACTTGAGACACTTGAGTATTTACTTATACTCGTATTGCCAAGTTGCAGAATTTTATTTAGCTAGCAAAAAGGAAGACGCACTATTTTCATTTTTGCTTTCATTTGAAAGATTCGCATGTAGAATATAGACCACAAAAGTATTAAAAAATTTAAATACTATAATTTATAGTCAAAAATTCCTATACAAACTGACAATTTAAACTTTCCCGCCTAAACGGATCTACAGTTCCTGTGACGTCAGCCATGTGTGTCACTCGCCATATTTGTTTGTCCGTGGTTCGTCCCTAGATGTCATAGAGTTGACTAAGTTTTGACTTTTGACAGGAGTGACGTCACCAGACGCTGATTGTGGGATTAAAACACGTTCCGTTTCACATTAGTTCAAACCGTAATTTTTGTTTTTTTGTACAAATTAAAGTAAAAACGTTTCAATAGCTGTTATGTTTGACGACCGGTGAGCCTAGTGGGTAGTGACGCTGCCTACGAAGGTGAAGGTCTTGGGTTCGAATCCCGGTAAGGGCAAATATTTGTGTGATGAGCATGAATATTTGCTTCTGAGTCATGGAAGTTTGCTAAGTATTTATATCTATTATATATCGTCCTCTAGTACCTACCCATAACACAAGCCTTACTGAGCTTACTACAGTCTGCGAGATTTGGGACTGACAGTTCCAATATGACGTAAAGAGTGATGTGGCTAGAGTAAATCGATTGTCATAATATCCGATTACGATTGATGGTGGCTACTGTGTAATAATTAATTTTAGGAAATCAAATAGAGAGCCGATACACAGTCGTCCGCTAACAAAAGTGTCATGTAAAGGCGTTACGAATGCAAAGACCTCTAGATTCTTTAGAATATGCGTTTGGATCTACATGCAAAATTAATTTGATATATTCCTAAGTAAATTCATAAAATATGTCGGTTTCGATCGATTCGTGGATCGATGTGATTTTATTGCGTATTATCGTGACAGTAATTAAATAAAACATTGTTATTTTCCTAATAATTAATTTGATTCATACCGATTTATTTCTAAATTGACAGACTCCAATCGATTGAAGCAGTGTAACACTGAATAAAATAAAAAAGTCGCAGGACGTAATTGTTCGCATACCGAGTTTTCAATGCTAATTTATGCACAAATAAGCCGTAAAAAAATATTACAATCATTTTATAAGTGCTAAAAAGAGCGTGCGTGGAGATTGAACTTTGTTTCGTAACCCGTAAGCTATTGAAACTTTTTATTATTATTTCGATGAGCAGTGCCATTTTAGTCCCTAATCTCGTAGACTATAGGGGAATAGTTCGATTTGTATAAGATTGTCCCCTAATATTTATTTATTTATTTTGTTTATTATTTTATGTTTTTTCAACATTTTGGTCACAAAATAGTGGTAAACATTATAGCTGCATCTTCCCTATTCTCTCCGTGTCCTATCATTACCAAACTCTATGAATAATTGACAGTCTATGGGCTATGAATTAATATATAAAGGTGCCAACTACTGAGACAGTTTTAGGCATTGGCAAACTAATCTTGTTTGTTTAATCTTCTCTACCTGGAATTTTCACATAAAATATTGTTTCATCATAAAGATTACACAATCGCTCTTTATGAAGAAAATGTAAATATTTAAACTTTCCAAACAGTCCACTGTTATTAGGTTCTTCAAGACAAAAGATTTAAATATTGCAATATTTAGCGGCCGGATATCCGGATCCAGAGATTAAAACAAACAAAAAAAACAGTTTACGGACTTCACTGTCTATGGTTCAGTAATGAAAAACCATCGAACAAGAAGGTATTTTTTACAGAAATCTCAAACCAGCGAACAAAGCTCTCCGTTTTAGCTTGGGCCAAGACTCTTTCCTATCTCCGGATGTCCAGATGTTCTCTACAGGTCGCATTTCTCCACCAATTCTTCGGAAATTTTGTGAGCAGGGTCAATAATATATATTATATACAGGGTGTAATCGTTAAGTGTTTACAGGCCATAATTCCGTAAATATAGCAGATATCAGAAAACTTCTAACTGATATCGAAAGTACGTTACCCAACGAGTAAAATTACAATAATAACATTTTCTAAATAGATAAAGTAATATTAAAGTAGTATTAAACTAGTCTTTGAATGAACGGTTACCTACTAAATGTATGGAAGGGTTTGAAGTTAATATTTGGGATATTTCTGCTTTTATTTCAAAAACGTTATTAGTGTAATTTTACTCGTTGGGTAACGTACTTTCGATATCAGTTAGAAGTTTTCTGATATCTGCTGTATTTACGGAATTATGGCCTGTAAACACTTAACGATTACACCCTGTATACCTAGTTTTTTTTTGTCTATTCAGATTTAGATTCTTATATTTAGTAACATCCTATCTCGTATTACAGATATCGCAAGTGGAATTGCGGGATAATAGTTATATACGATACAAGTGCCGCAAATAGGAAATTCGTAACGAGTGGTGATAAATTAAAACACGACCGGAGGGAGTGTTTTAAATCGACACGAGTTTCGAATTACCTACCTATTCGCACGTGTATCGTACAACGTTTTACTGTACATATGGCTGTTTAAAGTTTCGACATATGCACGAAAAGTGCTCTTTTCCGCACTAGTGTGGGAAAGTAGCACCATATGTACTGTAAAATAAAGACTGAGTCTATGCTGAAGATGAGGATGGGCCTCTATACTGGTGAAAGAATGTTTGAAATCCGAAGATTAAATAGCCGCAATAGGTTTTTCAAATATTTATTACTACTTTAATTTACATAATAATATATACTGTTCTGTTCGTGTGTGCGCGTGTGTGTGTGTGTGTGTGTGTGTGTGTGTGTGTGTGTGTGTGTGTGTGTGTGTGTGTGTGTGTGTGTGTGTGTGTGTGTGTGTGTGTGTGTGTGTGTGTGTGTGTGTGTGTGTGTGTGTGTGTGTGTGTGTGTGTGTGTGTGAGTGTGTGTTTTTAGAGTTCCGTAGCCAAATGGCAAAAAACTAAACCTATGAGGTGTATTTGAATAAAATTTTGAGGAAAGGTGTATTTTCTTAACCGCTACATAGTTTTTTGTAACTAAATTACTAAAAAAAGTTTTTTTAGGGGTGCACTCCATACATAAAACTGAAAGTCATTTTTTTTTCATTGCAAGCCCACGTGTGGCACATCAATCGATAGGCCTTTCAAAATAAATATAAGGTTTCTCAGTATTTTTTTTCATTAAGTGAATAGAGTCGGAGATAATCGCCTCGAAAGTCACTAAAATTGTGTCCTTCCCCCTCAAATTTTTGAACCGTGTGTTTTAAAAATATGAAAAAAATCATGCTCATAGGGCTTAATAAATTCTCTCAGCGAAAATTGTTTTGAACAAGATCGGCTCTAAGGTTTTTGAGATATTTCAAAAAAACTGCCTGCCTTAAAGAAAAGAACGTAAGTGCCATAAGATTTCAGTAGCGATACGACCTTTTTAATAGGCACGGAACCCTCGTTGTGCGTGGTTATTTTTGCAGTTAAGATGTAAAATTAAATAAATATCATGGCAGGATTACACAACTGTACAACCTTGCACTAGTTTAGGTAATATGACGGTATTTTACCGACCCGAATTCTTTGTCCGCGAGTGTATAAATAAAAGTCTAAATTCTAGACGGAACCTTCAGACAGAGAAAAAAGTCAGTTAATCTTGAATTTTCAGTCGTCAACGGAAATTGTTTCCCACCGAATATTTTTCGTAGCTTTTCTCTAATCCTGAAAATTACACGAAATCATTCAGTAGGTAGTGAGATATTCCGATAGGAAAAATTAATATGATTAAGAAGAAAATATGCTAGACATTCTTATTAGTGTTAAGCTAATATTAATCTTTAAAAAAATATAATATTAAATTACCGCTATAATGGGCATTTTTTTGTAGCAATATCAAAACGAGGGCAGAAAAAAACATACCTACTAAAATAAGAAATTTGTTTTATTTTGGCAACTGATGGGACCGTCAAGTAAAAAGAAAGCATATTAAAACGAATTTACTACTAGTACCTCCTCTTCTGTCAAGTTTTGCATCATACACTCATGGCATATATTACGGCACACTCGTCTGGTGGAGCTCTAGACATGCTAAAAGGGTGTTAATCGTGCAAAAACGAGCAATCCGTACACTTGTTGGAGTATAACATAGGCACCCTTGTAGAGAACTCTTCAAATCTCAACGCATTATGACGCACTACTCAGTGAGTACTCACAATACTTATTTGACTGTTTGTTATTTGTAAAAAACAATATTTCCCAGTTTGTGCGTGTTGATTTGCCGGGAAAACAACTCCGTTCTACTGGGCGCTTGAGAACGGTTCCTTGTCGCATGACGCTTTCAACAAAGAACCCCCGCGTCATCGGACCCACTTATTACGAGCACTTACCGGCCAATCTATGGAATGAACCATATGACGAAACGTTCCGGCGCAAACTGAGAAATCTTTTGTCGGAAAACCCTCTGTTCCGTTAACGAGTACATGGAAATTACTTTTTAGTTGTGTATTTTGTTTTCTTAAATTGCCATTAATTTGTGTTAACTTAATATTTATCAATGTTATGTGTAATAATTATTATATTATGTTATTGTGTGTAATGAATGCCGATCCTTTTCGGAAGAGAGAATTATATAATATTTTGTATTTACAGTTGACTCATTAAGTTTGTATTATTAAAATTGACGAACATGGTAGAAATACTTGTAATCTTGTATGTATGTATGTAAATACTTTATTGTACACAAGACACAGGTAAAAATACAGACAAAAAAAAGTTAATTCGGTACAAAGGCGAACTTATCCCTGTATCTTGACATTTATGCAAATTTATATTGTAATTTTTATCGTGTAAGTAATGAATAAATCTAAATCTAATCTAAAACTAAATCTAATCTCATGGAAAAACTCACACAAACATAAAAAAATACATATTTTGGTCGTCGAAATGAGTACGAAACTCGGCGTATAAAAAACAAAATGTTTATTTTCCTTTCAATTACCCTTATGACCTAATACAGTCTCCTGACCGACTTGATTGGTGGCCAGTGTTTTGTAAACAAAAGCAATCTCCACACAAATGAAAGCCTTAAAGCTTGCTCTACAAAATCCCTTTTTGCTTAATCCGTTTCATCACGACACTGATCAACCAGGCATTGGTTTTTTTCAAATTTGAGTTCAATTTTTATTGTTTTAAGGTATAGTTTTGAATGTTTTTTGTGAAGGGGTCCATAGGTGATTTGCATCGACGTGATGGGAATTAAAATTATGTAGGTTCCGGCATAATTGCCGGTTATATCGCAACAAATCAGGGTTCCGAAGGTCATTAGTCATTTTCTGTATCCTTCCATTCCTTTTAATAAAACACGTTCGAGGATGTGTATGTTTTTTTTCTAAAATTAGGTACGGATGTTGATAATACATATTAGTTTCGTATAACCTGCAAAAGTAGCTTTTTTGAGACGCACTATGCATCAAAAAAAAATAGTGTAGGAGGATATGAAGTAAATAGATTTGGTTCTTCCTTTTAAAATGTTTAATGATTTTTAGTTCACAAAACAAGATGTTAATGTAATGAGTTACACAGAGATAAGTCGTTGCACTCGCGCGAATGCGTACCGCCCGAATTGTATCATGGCCGCCGTTCGCCAGTGAGCGAGAGAGCATGAGAGAGCGACAGAGAGAGGAAGAACGGCGCACACGGCGCATCAGACAAGGCAAGTTAAAGTTGCGTTTGGAAATAATGATAGGCCGCGGTTACATAAGTAACTTTCGTACTGTATAAATGAACTTCGTTACAAAAAGTGTTGATCTTAAAATTTAATTCGCCCATTTAAACAAAATCTATATATTTACTAATATTAAAAAATAGAATTATCTGTTAGGTTATAATTCTTTCACCTGTTAATAGGTAGTGGAATTCCTGGATGGGCAAAGGCTATAATTGCATACTGCGGGGCTTGCCGGCGTTCTTTGCAATACGAAGTAACTTTATTCAGCAAAAGCTTAGACGGGATTCGAAATACGCATAAAGAAAAAATACGGAGGTCAAGAAACGCACTAAGAAAGGAATAATTCATGTAAAAAGATTCAATCGTTACATTACTGAACAATTTTTCCAGAATATCGCCTTTTGAAGCAATATACTATGTTATTAATTCATAAAAATAGCACAACATTATGACAAGTCATAAAAAACCAACATAAGTGGTGTATAAATTATTCTAATACACATTTGTATGCAAATGCGTTGAGGCATGTATAGAATTGCAGAAAGATTTTAAACGAAAATGTTTTGTTTCGCATTTGAATATGTTTTGCGCTTTTTGGTAGCGGCTACGGAGTAACAACGAGTGGTAAGAAATAATGGGGGTGTAGACAAATAAAATAACCTATAATGATGCATTTTCCCGAAAAAGGATTGTTAAATGGAGAAAATTCCAAAGTTTTAAGAGAGAAGAAAAGGGGTATATTCTGCCCCTTTTCCGTAAAACACACCTTCATATGAAACGATTGTCATTTACTATGACTACGTTTTTTCTCTCTAACAAGCAAAGTAAGGTTTTGTTTCGTAATTATTTGAGATATCTGAATGGGGTTTTCGTCACGGCATATTTTTTGCCTTCTTTCTATTGGAGTAATAATACATTTTGAGTATTAGTATATTAGTATAGTATATTGAGTATATTCAATACAAATTCTCTATTGCTCACCTCGCACAAGCGAAGTAGTTACTCGTACCAAGGGAAACAAACACAATTACAATAAGGTCGGTCTTGTCGCTAAAGTACCCGTACTAAACCTTAGTTATTTTGACACTAGGCCAAATTGTGTGAGATTGTGTCCCAATGTTAATGAATTATTTTTACTGCAGGTGACATTGCATTCGGGATGTGGGTGTACGCGTTATGCAGGTAACATTTTTCCATGAGCAGTTTATAGTAGATAATATCTGTTTGTTACGCCTGGCGAGTGGCTACTGACAGATAAATAAATTGAACAATATCCGGATTATGCAAGTAGAAGTACTTCATAACAACAGAGTTAAAGGTACCTCTGGCACATCATGTGTATATATCTAAATGCATGCATTTTCAGGTATCGCGAACAGGCCCCGTACCATGGTCGTCAGCGTCCGTCACTGGCTGACACCGTTCGATAGAACGAGATGACGCTCGATCTTATCACTTATTGCGTGATAAGGCCGACCATGATACGGGGTCAGAACTTAATAAAATACTAACCTAATCATAATGATGAATGAGCATACGTCTCAACTTAGAAAGATAATGATGAAAAATGTAGAACCACGATTCATTTGTATCCTCATCAAATTACGGCGAATTAAAAAAGCTTGGCAGTACTTGCCTTGACGAACAATCTTGAGTTCAAATTCCAAACATTCATCATTTTATTTAAAAAAAACGACGAGTTAAGTATTTCCCCAAATCACATACATGAACATTTCCATGTTTTTTTCCACTTTACCACATGAACTGTTTTCCGAGAGCAAATGCATTGGTTATTACATAAAAAGCCCGAAGCAATTAAGGAACAAGACAATTAGCAAAGTTCCGCCGATTCCTCAAGGATCTCAGAATCACCTTTTACCTACTTCATTGGAACCGCATCGGAATCTGTCACGTACTTATGTACATTGTAGAGTTCTATAAGTTATACATGGTCTACATCATCAGTCCAAATTTATGGTTTCCGGGAATCAATACAGAAGTTACAATAGAAAATACAGAAATTACTTGCCTCACGCCCACGCGTACATAATATATATAATTCAGAATGTATCTCGATTCCTCATGGCCAACCAACCTCCTCCAACTCCATTTTTGATTAAAAAAAAGTTAAATCTGTAATCATATACAATCTGATTAAAAAACGAATCGGTTCTTAAATGACGGAGTACTGAGGTAACAAATATAATAAACAATACACCTAAATAAAGAACTTCCTCCTGCTTTCTTTTAGGTTGGTTAACAAATCTTCGCATAGGTTACCTTGTTTTTAAAGACAGAGATCTGCCAAACTTCCTATCTATCCTTCTATTCATCCCGTACCCACTGCTGAGCAATAGGCCTCCTTCTTTATGATGAAACTCTCGGTTCTGTGCTAATCTTTTTCACTGCTTGCTTGCTTGCTAACCGGCAGATATCATCTGACCATCGAGCTGGTCTGCCAGCTGATTGTTTAGATGACCTTGGCCACCATTCAAGCTTTAATTCGCTTTAATTTTTTACTGACATTATTGAGTGGCTTCCAAGTTGAAAAGGCTAATTAATCAAACTGAATGCGTTGTAAAGCACTCTGACATCTGCGTGAGACCGAGAAGTCTGATAAATTGGGAGATAACCACTGTATTTTTTTACAGATTTACTGTTTCTATAATAGCAAATGATCTTTTTTATCATAGTTGGCTTTGAATTAAAATCTGATAATGTATTTTATAGTAAGAAAGTGTGCATTTAAGAAAAATATGCAAAACTACATAGTTTATCGTATCCGGGTGTCGTATGTGAAGGCCACAAAGTGGACTAATGACCTGGTAAAGGTCGCGGGAGCCTGCAGGACGCGGGTGGTGGTAGACAGATCATTCTGGCACTCTTTGGGGGGGAGGGGCTATATCCAGCAGTGGACGTCTTTTGGCTGATATGATTGATGATGATAATGATCGTATCGTTTTCATTTATTTATCTGACTATGGCGTATATTTCTTTGTCTTATCCATAAATGTGAGGTGTTAGATTCCTCTTTGTCGTCAAAATGACATAAGTACCTAAGGGTGGTATTCCACTTGTTCAAGATCTTTGTCCAATGTGTATTTGCGTCTCACATTTCGTTTAAAAATACATACAAGGTCTAATAATACATGTAAAAAATTGGTAAAAAAAAAACATCTCTTGTTTTTGTAATGCAAAATAAACAATTGAGACTTACCACTGAATAGTTAAGGCAATCTAAAGACGCCGATTCTAATTGTGGTCCTGTGTCTCAAATTAGAGATGAAAGTCGCGCTGAGAACGTAAAAATATCTAGGTAGGCAGTAAATAAGATAAAACAATACGTTAATAGGTCATTTCATTTACAAGTAACCATTCCACTTTATCTAGAAAAAAAAAAAGTTTTGTTTCACATTAAATTTTCTTGCATAGGTAGGTATCGACAACACAGCTAACTGACCAGCCGTGCACTTTATGTGCATTGTAATAAGGTTCAATATAAATACAGGATAGTTAGTTAACTGTGTTGGCGTTTGTACTACCAGCGTACGAAAAAAACCATAAAATGCGAGCTCCTAAATGTCTACCCAAACACGTGCCTAAAACCCAGTATGCGCATGTTCGAACTAAACGGCTGCCTGGCATCGTTTTGACACCCCGGCCCCAACCCCGCATAATGGCAATGGCACCGATTCTGTGGGGCCATTTTGCAGCGCTACTTACACTTCTTCATTCGTTCATCATCATCATATCAGCCGAAAGAAGTCCACTGCTGGACATAGGCCTCCCCCAAAGAGAGTAGTTAGTGTATATAAATTTTTGTTTTTCTTTTTAATCGTTTTGTTCAATTGTGTCTCGGTTTGCCTATATCTCATCTCCACTCAATTGCTCAAAGGTAAGCTGGAAGTAATCCCTCACAGGGATAAGCTCGCTTTTGTACATGTGTTATCTGTTCTTGTAATAATGGAACTGTTCCATTTCATTATCATCATCATCATATCAGCCGATAGACGTCCACTGCTGGACATAGGCCTCCCCCAAGGAGTGCCAAAGTGACCGGTCCTGCGCCACCCGCATCCAGCGGACTCCCGCAACCTTTACCAGGTCATCAGTCCACCTTGTCGGGGGCCTACCCATTCCGCGCCTTCCGGTACGTGGTCGCCATTCGAGAACCTTTGTGGTTTTCGTTCGCTGGGTACTAACTTATTAGGTTTTTGTCTACAGTATAGGTCGGAGAGCAGCGTCTCATAGGAGAAACCGTTCACACTGTAAATAATGTAACCATGGGTGGGAGCCAGAGATTAAAGCGCGGCCTCTCGCTCTCTCGTATGTCGCATTGGTGCACTTGAAGTCGTGGCCGAGACATTACATTGAGTAATCGAGTTTTTCAATATTTGAGCAGTATTGCTATTTAACGCTGAGGTAGTGTCGCTGTAACCCGCATAATATATGGCAATAGGCCACTTTCTTTGCTGATGGTACATACGTCGTGTATAGTCGGGACAGTGTGTATTGGCATTGTGTTGTTTGTTGTATATTTTGTGTGTTCGGTCTGCGATTAGACTAAAAGACCTTTTTCTGTATTCGTCTTCAATATTTATTACAATATTTTAATGAGAAAAGAAATTACTTACTAGTTGAATCCAACCGAACTAACCAGTCCAATAAATACCTACGACCGCACTATAAAATGTCGTTACCGGTCATGTCAACAACCAATTTGAAGACATTGTTTATAAATACTCGACAATCCGGCATTCTTTTTTTGCTGTAAATATTCAATTACATTCAAAATAAGTTATCTGACATCGCTATGTGCTTTCGGCATTTGATTTGTAATTTATTTTCAATCGCGAAGTATTTCGTCTTCCTTGCCGTTTGTTTACATCGGTGACATTCGATGACTTCTAACGTCTGATGTCAAAGAGTACTCCTTGCCAGTACAATAAATTAGTTACATTAAAAATCCGCAACGTGGCTTGGGTCAAAAATAAACTTGTCGGGCTATACCCAGTATAATAATGTCCTAAAGAATGAGTGCGTGACAAATGTGACAATATATAGCGTGGGAAGGGCAAGAAGCCAATCCTATGCCATGACAAAGGTATGCGGCGTACTACAGTGAAAATACCCTTACATCCAATATTTGACGGCTGTCATCCCAGTACAATTTAAGTCATCATAATTATGTCATCAGTGACGTTTATTGTACCGGGATAAAGGCTGTCAAAAATCGGCTGTTAAAAAATCTAATTTATAACTCTATGCCGCCTTAAGAAATAAAACCATAAGTGACAATTTTGGTCGTATTGAGTTTTTAATACTCGGGAAAAAAAATGTGATTTTTCTATCTCACACGGGTTTAGGTATCTCTAATAAACTAGGGTTAAGACAAGCAGTTCAAGTCATTTTGTTAACTTTACTTCCTGTTCGAAGTAGAAAAGTCATAACTTCATGTTCATAGGCAAAAAGGTACTGAGTAACCAACTAAGTTTTTTAATCTCTGTCTTGGATGTGTGCCTATATACTAGTTTATAACATAAGAAGAAAAAACACTTTTTTTTTTTTAATTTTTTAGTTAAAAATACTTAAGATGAAACATATTATGCTATATATTATGTTGTAGGTTCGTGATTTTTATCAATATTGCAACTTTGAACAATTAAATAAACTACAACCACCACCACTTGCTGTGCTTATTCAAGTTCCTAGACCAATTAGTAAGATTTAGATTTCTTTATTTCATAAAATAAATTTACATTATAAGTTAACTTTAAGCAAATTTACACGAATTTAAGCAATAGCAAGGTTTTAGGAATAGAAGCAATTGTGAGTACGCACTAGTTCTTCCTTCATTGAAACGATTCTTTCTGATTTTTTTAAGAATCAGAAACTTTTTTTTCTTAATATCAAATTCTATTAAAAAGGTTATTACTTTACAAAATTAAGTTGCATTAATATTCTACAATTTATCTTTAATTATAAACACAAGCTTTGTGCTCTGAAAAAAAACCAATTGAACAGCATCGTAAAGTTTTTTGGATTCATCTCCAAACTTACTTTTTGTCAATGGTTTTTCTCCTTGAGAGAGCAGAGTTAGATTTTTGTCCACCGCGTAGGTGTCATCATAGGTTGAACTATCTACACTCTAAAGCAGCAACCTTTTTTACGAGGGTCGCAAATACATTTTAGCTATGGAGTTCCGAGCCACAAGGTACATTGACAACTCGGTTACAATATCATCTGCGGACCTCGCTGGAATGTGAAGCCCCTCCCCCTTCTCTTTTACCTACCCGCGCTCGCCCCGCGCGCCTTGCGCACCGTGCCAGAGCGCCGACGTGACGTCATCGACGCCAGGTCCACAGATATTGTAACCGGGTTATAAGGGGTTTTTACTCTAGGATCGCATAGGTAGTGGATGACAGGCCACTCGCAAAAGCTTGGCGGGCCGCAGGTTGAGTAGGTATACCTGATCTAAAGAGTGTGATGGGTCGGCCATTTTGTTGGAGCAGCAGCAGCAGCGATTCGCCATGCGCGGGAGCGAGATATCGAAGTGGGGCCTCTCGCTCTCACGTACGTATGCGGCATCGCTGCTTAGGAGTATTCGGACCGCGCCAATGGGTCTCACCTTACCGGTCACGCCCAACGAAACTAGAGTTCTACCTACGCTTAGTTACTACGAATCGCGAGGTCAAGATATATTTGTGTTTGGGTAAGGTGAGGTTAAAAGAAGTGTCCGAAAAGCATGGCTACTGTCGCCGCCACTTTTAGCCGTGGCTAAGAACTAACATCACTCGCAGAGTGATAAATTTACTCAAGATGTTCAATATTTGAGCAGCACCTAGTAGAATAAATTTATTTAATTGTATGGCATACATTATTTTGGCCTTTAAAGTTTGTCACTCTTTAGTACCACCCAGGGACACGTGCAGGGTTGTGGTCGGTAGCTCCTGCGGACGCGAGTGACAGTTGTCCCCCCTTTGTCAAGTGAGTGGGCAACTCGACTGTTAGAAGTTTTTAAGCTGCCCGAAGGCCTCTAACTTGGCTTAACGACTACTGTCATAGACAGGAGCCGGGATCAACTGCTTAACGTACCTTCCAAAGCACGAAAGCGCTCATTTATATTAACCACTCAAACATCAGGGGCGGTCACCCATCCAAAGACTGACCGCTGTCATCTTTTGCTTAACCTGCGTTATCGTTTCCGACACGCAGGCGCCGCTGAGCTATGAGTGCTGTGTAGAATAAATGTGACCTTTAACGAAACAAATTATTTTATTAAATACAAGCTTCCGTCCACGACTCCGTCCGCGTGGGACTCGTTTATACCGTAGCTCCAATTTTAAACGATGTGATACAGAGAAAAAAATACAAAGGAGAACTTAACCGTCAAGACAGGACCTGTCTTGTGCTGAAGACGATGATGGTTTCTTTTGAATTCGTTCTCTGTATCAAATGGTTTAAAATAAATGTCCCTTAGAGAATATCCTCATACAAAATCCGTGTCATGACACCACACGTACCACACGGTAATAAAAGGAGTGCCTTTAAAAAGTCCCTCTGAGCCTAATAAAATAACGTATTAGCGCAAGAGGTCGGGTCGGGTTGCTTGCAAATTTGCCCAAAAAGACGCTTCCATTTTTCTTCATCCTGTAGAATGTGTAGGCACGGGAATGCGTGACAGAGCCTCCTTTAGATCCAACGTTTAGTTTTTCATTTTTTTATTTTTCAAATCTTATAGTTACTACAAGCAGAAACTTCTATGTCTTATATTCTTATGTTCTTTATACACGAAAGAGTAAAAAGTTGGAGTGTAATGTAAAAAATGTTTTCACAGGATAACATTCTGAGATATGTCGGGGTAAAATTGTGAACATAGTTTATAAGTTGATTGACGGTCTTTACAATTTTACGTTTATATTTTATATCTTAGTATTGTAGCACCAGCAGCAGATGTTATTAAATAATCTCTGCTACCTACATAACTTGTTTATTTATTAATATTGACGATTTCGTGTAATTAATACTTATGCTGCAAGTGTATCTATTTTGGCTGTGTTGATTTTTCCATTCTGAATATATGCCATACCAATGCACAATGGCCTTCTTCATAATCGATCATCACACGTACACTAGCAACAATACCGTTTTTTTTATCCCTGACTGTTGCTATAATAGGACGAACTCAATTCAGCGTTAAATGCCGTTTTATTCGTTAACATGTTTGTATTTGTCGCTTTGGAATTGGTGTTTGTGAAAAAGGGACAAAACACATTTTAGCTAACAGAGTTTTGCTAAGTTTTTTTAAATAATGGGATAGTTTCATTATTTTAGTTACTAATCATCTTTGTAATAGTTATGTCGAATTATTGAATGTTACATATTCCTTTCAATGTTATTTTTACTTGAAACGGTACCTACTCGTACCTACAACGAACTCTGCGTAATCTGCTGCCCGTACTAAAAGCCACTCTCTTTATTTTGGATTAAAAAAAAGAAGACTTAATAAAATGTAAAAAAAAAACACAGGAGCTAAACAACCCGCCACTACTTCAGCACTATTTGCCACAAGCGATTTAGGGGTGTGTGAAGTTGGCAGCTCTGTTTGCCAAATGCAAGTGAGTGGATTAGGCTAAAGCAACACGATTCAAACGAAGCATAAACCGAATGGCACGGCTATAATTCAGTATGCTTTCAGGGAATATATTATCAAGATATATAAGACTTTATTATAATCAGCGCATGGATCAAATTCGAATGAACTGATAACGCACGGTTACACAAGTTCTGAGATGACAATAAAGCTCATTAGACTAAATTCTGTTTATGGCATCTACTTTTTGCGTTTTCGAATATTTTCTTTGTACCTTTCGTACATATCGAAAAAAAAAAACCGGAAAACGGTTATTTTATTGCAAAATGTTGTTTTGCTGTTAGGGCAGATTGTCTGATCATTTACTGAGTCCTTATTCTGCATTTTAATTTCATCCCAATCCACATTTGGTTAAACGCTGAACACGAGAGGGTTGACAAGATGCAATGCGATTGACGTGTCTTTTGAATCCATCAAAATTGGCTGCCAAAATTGGCCTTATGGTAATAGCTGTCCTCAAATCAATCTTTGTTTTTATAAAAGAATTTGTCAATTTCACATTATTTTTTTATTAAAATGAAACCTGCAAATAAGTAACCTCAAGCTTTATCAACCTCAAACCTTTGACTTGATTTGTATGTTGCGTCACAAATCATGTAAAACTGCCACCGCGAGGAAGAGTGTAGTTACTGGGAATGGCACCTCAAATTAAAGTTCGAAGCATCATAAAAGATTTTAAAATTAGACCTTTTACGAAAAAGTTAACACTATTATTTAAACAAAAATGTTATTACAGTACTCAACAATTTTTAAACGACGTTGATTTATAATATTGACTACTCTTAATATTATTGTTCTCTCGATCAAATTGTTTCTCTGTATCTGTAATTATTTTTCAATTTATTGTTGGCATTATCCCATTCTATAATTATTATGCGCTGCAATTTCTAATTTCAATGTTTGATTTAGTTGTTCATATTTAATTTTTCTTTTGGTTTTGATATCATAGATAATACGACAATTGCATGAACAAACAAAACATATAAGATTTAAATAAATAATAAATAAATATTAGGGGACAATCTTACACAAATCGACCTAGTCCCATAGTAAGCTCATTAAGGCTTGTGTTATGGGTACTAGACGACGATATATATAATAGATATAAATACTTAAATACATAGAAAACTTCCATGACTCAGAAACAAATATTCATGCCACTAGGGTAACCGGTCGTCATCAGATTTGTTCACCTTTCTTTACGCCCGAGCTTTAGTTTTAACATCTTTACATGTACATAGTCTACAAGTAAAGCGTAGGATCGTATACCATAGGTTATACAAATAAATACGTTCATTCATTCATTCTTGAACTTAATTTATTATGTGCTTTATATTTCTATCTACGCACGCGGGTCCACCATATGACATTCGCGATGTACCTTAATGGCATGCCAAGGATGTCACGTTTTGAATATGTGTATACTTTTTTCTATCCAATGAAGGGTTCCATAAATCGCTATTCACGAAACACGTGCGCCAGAGGTATATAGGGGCGCTTTTGGCTACATGAGATTAACACTATTAGTGCCAGGAATCCGGAACGCTATTCTGTTCGTGGACGATTTCCTCTTCAAACAGATTTTCCTATCTCATCGGCTACGAGCGGAGCGCCAAATTGTTGGCAATGTGGCTGCTACGAACTAAGACGTAGCACGCTACGAACCAAAACACCAGTTTGAAACGGTTTTCAAACTATGCTGTCCATTATGAACTTCGTTTTAACGAAAAACCGTGTTTCAAAGGATTTTTTTTTCTTTCTGAGCACTAGCGTCCAGGGATAAATAATTTATAATATTCTCTCCTAGTTACTAACCTTTTTTCGAAGTTAAATATTCCCACGAACAACCCACGCTAAGGCAGCAATTAAGAAAACCCTCTTCAACAAGCTGAGGTGTAAAATGCGAGACTTGATTCTGGCTAAGGAATAATGTATTCCTCTCACGTTAAACTTAAGAAGACGGCAATCTATTCCAACTTGTAAGGATACAATTGAACATGTTCACAACATATAGGTAAGAAACTAGCTCTTAATTTACTGTTTTACACCACAATACTGTAATAAAAACGTACGGCACGTGTTAAGGCTTTTCATTTTACATCACGCAATACCTTACATGAAATTAGTTTCAAGATGTTTCATCAATTATTTTACGTCTAAACCAGCATTCTCTAGAAAGATTAGACTTTCTAGAGAATGCTATATATTATGCTATATTACAGGTAAAACAGTTCACAAAATACATAGGAGCGTTTAGCGAGCTTTCTAGCTAGCGTTTTTCAGCGAACATTCTAGCAAAACGGCAATAAAAATTTGCTTTAAGCTTTTTGCCGGGACAAGCAATTTCGGTATTGTTCCGCCGGGTCAACTGTTCGTTCAAAGTCATGTTGGAAGTAACCGAGATATTAGCCATTACTTACATCGCTTTACAATGAACGCTGGATAGTTGTTGGGACCCGGGGAGCATCGAGGTTTCAGTCGGTTTATACTACTTTCAATACCTTGTTTGTTATGATATCTATTTGCTTAATCTAAACATAACTGGCGTTATTACTAGGATCTGCACTGATGATTTTCTTATAATCTAATGGAGGGTTGTTTGGCACGAACGCCTGAACTACGTTCCTACCCACGTATTCTTTCTTTTCCTAGGTAATGCATGAGATTCGAATCCTCTACGAGACTTTAAGCAGCTAATATGTTGCCAGTAAGAGCGAGGACTGCGCACGAGATTATCTTGAATACAACTTATGTAATGATCATAGGCAAGCGATATTTGCGTCTTCAAGTCTGTGCTGAGCCTAGCAAAGGCAACGTATAAAGCATACTCTCTAGACCGATTCAAGTCTCAATAATTTTAGCTTTCCGCGATAGAGCCTTTAATTTGTCGGCTGTACAAACTAGATCGGATATCGCCTACTGGGAGAGCAATTCCTCTTTTTCCGCGTACACATTCATCAAAGCTGCTGTAGTTTACCGGGTAAAAGATGTCTACAGCATAATTTATGTCGCAGCACTCGAGTACCTCATTCCACGACATTTCGGAAAACCGGTCATATAGGAGCTTATGTGGCCATTAGTCAAATTCCAGTCGCGGTTTATGTCAAAATTACTAGGATCTAGAAGTTCAGGGCAGTGTTTTGCGTCGTGGACAGGTATGGAGATCCAACGGCTACACCCACTATCCCCCACGCTACTATATTAAGACACTAAGTTTGTGATTCTACGTTATTTAGAACTCAAGATATTAATGATATGCGTATAATTCAAAACGACCGCCATCAAATAAATATGGCCGACGGAGGAGTTGGTTCCTATCAAAAACTTAAAGCTATGGACCTAACAAGTGCCTGAAAAAAATAGTTGCTTTTGTCCAGCGTGTCCACATTATCACCTGAAACTGCCCTACTATAAAATAACAAAACTAACTTCAAATACTATTTAAAGTGTACTAAGGGTTGTCCATGTTTAAGTCACTAACAATCAAAATCAAATCATGGAAATGTCAAAAAACGAAGAAGACGCACTTGTACTGAACAACGTTTTCCATGACACCAATCAGTAAATCGCAAATTAAACCCACTATTCCATACATTAACTCTTAATGAACTCTATTCTCGCAATCTTGAACACTTTTTGTCATTATAACCCCAAACTCAAATAGTAGATATTAGGTTAGTTTTTTCAAGGTGGCGGAAAAAAAAAGGGATCTGCACTTTTAGATTTATCTACACTTTTAGTATATCAAATAGCTATCAACAATTAAGTAATTAAAAAAATCAAACCCCGTCGGTGTGAAAATTAGTATGACCTATTATTTTTCAACTCTTGAGGGGTGTCACGTAACGTTCCGAACGCGCGTTAGGACAATTTAACTGTCATTTTTTCATTTAAAAAGTGACATTTTGATCTACCTGACGCGCGTACAATGCGTTATTGACCTGCTGTACTATACAGTATGTCGATAAACTACCTATGAATGTCTATAACTACCACCGGTTCGGAAAGAAAACCTCTGCCTCGAGACCAATGTTCTTTTCAATAATAAAGCAGGCTATACAACGTGTTAATAAAATAACACAAAACCTGACAACAGTTTGTTCAGAATCGAGCATAGAATGCGAAAAAAATAAAAAATAAATTTTTTGACAAGATTTATTTTTTACATTTGTATGGAGTGTTGGCCGACTGGGGCGACCTGCTCCATACAAATGTAAAAAATAAATCGCGTCAAAAAATTTATTTTTTATTTTTTTCGCATTCTACTCTCGATTGTGAACAAACAGTTTTCAGGTTTTGCGTTATTTTATTAACACGTTGTATACGTCCCACTGCTGGGCAAAGGCCTCCTCTTATGGATGAAAGGGAACGGGCAGCAGTCCCCACGCTGGCCCAGTGCGAGGACTTCGCTAACACTTTTTGAATTTTTCGCAGATCTATGCAGGTTTCCGGTGTTTCATTTAATTTTTCCTTCACCGTAAAAGCTAGCAGTACTTACCTAAATATCAAATGATACTCCGTATTTACGTTCGAAAAAAAAATCGTTAGTAATGATTTACACACTTCGCAAATCGTAGTTCCGATAGCGGTAACAAATTGAACATTTATAAACATTTTACCGTGGGAAACACCATTTGCGTCGATGAATAATAAAATGGTAAATGTTAAAAACTTGGAAATTGGAATTGAAAGTGATACGTCGGTGATATTAATGAGACAGTGGCGATGCGAATAAATTAAACTGACTTATGAATGCGAATTGGTCGCTTTATTAATTGATTTTAAATAAAATCATGGGCGATGTGCCCTAGAATATTTTTTTAAGTAGACTTGATGCTGCCGTTATTATTTTACGTTCAAAGCACGATATAGGATAAACAAGAAATAAGGAAATGTATGTGCATTGTATACTTGATACTTTTAGCTCAAGTTAATATTGATTTGTAATCATTTTGCCATGGAAAATAGCACCTATTTATTTATTTATTTACTTGTACTTAATATATAAAATAATTTATTTTGCGATAAATTATAACAAGGTGTTTTTTACCATATTTAAACCTACAATTGGTAAAACTGCTTTGTCGACCCGTTTGGGCAATGGGCGTGGCGTTTGTCCTTGTGTAGGTGTGGTTGTACATTAGTTAATAAAAAACGTAAGAATATATGTTAAACTAGATATATATCACAGGGACGTAGGAGGCATCGCTGCCATTTTGAAGTTGTGCCCTTTTATAACAGACAATACTTAAATATCTTACGGTAACTCAATAATTACTAAGGCATCCCCTTAAGGAAGTTATTACACTTTCATTATTATTAACGAAGTACTTACTTATATCATAATCATGACCTGCTTTTGGACAAATTACACCATTCCGGGATACGAAACTTAAGCCACACAATCCTTACTAACACTAATATATCCTTACTAATATTATAAATGCGAAAGTGTGTGTGTTTGTATGTTTGTCCTTCTTTCACGTCGCAACAGAGCGTCGTATTGATGTAATTTTTTGGATGGAAATAGTTTGGAAGCTGGAGAGTGACATAGGCTACTTTTTCAAGCGGGAAAACATCTAGTTCCCACGGGAAAATTCAATGTTACATTTTCCTATAACCACGCGGGCGAAGCCGCGGGCATCAGTTAGTATATTATATATTATTATATATATTAATATTATAAATGCGAAAGTGTGTGTGTTTGTATGTTTGTCCTTCTTTCACGTTGCAACAGAGCGTCGTATTGATCTGATTTTTTGTATGGAGATAGTTTAGAAGCTGGAGAGTGACATATGCTACTTCTTCCAGCGGGAAAACATCAAATTCCCACGGGAAAATTCAATATGTTACATTTTAGTATAACCACGCGGGTGAAGCCGCGGGCATCAGCTAGTACTTACATAATTTTCGTCCGACCGGCAACAAGTAGTTAGATCAACTGCGTGCGGTAAACGACTGAAGTCCAGTGCTGGCATCGTGAACGTAGGAATCTCTCAAGGTTCTGCGTTAGGAAATACCCTTTTCTTAACGTTTACTTGAACCTTCTGACGAAGCATTTAGACGCTGCCTGAAACGCCTTTTATTCAAAAACCCATTATACTCAGTTAAAGAGAATATGGATCTCGACTTGACATGTTAATAATTATTACTTAAGATTGTATTTAACATTAATAGGGATGCGGACTAAATTTTTTTACGATGCCATTCGAACCAGTTTTTGGAGAGGAACAAATGTTTGTATGGGAGCAACTACAATTAAAGAACATAAATACCCAAAAAATTGAGACAAAGATTGACGTCGTTGGCGGCAGCGGAAAACGCTTCATACTGATGATGTACCCACGCATGACGTCACTTGTACAAAGTAGTTGTATCGTTGTATGGAAAATCCGGTAAATTGTTGTTTCGGTGTGTACAATTTTGTTTCTATAAAAGCGTAAGGATTCTATTGGCAGCTTTAAATTTACTCTTGGACCATATAAAAAAATGCATCCTTTTTCTAAACTTTCAAGGTTCATATCTTTTTATGATTTTAATTACATTTTATAATTTATACTTTATAACGATAATTTGATGGTTTACTATCCATTTAGCATCACTACGTTATAAATTTGAACATGAGGCCGCATGCCTATTGTATGTATTTTAACATGGACATTATTTTAAACGGAATAACGATACCTAACGGGTTAAATTTGTTTTTCAAATTGTTTGTTGTTGTGTGTTGACATGTGTTAATATTATTATTATTATGTTCTTTGTTGTTGACGATTTTGTACTGTATTTTCTTACCATGCAATACATTATCTTATCTTATCTTATACCGGTTAACACTTTTACCGATCTTACCTTTAATTTTTATTTTTTTATTTTTAAATAATTTTTAATTAAGTTCGATCGATAATAAGTAGGTACTTACCACAAAATTAACCTAGGCATGCCACGCCTTAATCAAAAACAAACCTCGACTGTGATAATAGTTTGTTCTTGGAATTTAATTGATTTATCCATTGGATATTAAATTGAGAATAACATTTTGGTTGTTCAAGAACTTTCTGGTTTGATAAATTAACTTTAGGGATTTGATCGAGATAAATGGATTACAATTGAAGGTATGGTGTGTTTATAAGTCTGATTAAATTTATCTCAGAAGCCGAATTTGGTCATAATAATGTACAAATGTTATGTAAAAATATGGGGCTGGGGGAACGTTGAACGTTGTTTTTTATTATTTTTTTATTAAGCAGTGACGTCTGCGAAGGAGACGAATCGTTCTCATAGCTCAGTTGGTTAGTAGCGACAGGCCGCGAATACCGATGGTCGCTGGCGTTTCAAATTCGTTTCGGAGCATTACATTTTTTAATTTTTCCTTTTGTAATTACTCTTTTAATTTAAGGAATATTAAGACTTTGTTACAAGTTCGGGCCTTTTAAAGTAGGAATCCTTTTATTAATAACATAGGTACCTTTTATTTTTAATGAAATGTAATCAGTGATCTTAAGTAATTATTTCCAATTGAATATAATGAATTTTATTAAAATGTTATTTTGTATTTTTTGCGTTCAGTAACTGGTAATTTAATTAATTATTAATTTATATTTGTCCTCTCGTCAAGTACGCTTAAAGGTAATTGTTTAATAATTTGATTAGTGTAGTATTACTTTTCGCCTCTTGCAAAAAAATATTAAAATCGTAAAACACAAGTATTTTTCTCGACTAATTTACTCAAATCTGCTGCTTTAAAAACAATAACATTTGTAACTGGGCGACCGAGCTCTGCTCGGATGCAAATAGAGAACACTTTTTTCCATATTTCTGGCTAGATCGAATTTTCGCCACCGTAAACCCGGATATCGTTACGGCTGTTTTCAAAAAGATGATCACAAATGAATATAATTATAAATATTTAATGATATATAATAACAGTTTACTCAAAATAAAGTGGTTAGTATTTTGCTACATCGCACGTACCCTTTACATAGTCATAAAACTCAGGTCATTATTATAGTTATCGCGTAAAAAATCTGAATATAGCGCTTAGGGCCAAAGTTAAGTTACGAGGCTCTAATTTCGGACAAGTGGAGACGCAATTTCGCAGACGATAGAAGCAGGGATAGTGTCGTTAAAGTACATTGTGTTGAGGGTTAGGTGGTGCGAGGTATGAGCGAATGGTGATGTTGCCTGATAGACAAAGCAGTTACTTTTTATAAAACGTCAAAAATGCTATTAGTATGATGTATGTAGAGAAGTAGGAATAACGACCGGTTTAGCCTAGTTGGTAGTGACCCTGCCTACGAAGCAAGAGGTCTTGGGTTCGAATCCCGGTAAGGGCATTTGTTTGTGTGATGAACACGAATATTTGTGTCTGAGTCATGGATGTTTTCTATGTATTTAAGTATTTATTTATCTATATAAGTATTTAATATAAGTATGTTTATCGTCGTCTAGTACCCATAGTACAAGCTTTGCTTAGTTTGGGACTAGGTCGATTTGTGTAAGATTGTCCGCAATAAAAAAAAATAAAAAAAACCGATGCCACGATTTAGTATGGTCAAACACGGTCGATTTTTCGATAATTATGTATTTAAAAATCTACAAAAAAATTTAAACCAGATTCTATCCGCGAATTATTATTGTCGTGAGTTTTGTTTGTTGAAAATCCTTTATTCCACTGTTTTCTTCCCCATTGTATTTTTTAAATGTGTTTATTTGAAGTCAGCTGTATGCCGAGAAGCCCACAACCGCCGAATGAAGGACGACTTTGAAAGCTACTTCAACGAAATTCGGAAACTTCTAAGCAAAATTATTATGGATAAATTCTACAAATGATTGCGTAGGTACGTCCCAGAAAAGCCGTGGAGGTCATTTCCATCATATGCTACTATAAACCTACAAATCACGATTGAATAACAAAAAAATATCGGTGGCGCTATCAACGATTTTGACAGGCATTTTCTGGGAGAGCGTGATGATGGAAAATTAGGCCTTGTCCTAATTTTCCATCAACTTAGTCAAATTCAATCCCATTTAGCATATAAAATATCAATACTAGCCACGAGTGCCCTGAACCTCCACTGTGTTATTAATCTGACTCGATACTTCGCATGTTGTTATGGTATAAAAAAGGCCTTACATTGATACAATAGCTTTATTAGGCGATGTAGCCTAAACCTACAAAAGTGATTTTAATCACATTTAATATTCATTGAACCATCAACTCATTGCTCTATCCAATAAATTCATGATGAACTATTTGAATCCCCAGGAAATAGGCAAACAAAAGGATCGTGAATCAATAAGCTATTAATAGGAGATTATCCATTTAAAATTTAGCCTTAGACAAAGCAAAACATTGAAGTTTAGATTTAAGAACCAATTTGTTATATAATCTTATATCGATATAATAACCCTTGGGAACAGAACCCAATTTATATAGATATTAGATTCAGAGAACTATAGAAACCAAACTCCGTAGTTGATTATGCCGTATAATTAGGCAATATTTGACTGAGCGGCGTGGGACTGGAGGGCAATACAAGGCAAGGTTACGCCGTAGTTTTAAAGAAAAACCAATTGTGTTATCATTTTGAAGCGCTGAAACTGCTTACCGAAAGTCTTTGTGTGGGGGATCCGTGCAGACGTAGCCGCTGGCAGGTTTAGTTACTTATTTATTAACACTATTTTTTAAGCGTAATATATGTGGTGAAAAATATTCTTATTAGAAACAGGCGTATATGCAACTTTGTTGACAATGACAGACTTATTTTTTCTTCTGTGCCAGTCAGGTGTAGGCGGCGTATGCAGTCTCAGCAACTTTTTTTAACAATGGAGGCCAAAAGGCATTTTGCACTGACGGCGTATATAACCTATTACTAAACTTTCGGGAAGAGGCGATATAATTTTCATGATTTAATTTCCGTATTATAGGACCATTGCAAATTTTTTATCTCACCTGTTGTGTGTTTGGCTTAAACTTGACTGATAGAAAATAATTTACATCATTAAGTAAGCCTTTTGAAACATGAAATAAATAAATGTGTTAAGAGAAGATAGAGTTATTTGTTTATTTAAACTTTATTGCACAATACAAAATAAAGTACAAAATCGCGGACTTAATTCAGGCACAGTCTACCAGTCAACCATTGGGTTAAACAGAAACATTTTGTGCACTCATTTGAAAGAAAACATCTCATTACTGTAACAATTAACTTAATCTTTTTTAAAACGTAGCTTTGATGTTGTACCTCCTATATTTTGCGTTTAATGACTGCCTGATATCTGAAAATGACAGTTCTATATGGGGATCAACAACGTCATCTTCAATAATCCGCTAAAACTTGATATTCGCACCGCTTTTCTGATACCAAAATTCCGCACTACCAAAAGATAGACTGTTAGTTTGGACCCTCAATATACTATGTATCGACCTACCAGTGAGAGTTGACCTCTCCCTGTGGAACATTGGTTAGAGTTTTCTCAAGCAAACGTAGGTCATCGTGGTCGGTAGTGTGGTGTGTGCGGTACAGCGTCTCAGTTCTAAAACGGCTTACGTGAACCTTTAATATATTGTCAATAAGTCTTTTTGAAGCGGGGTACCAACTAAGCCACGCTTCTGTTTGCTCTGAGGGTAAGATAGAGTTACTGGGTGTTGCTTGCTTAGGGCACAAATTAAATTCGTAAGATGTTTCGGTAGGCGATGACTTTGATAGTGAATAATGCATTTTAAGGGATCTTTGTTGACATGAATAGTGTTTGAGGCAGAAATATATTCAAAACATAGTAGTGGTTTTAGTATAATCGTATAGAGTGTTTTTGTATGTATGTACATATGTATGTACCTATGTAAATTCTTTATGGTACATGGAACAGTATCTCATCAGAAATGAGGCTATCCGCAGCAGAACCAAGGTAACCGATTTAGCCCTCCGAATCACTAAACTGAAGTGGCAGTGGGCGGGGCACATTGCACGTAGAACCGATGGCCGTTGGGGCGGAAAGATTCTCGAGTGGCGACCACGTACCGGAAGGCGCAGCGTTGGTAGGCCCCCCACAAGGTGGACTGGTGACCTGGTAATGGTCGCGGGAGTCCGCTGGATGCGGGTGGCGCAGGACCGGTCACTTTGTCACTCTTTGGGGGAGGCCTATATCCAGCAGTGGACGTCTTTCGGCTGATATGATGATGATGATAATGAAATGGAACAGAACCATTATTACAAGAACAGATAACACATGTACAAAAGCGAGCTTATCCCTGTGAGGGATTACTTCCAGCTTACCTTTGAGCAATTGAGTGGAGATGAGATATAGGCAAACCGAGACACAATTGAACAAAACGATTAAAAAGAAAAACAAAAATGTATATACACACTAACTACTAAATACTATTAAATAGATAACATATATTAAATATAAGTATATCAGTAAGTTAAAATGCCAATAATAAACGGTCAAAGAGCATTTGAGAACCACAATTTCTGTTTTTATGTGAAGAGGAAGGATAAAATAGAATATCACGAAATCGAATATTTAATATTTTTTTACTTTGTATTTTCTTACATGTTTTCCATGAAATTTATCAAATCAGATATAGACTTAAATAAATCAAAAACGTAACTCACTAATATGATCTGGGTCATTGTCAGATTTAGGTGCGCGTCTTTTCGGTGGACATTGCCAAAGTTAAGGGCTTTAAGCGGCTACCCGAGGTTTTCATCGATTTTTGTCAAGTTTTAAATCGTATCTCCTTTTTTTGCACTACAGATAGAATTATAAATCAAACGGCTATCGGTTCTTCAACTTTGATGCCAAATATCTCGAAAACTATGAACTTTGAAGTAAATATGAGATACTATATTGCTTAAAGCCGTTGTTCTTAATATAATAAGCTACAAAAAACATTAGAAAACCAAGGGATTCAGATAGAAGGTCATTGGCGTATGGGAGCCCCTTAAAGCCTAATTTTTGGTTGAACTCTGAATCCGCATAAACGGCGTCGCCTCTTCTATAATTCTATACGATAAAAACATATTATATACAGCGTGTCTCTGACTTAGGGGCTTTAAATGCAAATGTCCATTACGGTCCTGAAACTGAACCACTTTTGTTCCGCAACTTTGTAAAATAACTACTATTTCTATCATTTATTCGTGTTTGAACTTTAACTGTACCATCAATGTATTGCAAACACGGCCTCATTATTTGACATCCATGACACTGACAAGTATGAAAACTAACTAATGGATGATGTACATTGAACATTTTATTTTATTTGTATGGAATAATGAAAATATAAAATGAACGTATTTTTGAAAAGTTGTAGAGCAAAAGTAGTTCCGTTTAAGGAGCATAATTGACATTTGCATTTATAGCCCCAAAGTCAGAGACACGCTGTATAAACATGAGCCCTTGACTATTGCCCACCGAAAAAACGATTTTTGTTTTACTGACTGACAATGACCCATCTAAGAGCCACTGTTACAGTAGCCGAGTAGTTCCAAGTTGGTTAGCTCGACCACGCCACGCGACTGCAGGTCGATCACGTAACGCATTGTACGCACGTTAGGTAGATCTAAATGACAAGTTTTGAACGGAAAAATGTCAGTTAAACTGTCCTAACGCGCGTACGAAACGGTACATGACTACCCGTCTTGAGGTCGTGGATTCTAAAGCTGATTTTGAGACGAGACGAGGCGAGGTGAAAATTGAAATCTGTATGGCACATACTACTTCCACCGAGCGCGCGCGAGGAGAGAATTGAAAATTTGCCATACGAATTTCAATTCTCGCCTCGCCTCGTCTCGTCTCGCCCCTCCGGTGGAAAATCAGCTTTCCCCGGCTCATACCACTAAAAGAAGGTTCTATTAGGGTTTCTACGATCTGCTACATTGGTTTTCAATTAATGTAAACGTTTTTATCCTTTTTTCCTTTCAGGTGAATAAGTACCTACCTACTTTTCGACCTCCCGTCCGTAAGGAACACGTCCGTCCATGCTGTAAGGAATATATTTTATCCGGCGTCTCCGCCTGGGTTTTCTGTAATACACGGCTGGAAGCGCGCGGGCAATTACTTATCATCATCATCATAATCAGGTTGGGGGATAGGAAAGGGGCCGGTTTTTAGACTTAAGACTATTTATGATGATCTATTTATGATAATAATTATGTACCTAGTTTATAAGTTACAATTGCTGTGCCCTAGCAGGGTTCATGGTGCGAACTGTATTATCCTGTAAGATCATTGTAAACCACATGAAGCAATAAATGAATATGAATATGAATATGAATATGATACTTACTTTTTTTTTTTTGTTTTTTTTTTTTATTTACTTTTTTTATCGTAAAAAATGCGTAAAAATAAGCGCTATTGTTTTACTCTCTAAACTTTTTCACTCATATCGATATTTACCGAGATATTTGGGTTCAAACACAGTCATTTAAACGGTTCTGGGACTAAGAAAATGTCGGTATCGTGAACCGACTCGGATGGTGGATAGTTTAGAAAACGGCGGCGGCGAAAAGAGCGGAAAAAACATCTTTAGAGAAAAGCTTTTCAGGTTAAAGATCAGGTGTTTGACGTGTTCTATACGTAACAATCATTTAAAATAGGTGTTATAATTACCCTACTTTGGCACAAAATCATATCAGCCGAAAGACGTCCACTGCTGGACATAGGCCTCCCAACCCCAATTAGTTATAAGTACATAAAAGTCACATAATTATTTGTAAAGTAATTGCTTGACTTGAATAATAGCCCATCACTTAGCTCTCATTAAAATGAAATTGGTCCAAATAACTTACCTTTTTTCGCGCAACAGCGACGTTCCTCGTAAATCATAGTCTAAAATTGCCTTTCTAGCCGTTTGAAAGTGTTAAATATTTCTTTTTTAACCCAATTATTTTTGTCTTTCGG
Organism: Epinotia ramella; assembly: GCA_947578815.1. Lineage (NCBI taxonomy): Eukaryota > Metazoa > Arthropoda > Insecta > Lepidoptera > Tortricidae > Epinotia > Epinotia ramella. Next base: position 6,421,940 of record OX388213.1, read on the forward strand.
AAACCATGGAAATATTTACAAAAGAATAATGCATCATTAAACGTATAAGCTTGAGTAAGTTTCCTTTAGTGTCTTTCCTTATTTTTTTAAATTTTGGCAGGTATTTTATCATAAAAAGGAGCTTTGTTTAAGATTTAGTGCCACAACATAATAAAGTACAATCAGTTCTTTAACCAATAAACGTGAATATTAAGAATTGCCACATGATGATACTGTAAATACAATTAAAAATCCACCTCTGTCACATTCCAATTGCATTTTAATGTTGCTGGTTCGTTCCGTCTTGTTAACCCACTTTCTCGCAACGCGGTGCGGATTCGGTACGCAGTATTTTGCACTTTACCGAAAGCTTACTGATGTCGAGATTTTCTTATTTTACGGTATACCGTCAGGATTAAAATTGCGCAGTTGTATTTTATTGCACTGACGTGGTGCGGTTCGCATACCGCGCCAATCAGAGGGCTAGTTTACGCAACTTTCTGAACTAACGTTGGTACGAATCGACTGTAATTTCTCATGCAAATGACATTTATATCTAACTAACGCACGTACGAAGCGTTACGCAACCGACTAGCAGGAAACATTCTGACTAGGCCGTGTAAATAGGCAATTTGAACTATGCGGTAATGAGCGGTGCGGATCTGAAGGCAAGGTTACGCCGCAGAATAAATTTAAAGACAAACCAAATATGTTAATTTTGAAGAGCTCAAACTGCTTACCTTTAGGTTTTTGATGTGCAGCTTGGAGCGGGCGGGCGAGGAGTTCGAGCAAACGATTCGGTCAGGATCAGGAACAAGCACAAAACACTATTTTGTTCGCCATTTATTGGCAGCGGTGAAAATATTTCGCGGTGACATGCGTGAGGAAAAGGTTTGACAGACTAAACTACTTTTTTTTTTCTTCTGACGCATGAAGGCGGTGTAAGCAGTCTCAGCAGCTTTTAAGAAAGGAGGCCAAAACGGATTTTGCTCTGACGGCGTTACCACATTCCTTTAAATGTAGACACAAAGTAAAGAATCATAACTAGGCTGACAGTAGACTCTGACAGCTGACAGCTTACTAATACCGCACTGAGTCCGCACCGATAAAAGCGAAGTGGCCATAGCTTGGCGCGTGTGAAAACAAGTACACGAATCACTATGAAATGTGTTTGGGATCGGAACCGACGAAAAAAATTTAGTTAATAAAAAGCGGCCAAGTGCGTGACGGACCACGCACAACGAAGGGTGCCGTGCCTATTAAAAAGATCGTATCGTTACAGAAATCTTATGGCACTTACGTCCTTTTCTTTAAGGAAGGTAGTTTTTTTGAAATATCTCGAAAACCTTTGAACCGATCTTGTTGAAAACAATTTTTGCTGAAATAATTTAATGAGCCCTATGTCCATGTTTTCTTTTTCATATTTTAAAAATACACGGTTCAAAAATTAGAGGGGGGGGGACACAATTTTAGTGACTTTTGGGGCGATTATTTCTGACTCTATTCACATAATCAAAAAAATTGCTGACAAACCTTATATTTATTTTGAATGGCCTATCGACTGATGTGCCACACGTGGGCTTGCAATGAAAAAAAATTTTTTACGTTCAGTTTTATGTATGGATTGCACCCCTAAACAAAATTTTTTTTAGTAATTTAATTACAAAACTATGTAGCGGCTAACAAAATACACCTATCCTCAAAATTTTATTCAAATACCCCTTATAGTTTTCGAGTAAAATGCCTGTGACATACGGACAGACAGACAGACAGACAGACATAACGAATCCGTAAGGGTTCCGTTTTTTGCCATTTGGCTACGGAACCCTTAAAAGAGCACATTTTTTCGGGTTATATTTGAAATGATATGAAATGAAAAGAATGAAATGAAAATTATTTATTCGTAACAAACAAACAATAACATTCATATTCAGTTAGGCTACTGATAATACTCTCACTGTGGTAATTCTTTGAAACTTTCAAACAATAGCTGTTTTTGGCTCAGTGGCAATGAAAGTACAAAGAATTTACGCGCGTGGTTACTCACAATTTCTTAACTTTGAAGTTTTTGTTCATAAAGTGAAAACTCCAGCGATATTGAACAATCACAATTATGTTGTTCTTTTTGATATTGTTCTATCAGATTGTTACTAAAGACTTATGGTAGCTGAAAATATATGAATGAGGTATTCATAACTTATTCAAAGATGTTCAAAAACCTTTTTTAACTAAGATACCGTTAAAGCTAGTTTAGAGCTTAGCTACGTTTTTTGTACAGTGACACTTTGTGTTTGTGAAAGGGCGCCAAAACACTTACTTAATTAACAAATATTTATTAAGTTTGAATTATTGACTATTTTTATTTTATTTATCGTATGGTAAATCAGTGTAGTTAGAACCGTGAGACATTCGAAAAGACTTCGAAGAGGTTTCCAGGTCGTTGCACTTTAAGCACCGCCCAGGGGTAACGTGTAGCGGTGGGTTAGGTGGGTAGTTCCTACGGACTTGGTGCAACTTTCGACACCCCACTTACTAATTAAACAATAAAAAAACAACTGCATTGACAGCGCAAGAAAATAAAAAAATGCCTTCTCGACGTCCAGCTCTGCTCTTAAAAACTCTGCACTCAGAACACTTGCCTATATGACAAACTAAATCGGCGAAATAAATTAATATATAAATATTGGTGGCAATTAAGCCTCATGTTATGGGTATGTGACAGGGATTTATTTAAAATATAAACTTACTCCATTGGCTCAGTGAACCAAAATTGAGCCGGAACCAAGACTGCGCCATTTTTTTTGTTCTGCGCTAACTCTTGCTAACTGCACATTCGGAGTTAGCGTAGATTCTAGTAGTAATATCTTGTACCTCCGACAGGGCGTAACCCTTCCCCGGCCTCGGCATTTTTAAATACATTGAAAACATTCATGACTCAGAAACAAATATTCACTGAAGTCGAAACGAGGTGCCCATGAATGTCTCTCTGTTTTCCTTTTTGCTTGTGTTGTGTCGTGCAGTTACTTTTTTATTCGGTTCTCTTTTGTTGATACTTTAGATACCGCGTTTTTTATAACTTTGTTGGAATATGTATTGCAATCATTTATTTATTGTAATAACACAGTGCGGTACACATCAAAACCGGACTGACCAAAGACTACAATATACATACTGAGATAGACAGGCAACTCAGCCAAATTGAGAAGGCATTTTATGCTTGCGTACAAGCGCCATCTGTGCTATGGCGGATAAAACTTTTCAAACGATAAAAAAAAAGAAGGAACTTCTCAATTCGGTCGTATTTTATTAATCAGTATTTTAAATGTTTGTAATAACTGTTGTGAAATGAAACGTAAAAATGAGGAATACACAGATTTATTTAAGTTATTAACAATACATTAGTAACTTCATGCATGGAAAGGAACATATTATTAATATAAAGCAAGAAACATTAAAACGACACGCTCATCCAAAACCAAGGTCACTCGGTACTACATTTTCCTAGATATTTCTCAACAAACCGCCGCGCTCGGTCGACTAGCGGTGTCTATAGCCCTTCCAGGTCCTCCAGTAATAGATAAATGCACAAATCACAAACAAACTTCGTTGAATATTAAAATTTTAATTGGATTTATTGACGCAAATTATGTCAACATATTTCACGCAAAACGACATTATACTTATGTCAAGCAGACACAATGTTGTGTTACCATTATACAATATACTGTTCTCCTTGACGTGATATGATCTATTTGCAACCTCCTTTCTTGCCAACCTCTAATTTTACTCCTGCCTGTCATGTCATTGTCATTCAATATTTCTCCGTGTATTATTTCAAACAATGTACAATTTTATGTTTATTAAAACCTGAATACTACAGGTTTTCTCATTATTTAACTCCTCATATTCATTTACGTAGCACGTATCAATCTCCCTACATCAAATAAAATATTTGAATGTAACAACACTGATATTTTAGTTCGCTACAGCAACAGCTACCTAGAAATTTCGCGAGTAGGTGGCAGCACCGTTTTCAATCAAAATCTGGATTTGCAATAGGTTCTAAGTTTCCATAGCATGGGACTGACAACTTTACTGTCATCCTATTACTAGCTTGTCACATCATAATATGTCAAATCTGTTTGCGTTTAGATTTTGCACTTTAAGTAAGTAAGTATCTAATAAGATATGAATTGTTTGTCTATTCAAAATCGATTCTTCATAATATGTATTAATTTATTCACAATATTATAGTATGTAGTTGGTTGTCATTTATTTTTTCTTATATTTTTTTTGTGTTCTTGTTTTATTTCTGTGCAAGATGGATGGACAGGTCTTTTTTTGGAGTGTTTAATTATTTGTGATAACTGGCTAGCAAATGAGGTGAACTATAAATAGGGTTATATGTTGCATAATATAATAAGTAATTTTAGTAAATATTCTAAAATAATTTTATATTGTACCGTATATATGTCGCAGGCCTCTTGTATAAAGCGCCGTTTTACATAACAGCTAGCTAACAGCGCTGTTTTGTAATACGGCGGGTTGGCGATCAGGCGGATCGAATACCGCTGAATGAAAATCCGCTGGAATGTGTTCGGCGCTAAGCATTTCAGCGCATCGCCGGTTATTCTTGACCCGTCTAATAAACAATAAACTTTTTCTTTTCTTGCCAGTATTACACATCCTGACTAGTCTCCCTTTTGAATTTAGTTCGATATCGCCGCAAGAGACTCTTGCTTTTCTCAAATCTATTAAAACGAAAGCCATCGGTGATGATAGCCTCAGTGTGGATATGCTTATGCTCGTGGCGGATTTCATTGCTCCCATCCTTTCCGATATCATAAATTTCTCCTTCTTCACAGGCACGGTTCCAGCGTCCTGGAAGTGTGCTCACTTAATTCCTCTTCCTAAAATTCCAAATCCTGTATCTCTTTAACAAACTATTTCCATTCTCCCAGTTTTATTATCATTGAGCATTATGTAAGTCGTCGCCTCCAATCTCACCTTAACAGACATTCCTTGTTTATTCCTATTCAATCTGGTTTCCGCTCCGGGCAGCACAATCACCGCTTTGGTTAAAGTCACCGATGACATTCGCTTTAATATTTAATCCAAAAAGCTCACTATCCTTGGTCTTCTCGATTTCAGCACTGTTTTCAATACGGTAGATTTAGATATTTATCCTCTGCACTCTCAATATTTCTCAAAAATCTTTTCCTGGTTCCGTAAATACCTGAGTGGTGTGAACTCTCCGCTGGCATCCCCCAGGGAGGAGTGCTTTCTCCACTGCTGTTTTCTCTTTTTATAAATGGTATCACTGAGTCACTTGCAGCGTCTACCACCTGTTTGTGGATGACCTGCAGATTTACGCAGCGGCTAGCATCGATAATTTTCACTCCTTAGTTGCTGAAATCAATAATAATCTGGAAGCAATACGCTGCTAGGCGAGTCAATTTGGCTTGAAAATGAATGCGAAGAAATCGCAAGCGATTGTTAATGGGAGTTTGCTTTATAAATAAGCTCTCAGATGTCACCACATCAGATGGCATCACCGTGCCTGATATTCTTTTTGATGGAAATTCTATTCTTTTTTCTTCTACTGTCAGAAATTTGGGCATCGCCATGGACCAGATGCTTTCTTGGTCAACCAATATAGCAGAGCTGAGCCAAAAAAAAATTAACCAGTCCATTCACTAAGGCGTCTGCAGAATTTCCATCCGCTTTGTACCAAGTTGACTCTTGTTCAGTCTCTTTTGCTTCCTCTACTCAATTATTGTGACATTGCGTTTCTTGTAAGCTGGAGCGCTTGCAAAATGTATGCATCAGATATGTATTTGGTCTCCGCAAGCATCATCACGTCTCCGACTTCCGGTCACAGCTTCGGAAGCAGCCGCTTCGCTGGCGCAGACACGTTGCATACCCTGTCGTTACTTTATAACGTATCGTTCAATCCCGCGTCCCCTCCATACCTTACAGAGCATTTTAGTTATATGGCCTATGAAAGTGGTCATCGCTTGCGGTCGAGTGCTAACCTTACCCTTGCGGTCTAATAAGACGCGCACATGTTCAAAATCTTTTACGGTGCGCGCTGTGAAGTTATGGAATGAGTTGCCCTTGTCGCTAAGACAGTGCCACTCTGTTGGCTTTCCAACAACTTGTGCGTAGGTTGAACACCCTTTTTATTTATAAATTGCATACTTGCGATACATATAAGTATTTATATCATAATGTATAATATATTTATAGTATTTGTACACTTTTAATTTACATCAATTAATGTTTGTACCTTTCTTAGATTTCTTTGTGTTCTTGGTTTGTTCTATATGTTATTGTACACGGTGTCAGTTTGTCTTCCATGCAATTGCTCAAAGGTTAGCTGGAAGGGATTCCTTCTTGGAATAAGTTCGCCTTTGTACCTTAATTTTATGTATAATTTTGATGTTTTTACCTGGTTTTGTGTACAATAAAGTGCTTACGTACACACCTATATACACACAAGTATTTCCCCTTGCCAGGATTCGAACATCGTCCGTTTCGTAGGCAGGATCACTACCCACTTGGCTAAGCCGGCCGTCACGGTAATGTGAACAGAAACCGCAGTGATGAACAAGAATTTACCTCCAATGGTGCTAACCCTACTACATTTTACCTTACACGCTATAAAGTTCGCTGTAAAAAAAACTGGTACGTAAATAAAATATACAGTATATTTTATTTATCCCAATACAATTTTATTGGGAGCACTTCTGATATTGACTGGGTGGATCTCATATAGTACGCCAAAGGAATTCGTAAATCGAGTAATCAGATTCGGGACCTGTTTTCCTGAAAGCTTTTTCAGCCTTTAAACGACGAAGACAAGTGGCGTGTAATGGTAAACTTACACGATTTTAATTCCAATAATACATTGAATACTTACGTTCGTCTATAACTTTGGTATGGAAATTTGATTTTGTATCATAGTCTGGCTTATAAAACATGAGCCTAAAAAAGAGCGACAAATAAAAAAAAGCGTGTTGCAACGCCGTGTATAACGCGACAAAATATTAATGAAACTTGTATTTTTTAGTGAAGTTAAGTGCTAACTAATGTAAGTCGTATGAATCATTAATTGAGTGTTAATAATTTAATAAAAAAACAGTTAAATAGGTTAATGAGCAATAAAGTATGAAGGCGAATTGTACTTTTAAGTTATATGCAGCGAGGAGGAGGAGGAGCTAGGAGGCACTGAAAGACACATAATTGTCGAATAAACAATAACGAGTATTTTCAATGATAAAAGTATGCAATATTTTATGATAAGAGATATTTTGTTATAGATTGAGGTAAAAAAGGAACAAAAGTATTTAAGACATTATTACGAATGAATACTTCAGATATCTGCAAAATAGTCCACGAATTCAAAACTTCTCATTCTTTAGGCGCATTCCAGAGAATCGGTTATATTAAATAAGAATTAATTCATAATTTTAAATGAATACCTACCTACCCTTAAAATTCTGTTTTAAATTTATACGTCATCATTTGCTTCATCTTCATTATAATTTTAAGAATCACTAAATTTGCAAAGGTAACGTTACTTAAAAGACCCTCACAATTAATCTCCACTCGAAACGTGTTTCAATTCAACAACCGCTTATTTTAGAAACGCCTACTCTTAAAATACCTTTCGCTTAGCGTCGTTAAGCTTTACACGAGTAAGACATTTCAGCCAGTGCAATAACTGCTGTAGAACGATAAAAAATATACAGTACTGCTTCGACTGCGTATTACATTCCAAGGTGAACGTGACTGGAGTACGTGGTCGTCACTCGTGAACTTTGCGCCTAAACGGCCATCCAAAATGTGCCCCGACCACTGCCACTTAAGTTTAGCAATTGGGAGTGCTATATCGGTTACCTTGGTCCTGCTGCGGATAGCCTCATTTCTGATACGATCACGCAAAGACACTTCCAGCATAGCCCTCTCCATATTGCCTTTTGGGTGACTTTGCATGTGAGCATGTTAAATTCTTATTCAGAAGCAAGAAAGATCGCCTTTCTTATATCATCAAACAACGCGCTGGAGCACGAGAAACGTTTTTTCTTCTTAGAATGGTCACCTCACAAATTCGTTGACATTTTGCTCTGTTATTCGTTGTCTTAATTAAAATAACAGGTCATGCAGAGATTTAGGTTTGCGTGTTTCCTGGGAACATTGCCAAAGTTAAGGCAAGACTTAGCCTAATTTCTGGTGGGACTCTTAATCCGAATAAAAAGTGTATCTTCTAATTTTATGCGTAAGTCTTTACTATCGACGTAAGGAACACTACAGTAGCGTTTAAGATACCGATTCTGACGAATGAGGTATCAATCGATTCTAAATTATGATCCGGGTACAAAGGCTGCCTTTTGTATTGAGCTGTTTTTGGAAGTTAATATACTGCTTTCGGTAACTGTATTTTCATTGCAAATAATTGCGAATTCCTTGGTCAACCCCCAACACCTTGGCGCTGCCTAGTTATTTATAATGAGGAGGAGTTGCTACTTTGTCTTCCTTGGTAATGGTTCATGAGCCTGAATAAGAGCTAAAATTATTTTACAGCGTTTATGTTGATTCAGTTTTTGAGAGTATTGTTTTTATTACAAACTTTCATTTAACACTTTTGCTGCTAGGAACCCGCATACGCTACGCCGTAGTCGCTTTTCGCTACATACGAAGAAAATTACGGGATCGGCTACGAGCGTATTTAAAACCAGTTTACCACAACCGATTGAACTGAAATTTTAGGTATAAGTATAGTTTGGATGACTATTCAATATTATGGTACGATCGAGCTGATCTGATGATGGAGACAGAAGGTAGCCATAGAAATTCAGAACTTAACCGACTTAACCCCGTTGAGTTTGGGCTCGTTAGAATCGTCTCACTGAGCAGTTGATGGCGCTATACAGAAAAGTACAGTTGGCAATAAAAGCTTGTAGCAAAAATTAAATTTAGCAATCATCATCATTTTCATATTAGCCAAAATGTGTCCACTGCTGGACATAGGCCTCCCCCACAGAGAGACACAATGACCTGTTCTGCGGTACCGGTGCATCCAGAGGACTCCCGCGAACTGAGGGGTGATCTTTTCGAACGCACGTTAGGATAACTTAACTGTCATTTTCCGATAAAAACGTGACACTTAGTCTACCTGACGCGCGTACAATACCATGATTGACCTGCTGATTTGGCAATAGTGACATTATATTCACACGGCAGTTAATTTTCTTGATCAGGCAGTAGCAGCAATATTATTCCTACAAATATTATAAATGCGAAAGTTTGGATGTTTGGATGTTTACTCAATCAAACTTAAACGGCTCTACCGATTTGGATGACATTTAGAACGGAAATAGTTTATAGCCTGGATGAAAATATAGGATAGTTTTTATCCGGGGTCCACGCAGACGAAGTCGAACGTTTGGATATTGGATGTTTGTTACTTAATCACGCTTAAACGGCTCAACCGATTAGGATGAAAATTTGCACGAAGATAGTTTATAGCATGGATTCAAATATAGGATAGTTTTTATCCGGGGTCCACGCAGGTGAAGTCGCGGGCGGAAGCTATTACTCTCATAATTTTCCAATTCATGCCTCAGGTAAAAGGCGTATTACTTAGTAAGTCGGGTGAGATGATACCCACCTCATGTAGGTACTTTAAGGATTTGCTCAAGTTCTACGTAATCCGTCCACGTGGCGTGAATGCGGGTGCAAAGTTTCTATTGGGTGTCATACTTTGCCTGACTGAGCTTTGGAGCCTTTGAATTTCTTGTGAATGAAATAATCCTTACATGAAACAGAGCCGACCCCCAAAAAAAAATTGACCAACTTTATAATTTTTTAAGAACAACTCACGCTTGACCAAAAATTTTAACGAGCCAAATTTGTTTACATTAAAAAACACCTACTGTCTCCTTGGACACTTTTCCTCTATCTCCTTTAGATTCGGATTTCCCCATACTGTCCCATTTAAAAAAAAACACTCTGTATACGGACACACAATTATTTTAAATCAGATATTCTCTAAAAATAGGTTATAAAATATTTAATGTAACAAAGTAATTCTTACCCCATACACACATATATAGGTACATTGCCGTGTACCCAAACCATTTTTTTTTAATCCAGGCACAAAAACATTAACAAAATGCTTTCCATTCCACAGATTCCTCTCAAACTCGTTCGAAAAATCACGACCAATTTGTGGAGGCGAACGCAATTTGTTTTAAAGTCAAGCCAAACAATGGGAACAAGCAATTGATTTAATGGGTCGCCGTACCCAAACGATGGCTTTCATAGACAGGAAGATTAGGGGTATTTTGTAGGAATTTTCACCCTTTTAATAATTACAAATGGGTTTTTTTCGACAAAGCGCGGCCATTACGGGCTTTCCGCTTGAGCTGACTGTCACCGATTTAGTACGCAGGTATTGAAGTGTTTGTGGCTGTTTGTTTTTCAATAATCGTCTGAATAGGCATAAACTCGTAGAGAACGACAAATGGAAATGGCCGGCTTGTGTTTACTGATGCAGTATTTTTTTATTTGTTGGTATAGTTTTGTTATTTTACGCACTGAGGGGTACTTGCGTAACTTTTGCACGAGCTTTAAGAAAACTCAATGGTCATACGGCCAAACATAAGTTATACAATCGACCAGCTGCCAAAGGGGTATCTAGCCGCCCATGTGCAATCATTACCCTAGCGCCCTCTAGCAGGCCGGCGCCCCTCGGTCCGCTGCGCCCGTGTGCAACGCACACCCGCACCATAGGTAATGCCTCCTCTGCCAGCTGAACTTCTTCATAAGACAGCAGCCAGTAAGTAATCATGGTTGTGTAGACAGGAACGTATGATGACGGTGATGATCACTTTGTATACTATACAACGTGTTTTTTTAACCGTCTTAGAGCCGAAGCCCAGTTAATGTATACATTACAAAGAACTTAAAAAAAGGTATTAATATTGTATTTTTTTTGTATTAATATTAACTCTAATCATCCAGCCGAGTGACCGCAGTGACCGCTTGCCGCCATCTTTTGTAGATAGGTACGAACTCTAACCGGGTGAATGAACTTCGCACCGCGCGCCATACAGGATTTTCCAAACTTAATTACTTAGTACCTTTTATTACTAAAAGCTTACCTAATATATATTTTTTTGTATAGTTCCGATACGTCAAAATTATTCGTAAAAAGTATACTCCAAAAACGATGCCTAAGAATTATTGCTAACATAAATATTATGACAAGCTGCAAAACACATTTTACACATTTTATGAAGCGTAACATTCTGATTCTACCATCGATTTATATTTCAGAAATAAGCGTTTTTGTTAAAAATAATATTATGTTCCTTTTCCAACAGTACTCGTCCATCCAATTTACGCCCAAATAGTAGACTAGCCCAACCTAATTCGAAAATGAAAATGATCCACTTGGGCCCCTTTGCTATGTATAATCCAGGATGAAACTAGTATACCTAATATATATTTAAAATACAATCAAAACGATACCGTATTAGCAAAGCTTATTATTCCGTCCAAGAGTGTATAAAAGGGTTTTTACTTTTGTTACTAGGGATTAGGGATTTAGTTTAAGTCGATAGGTACCTAGTCTTAGTAACGTTGCTATACCCTAGCAGGGTTCATGTTGAGACTGGATATAAATTTATGACCGCATTACAGTCAGGGAAATGTAATCACGTACCTTTTTAGTTCTTGTTACTATGACAATAAGGCATGAAAAGGTACGTGAATACATTTCCCTGACTGTACACATGGAACGCAATAAACCATTGAATTAAAATAATACACTACACACTACTACACGACACTACTACTATACTATACTATACTATACTATAAAAAATATATTTGTTTACCGAGAATAGATCCGTTATTCATAAAATAAATTTGTTAAGTTAAATGTTTCCTTTATCTGATAGACGGCCTCAATGCACCTATTTACACACTATTTATGCGATATGACACGGAACGTCTGTCGGAGTCGATAAAGTCTTCCAAACGCTCACGTTTGATTGAAATCTTTGACGTAGACGGGTTGAACGTCGAAGTAAAGTGGAAAACGTGCCAGCTATTCTCGTGGTTCACAATCGAATGAAAATCACCTACCGGATCATTCTCTCGGTAATTCATATTAATGGTTAATTAAACTCCTATAACTTCCTGCCTGTTCAAGAACGGCTGGGCCGATTTTTATGATTTTTGTATTGTTGGATTCCTTTTCGCTCTAAGTAGCAGAATAAAGAAGCGACGATTTTTCTGCATCTTCTCATGCAGTACGAAGTGCGCGGGGTCAGCTTGTAAAGAATAATAAAATCAGTAAATTAAAAAATGTACCTGTGTACCGAGAATAGTTTTTATATTCGTAAATGATGTCTCTAAAACAATCCCATATTTTGATAGACTGCTTCAATGCACAATTTGCACACTAAGCGATATGACACGGAACGCTTGTCGGGTGAATCGATGAAGTCTTTGACTGTGATTGAAATCCTTGACGCAGACGGGTTAAACGTCAAAGTGAAGGGGAAAATAGGCCAGCTATTATTTCAATGGTTCATGTGTGGAGATAATCTATGCCAATGTTATAAAAGGGAAAATTCTGTGAGATGGTAAGCTTATAATTTTGTTAATTTGTATGTAATGGGTAATCTCACGAAACAAAAAATACTTTGACATGTGTATAGAGTGGACTCTGTAAATGGACATAGGCTATGTTTTATCCCGCGAGTTGCCATACGTGGGTGAAGCCGTGCGGGCAGCTAGTTCAATATAAGTTATTTTGAGTTTTGAATTTAGTATCGCGGATAAATGGTTATATAGCTGTATGTATTCACTTCAGTGCTGATTTGTTGTTGGTCACTTTGCGCCGAAATTGGCATTTTCATTGGTAAATTTATTGCTTTCATTTTGGATTTCAAAACATTTGGCAACCCCAAAAATAGCATAAAATATGAATCATCATCCTCATGGCAATTCTCTGCTGGTCGATTGCGTAAGAGTTTTTACGTGGGTAGATCTAAATGTAATTTTTTGTAAGGGAAAATTACTTTTAGTTGTTCTTAAGCTCGTTCTAAAAGTTAAGCAAATACCTCTCCGGTCTAGCCTAAAGGAGCCTGGGGTCCGCTTCAAATGATTACCGCGCAAACGTACAAGACTTATATCATATGTTATTGTAAAATAGTGTGGAGTAAAGTAATGGAAAGATATGCATTCGATACACATTCACTGCCAGGAATCCCGACGCATTACGCTCCTAGCTGATCTCGTGATTTCCTTCCATGTAGCGGAAAGCGACTATGGCGTAAGCGCACGCTAGGTGGGTTCCTGGCAGTGAACGTGTTATGGTCGCTAGTGTGTAAGTAAACATTAAAAAATAAACACACAAAGAGGGAAAATTATACAAGTGAATAAACAAAAAGTAAACTTCATTAGGAACTTCAACCACAAAGTGGTGTACCTACTGTTTTGCGCGGACATCATTCAGGATTCTCAGCTTATTTAATTATGAGTTTCAGATGAGGTTTAGACGCTTTTAAGTAAAATTCCGTGTTCTCAAAGGTCCTTATTTCGTTTATTTAAAGTGCGACAGAGTTTAAGAAATACAGGAAGCCAACGTGAGACAAATATTTCGCAATTTAATTTGGTGTTTCGCTCCGCTCTTTAACACATTTTTTTTTTTTTTTTTTACATATTGTGGTGGCAAACAAGCATACGGTCTGCCTTATGATAAACATACACCGTAGCCTATGGACGCTACCGATTGCAGCAGAACCACCATAAGCGCGTTGCTAGCCCTTTATTCATTTGAGGATTCCTTGTGTTGATAGCTAGAGACGAAAGCAGTTCCCTCACTCTCAACACGACATCCTTGGGAGCTGGAGGTATTCAAAAGGTTTTCGCTGTTGTAACCCTGCTTTTCTAGGGTAACAGTAGCAAAACGTTAGTCGCTATATTCAGAGCAATGACGCGTTGTTGCAGTGTCTAAGAAGCAAACGGAAGTGTTTTGGATCCGTCCTGTGCAATCGCCAACTTGGACTAGGCGGAAAAATAAAAAATGTATGATAAATATTTTTGTGGCGCGAGCCAACCGATTTAAACAGCGGTTGCCTGAAAGTGTGTACGCTGTTTATACAATGAAATGCTGATTCAATCGAATACCTGGCGACATTATTTTTTTCCACCCCTCCAATTTCCGCCCGAGGCCAAGTTGACTCAGTTTGGGTTGCACAGGGCGGTTCCACAGGGCTACGGGAGCTCAAATACCGCGAGCCATCCGGTTACCTCTCGGACTCTATAGCTACGCGTCATTGCTTTAACTTTTAACTACTAGGGATTGAATTATAGGTAATTTACCATGTCACTCAATACTGGGTAAAACCAAAATTTTATTACACTTTTAGATTTTTATTTGCGTCTAATGATAAATAAAGAAACATATTGAGTAATATGACGAGTATTTGTTTCCGATTGTAACATTTATGTATTTACTAGTTATGTAAATATCAATTTCAAACATATACGTTTATTTTGTTTATAAAAATTTAAAGACAAATTAACAACAACAAAAAATTCATACAAAAAGAAATGTCCTTTTTTGCTACCCAAATATGTCGAGTACCCTAGTGAAATTTCTATAGCATTTATACTTATTTTTCTGATTCATAATTTAGTGTGAGGTTACTGGAATGTCGATTTTATTACATAAACTTTAAGATTCAAAGTAAATGAGTATTTTTTTAGGTTTTATTGTGTTGTCTTTGATTCTCGCGCTTTTACGTTACCCTATTTACGTTACTAAATTTCTATAAAATTTGTGAACGAATCGTAGTAGTTATTATTTTTTTTACACTAGCAACACTTATAGCATCTGTCGCTGTCAGAATTCTAGCCGTCAACCATTTTGTTTTGTTTGTCATATAACAAGTATATCGGCGGCGTGTTTTCGTGATAAAAAACTATTGAACTTGTACCTGCGATTTACAAAGTAAGTTCAAGTTATTCTTCTACTTGTTTATGTAAGATTAACGTTTGAGAACGTAAGATTTGTGCGAACACAGCCGCAGCTAACAATTCCTCGCCATTTTCTTATAAATTATTGTAAGGCTGTAGACAGAAGCTTTTTCTGTTACTTTTCCGTTGCTTTTCCGTTACGTTTCTGTTACACACGTTACCCTTTTTAGAAGTTTATGTTACGTAACGTAAAAGCATTATAAAGGTAGGTGTATTATTTTGACTAATAACAATAGCCTGCCATTTGCGTAATCTCATTAATGAGGGTTAACGCGTGTGAATTCGCCGCTAGAGGCGCTGCTGTATAGTGAGGTCATCAAAACGTCAAATTACATACATTTTTGTAAGCTACGCTCGTTTATTTCTAAAATAAATAAAGTGTTGTAAACGGTAGCCCTCATTGTGCATGCAGCCTTATAACACTTTTACGTTACTTTTACGTTACGGTAACGTAAAAGTATTAACGTTACTATTCTGTTACTTTTATGTTACTAGTGATACAATTTTGGCTTTACCCTACTACCGATCTTTAGTAGAACGAGCTAGCGTAGAGAACGAAGATTTCCGTTTTAGCTTGGACAAATTATTATTTCGCATTTCCCACGTCTGTCCGGCTGCACGGCTATCACAAGACGGCGGGCGAGCTCTCTCGCACTATCCGTCTCTTTCTAAGTTTTCTAATAAGAGGGAGACGGATAGTGCGAGAGAGCTCGAGAGAGCTCGCACGCTGTCTTGTGCTAACCGTGCTGGTTATCCTCTAGACATGTCGAATTTCTCAACCGATCCTCGTAAAATTTTGTAAGCAGGTTCTTTAATTATAGTCTTCTTTTTGTAGATTCAGTAAACTGAAATAAAAAAGTGGTTTAAAAATAGTTATTTACGATACTAGTGCCGAAAATAGGAAATTCGTAACGAGCGGTGATAAATTAAAACACGACCGAAGGGAGTGTTTTAAATCGACACGAGTTGCGAATTACCTATTCGCACGTGTATCGTACAACGTTTTACTGTACATATGGCTTTTTAAAGTTTCGAGATATGCACGGAAAGTGCTCTTTGCGCACTAGTGCGGGAATGTAGCACCATATGTACCGTAAACAAACATGCTTACAAGTGCTATAGCGCACTGAGCCGCTTGTTCTATAAGTAGGAAGAAAGAAAGAAAGAAAGATATATTTATTCACAAACACACAGGACACACATATTAAATAATAAAATAAACAAGAAAAGCACATAAAACATGAAAAAAAAGTGTGTCTCTGCGGCAGTGAACCGGACACTGGCTCAGCATTATGCTGAGGTGTCAAGACACCTACAGCGCTGATTTTCAGCCAGCACCGTTGGTGACTCACGGAAACGTCATACAATTTAATATATAAACTACTATACTAATACACTATTGGGATAGACGAGAGAGAAATAAATATAAATACCAGGTGATATGTAATGTAGGCCTACCTACATGCAGCATCAATACAGTAAAAATAACTTATTAGACAATAAATTTAATTCTAAACTAAAACAACTAAATAAAAAATAAGCAATTGGTTTATTTTTTGCTGTCACAGTGCTGGATTAGGATATCAATTTCTGGAGCGTCAACAAATAACCCTTAAGCTTACGCTTAAAGGTGTATCTGCTAAGCGCTCCTTGGA
The DNA here is from genome assembly GCA_947578815.1 of Epinotia ramella. Taxonomy (NCBI): domain Eukaryota; kingdom Metazoa; phylum Arthropoda; class Insecta; order Lepidoptera; family Tortricidae; genus Epinotia; species Epinotia ramella. Next base: position 6,438,634 of record OX388213.1, read on the forward strand.
TAGGGGGAGGGATATCATTCCAGCACTTAGACGCCGCAAACTTGAAACTACCTCGGAAAGCAGCGGTTCGGTGCATAGGTATAATGGCCATTGCCTTGAATCTGCGCGCACTCTTGGACCATACCAGTTTTTTAAATAGGTAAGATGGGGTCTCGTGTTTTACCACTCCGAACAGCAGAGTGGCCAGGTGCAGGCGCGGGCGTGCAGGCATGTTCAACAAGTTAGCGGCGTTCAAGTACGAAGTGATGTGGGACCGGGGAGGGACTCGGAAACAAAAACGAGCGCATGCGTTCTGCACTCGTTGTATGAGCCTCTTCGAACGACCAGTAATGCACCCGTCATACACGACATCGCAATAGTTTAATCTAGATGATATAAGTGATTCACATAGGTCGACACGCAAACCGACACTAAGGTAATCACGTATATTATATAGAACTTTAAGGCGATAGAAACAGTTACTCACAACATTTAGTATGTGGTTCTCAAAGCGCAAGTTTCCGTCCATAAGAAGGCCGAGGTTAGTTGCTTCTACCACCTGTTCTATTGGTTCGCCCATGACGGCAACATTCCCGGAAGTAAGAGCATCAAGGGTATTACGGATTTGATGTTTTGACCCGAAAACCACATATTTCGACTTGCTAGGATTAAGAACCAAGCAGTTCTTCTCCGACCAAGAGGAAATACGATCAAGGTCCGCATTAAGTGTGTTTATGGCAGCAGAAGTGTCTGACGGCGCGCTAGAAAAATAGAGTTGCACGTCGTCCGCGTACAGGTGATACTTACAGCTTTTTATACTGTTAGTGATGTCAGCGCTATACAGTATAAAGAGCAGGGGACCAAGTATCGAACCCTGCGGTACTCCTCTTGTCACAGGACAAACAGAGGACCGCAGAGCACCACCATTCACCCTACGCAACGCAACTGCCTGCGCACGGCCAGACAAGTAGCTACAGAACCATTTGGTTGCAGTTGTCGTTACAACACATTGACTGACTACTGCTGATTGGTAACGAAAACTGAATACTGACTATACGTACCTGCAATATATTTGCACACGTATTTCTCTAACTGATTATTTCTGTATCTAGCATAAGAATGCATAGCTATCTGAATGTGCATGAAACATCCACTAGTGACCTCCAACCACCCCTCATAGTCACCCCTTTCCTCACAGTATTTACCACCCGTAGGTTACCACACTGTATAACATGTGCATCTGAATTAATCTGAATATTCTGAATGTCTTCTTGTTAATGTATTATATACCAATTGTATACCCTGAATCGCTGATCTTGCTATATCTCGCATCATTTGTCATAGCTATAAGTACTATACCCTGAATCGCTGATCTCTGATATTGTTTTACTTCGCATCATTTGCCATAGCTAAAAGCAAGGCGCGAAATACATAACACACAACTAATGAATCATATTAATAACTCACCAAGGATCACAGGAACAAACACTAAACCCAAAAATATAATTGTTCGTAAGCCTGCCGTCAGATAATATCCTTGACATACCTATATTGACATTTGGCAGCTCTGATTTTAAATTTACCGTTCATCAAAAAGTTCGGATAAAAACCGAATATTACCTATCATTTGACCAGTCGATTCTTGGTCTCATGTTTTCTTATACACATGCTTATATACTTACTGATTTGATACTTAAATCGCGGGTGTTCGCGACACTCCGGCCAACAAGGAAAATAATATTTTGGGGATGTAATTAATACATACAATCAACAGAACACAAACTTTAATTAACAACTCTAAACTGAAATAATCACGAAATCAAACTAAATAACTGTTTGGTCCATTGCTTAATCTTCTCGCGGGCAGTTTGAGCTGCCAACCTCTTGGACCTAACAGAGGTCAAACGTTTGAGGTCTTCACCTGAAGCCACGTTCTCTACATTTTCCTGTGTTACTGACTCTGAATCTTCACCTTTATTTGTCTCAGAACCTCTTTTAGTTGACTGCTGCATCTCATCTTTAGAATGGTCTAACGGTAATTGTATATCATTATTGGTCATATCCAATTCTACAGTGTTATGTTGGTTTTCTGATTGTGGTTTATCTTTATCTTCTAATTCAAGAGGATACAAATGTGCTATGGATCTAGTTAGTATATCGCCAGAAGACGTTGTTACTTTTGCTACTCTAATTTTTCCGTCCGAACTCGCTTTAATAGACGATATACGGCCAACTTTCCATAAAGCCCTGTTTTGATCACCTTTAATTTGAACAAGATCACCGACTTTAGGTATCCTGTCAACAGCTACTCTGCTCTGTTTATGCATGCTCTTTCTATCCCTGAGACTGGTTAAGTATTGAGAAGTAAACATCTTTATATACTCTCCTAAAAGTAATTGACCACGCTTCCAGCCCATCACAAGGTTTTCCTTGGTGACCGTAGCTTTTTCTAAAAATTCACTGTCGGATACTTCAGGTACTGTAGGTCCACCTACTTTAAGGAAATCAACCGGAGTTAATATATGCTCTAAGTCTTGTCCAACAGCCGTAAGAGGTCGTGTATTCACTACTGCTTCAACTTCTTTCATGACTGTACAAAGTTGATTATTATTGAGTAGGTGTTTCTCAAGAGTTCTTTTCAGGCATCTTTTAACAATAGCTATGAGTCGCTCATAGAAGCCGCCGAACCAAGGCGCTAACTCAGGAATAAACTTCCATGATATTTTATTGCGGATACAAAAATTTGAACTAATCACAGATGAAGTCAATTTAAACTGAGCTGCATTGTCTGAAATTATAACTTGTGGTAAACCTCTTACTGCCACGAATCTCCTTATAGCCATTATGCATTCTTCTGATGATAAGTCCTTAACCACTTCCAGGTGAATAGCTCTAACAGCTAAACAGGTAAATAAACATACCCAACGTTTCTCTAAGGTTCCTTCTTGTATAGTTAGTGGACCAAAGTAATCTAAACCGGTAAAGGTAAAAGGCGCTGAATACCTGACCCTTTCGGCAGGCAACGGGGGCATTAAAGGTATCTTATAAGGACCACCTCCTTCTTTCCGGCAAGAAATGCAATTTTTTAAAACCCTTTGTACTTGCGAACGTCCCTGTGGGATCCAGTACTCGTTTCTCACAGTCGCTAAAGTATGGCCTACGCCTACATGATAATTATTTTGATGAGCGTTCTCTATTATTTTGGTTGTAAACTCTGTATTTTTGGGAATAAGAATCGGGTACTTCCTGTCGTCTGTCCAATTCGCATTCTGGAACCTGCCACCACATCTAAGTATACCCTTGTTATCTTTAAATAATTGAAGAGATAATTTAAGATCAGTTTTAATTCCTGCAACTTCGCGTGAAAAATGTTCAGCTTGTAGTTTTAGAATTTGTTTTGTAATCTCTTCTGAATATAGCAAAAGTCTATCCTGATTACTTTCACTCTCGTCAATAATATCCACCGTATCAGATTGTTTGGTATCTCTAGTTACTATGTTATCTGTTTCTCTGACAGCATTCTCATTCTGTTGAGTCTGCCTATTTTTTAAGAGACCTTCCCCAACAGAGGAAGTTTGTACATTCGTATATTCTTTAATTTCTTTATTTCTCGAACTCATAGGCCAGTAATTCTCTCCTTTTGCTAAGAACTCAGGTCCCGACAACCAGACACTATTGCAATTGAGGGAATCGGTTGGTCTAGTCGCTTCATCTGCAGGGTTATGTGCTGACGGTACGTATCTCACGATAAGGCCCTCATTTAGCTTAATTTCTTTAATCCTTCTAGAGATAAATGGTGGTAGAAGCTTTCCAGAGTTAAACCAACTTATTACTATTTCGCTATCTACCCATAAGTACTGTGCTCGTATCTTCAATCTGAGAAACTTAGCTACATATCGTAACAGACGATTTCCAATAATTGCGCCCAGTAACTCTAACCGCGGTATTTGTAAGTCCTTCTTATCCTTTATGGGCGCTAATCTGGATTTTCCCAAAATAAAGCTCACAAAAATGGCATCATCATCTTTGCTGTACGCCCTTAAATAAACGACTGCAGCATATGCTTGCAAAGAAGCATCTGAAAAACAATGCAACTCATATTCCATTTGTTTATTATCAATGTTAATGCCAGCGTAAACTCGAGGGATACTGATTTTCTTTACTTTTTGTAGACCTGTCAAAACCAACTGCCACTTTTCTAATATATCTGCATTAAGAGCTTCGTCCCATTTCAGTTTATCTTTCCAAAGATCTTGAAGTAATAATTTGGCTGGAAGTACAATCGGAGCCACTAAACCACATGGATCATATACCGACGCTATTACTTTAAGTATACCCCTTTTAGTGTAGTTATCTTTTAACACCTTTTCATAATTAGGCATAAGTTTTAATTTGTCTCTAACAATGTCCCATTCAATACCTAAGATCTTTATCTTTTCTTTCGCTTGATCTCGGTATTGTTGAGGTATCTTTTCCATGACTTCTGAGGAATTTGAATTCCAAGCACGAAGATTCATAGATATCTCCTCAAACGTAGCCTTTGCCGTTTTGTAGATTGTCAGAGCGTCTTTAACGGATTTTGTCCCCGTGACGAGATTGTCTACGTATATATCTTCTGATATCTGTCGATTGATATTGTTTTTCGACTGATTTAAGTGGTACCTTATAGTGGCATTTAAAAGAAAGGGACTTGAAATAACCCCAAAGGGAACACGACAAAATCTTAAGTGCTGGAGGTTATCTGGAGTTGGGTCATGATTAATATTTTTTACCCAAAGAAATCTGGTAGAGTCTCTGTCTTCATATTGTAGTCCGATCTGAAGAAATGCTTTTTCTACATCAGCCACAATGCCTATGGGATGTTCTCTGAATCTAATTATCAATCCTGTGAGGTCTTCGAGCATTAGAGGGCCTTTGTAAAGACATTCATTAAGGCTACAGGTATCTTTAGTTCGAGAAGAACCGTCGTACACAATTCTCAAGCTTTTACCACTTTGAGTAACACAATGATGTGGCAGGTAATGAGCTGGGTGATGCTTTGGTATTGACTCATTAACCTTTTCTATAATACCTCTACGTAACTGCTCCTGTAAAACCTCATCATATGCTTTAACAGTGTCAGTATCAAGTCTTTTTAATAGACTATTTAATCTCCCTTTAGCCATTCCTAAATTAATTGGTAACATAGTCGGTGGATCTTCCGTCCATGGCCATTTGACGTAATAACGATTTTCTTTGAGTTCTACAGTTTCGTTAAACTTTTTTATTGCCTCATCCTCTCTTGAGCATTTAGGTGAATCGTATATACCTATCGATTCTAATTCCCACAGCGTTGTAAGTTATCATTTCTAAGTGGCATATCTGGCTCATACAGATAACTTTCTATTTCTTGTCCGGTTTGAAAGTAGGTTATCACTGAAAGCTCATCTTTGGTTTCCTCATGGAAAGAACCTTTACCGGACCAAACCCATCCAAAATCGGAATCAACCAAAAATAGGTCTTGCGCTACTTGTACTTTTCTGTTAAGCATAAACGAATAGTAATAATCGTTTCCTAAAAGGATATCTACTGCATCACCCCGTGAACCATCATCAGCTAATTTCAGATGGTCTATGCTGGCCATAAACTTGATGTTGGGAATTTTACCATAAGGACAGACCACGTTTCTGGTTATGTGAGGTACAACGTTGGCATATATAGCTTTAGTTTTGTTTAGCCTTGTCAACAATTCAAATTCAACCATTGGGCTCTCGATAACTGTAGGGCTTTTAGCACCAAAGGTGAACACTGACAAACGATTTTCTTCAATAACTGGTAGCTTCAATTCTCTAGCCATATTTGCCGTAATATATGACCTTTGACTACCACAGTCCAGTAATATGCGACAATTTATACGATGAGACTGGTTACCGACCTTGCAAATATGAGCAGTACAGGTTTGAAGAAAGGTCACTGATTTGTCTACAGTAGCGCTAAATACATTCGTCTGATTTGGCCTTTCCTTCGCTGACTTGTCACTTTGCAAGATGTCTCTACGAGATGGTTCTTCCATTTTCAATGGACAAAGAGCACGGTTATGCTGTCCGAAACAACCACAATGTCTGCAATTTCTCTTAAATTTACAGTCTCTGCTTTGGTGATTTTCGCCAAGGCAATTAAAACAACGTCCCTTTAATCTCAGTTTACGTTCGTGCATGGTCTTTACCTTCATGCATTCATCGTTAAAGTGTTCACCATGACAAAAAACACACGTAATTTTGGATTTTTTAGCGATTGGTTCATACTGCTTAAATTTTTGATTATCAAAAGGTCTCTTCCGCTGATTTACTTTATTAGAACAAGTATTGTCGTACTTCTTGGTATTATCATATTTAGAATATTGTTTCCGTGCTAGTCCTGCATGTTGTGCACTGTTCATTGACCGTACATGAAACGTATCCAGAGTGAACGCATTCTCTTTAGCTTTATTATTAGGTTCCCTTTTTAGTCTATTTGATGATTCTCTTGCAGAAATTATATGCTCTAAATTCTTACGAATATTATCAATAGTTTCATCTTCGGAATCTAATTTAACTCTTATTTCATAAATAAGGTCTTCGGGAAATTTTTCCATAATCATCACACGCAGATGGTTGTGGTTGACATCTTCTCCAAGAGACTTCAATACTCGTAGATGTCGCTCTATTTCATTAAGAATATTACGACAGTCCTTTGCTGTATTGGCAGCCGTTTTAATCCGATAAAGGGCCACGTAATGAGCATCAATAATTGCAGCAGGTTTACCATATCGATCTTTAAGGGTGTCTACTGCGATCCTGTAATTTTTGTTTGTAGTAGCGAGTCCTTCTATTGCTTGCCTAGCCTCCCCGGTTAACACGGACTGTAAATATAGCAACTTGTCTACATCATTAAGATTTCTACTGCCAACGTTTGATGAAAACTGATCCCAAAATTCATGCCACTTTAGAATGTCGCCATCGAATTTTGATAATTCCATTTGAGGTAATCTGCTGGCTATTTGCGTGTTTTCAGTCTGAGGTGTGAAAGAAGTGCTTGGTTTATGAATTTGAGACCTGGTTTCTATCTCTGCAACTAACTCATCGGCTTGCATTTGTAAAGATGTATACTCGGACAGCTCATCAGCTGATGGTGACAGAACTAATTTGAAATAGTTATACATCTCTGTAACAAACCTCTCATTCGTAACTTTCAGCTTGGATGATAATACACGGGCCTCTTCTGTATCTATTTCATTAGCTTTTAGCTTCGGTACTACATCACTGCACTCTTTCAGTAGTGATTGAACCGATCCACTTATCAGTTTTAAGCGAGTTCGAATTATATCCTCCATATCAACTCTCTAATTACCACTATACCGTTAGACCTGAAGATATACAGATATCAGAAAACAATCTTTTCTATATATTCGCCAATCTGATAACTGTAACAAAGCACAATTTGCCTTAAGCTATAAATATAGATGAGACGGTTACTGTTTTAAACTGCTTACTTTGATTCTGGCATTATACTGTTTTAATAATATCTACTGTGCCGCATAATCATACTGGTCTGAAACTATTTACTGCGTAGTTCAATGTTGTTATTATGAGAAAATGAGTTGTAAATTTGTAACACTTATACTACGTATTAAGCATCCAAAGGTTTATTCTACTTTCCTCATTCAATCGCATGAACCGACTGCGCGGGCAGGGGTAAAACATGACGTCAAAATGACGCATGGCGCTCAGCGCCCAAAAAAAAAAAATTGCACAAATATTACTTTAATATTCGAATCATTCATCAATTAACATCATAAAACGACTGATATACTGATAAAATGGAAGTTGTTCTGGGTTCAATAAGCATCTCCGCCATGTCGTTACAACACATTGACTGACTACTGCTGATTGGTAACGAAAACTGAATACTGACTATACGTACCTGCAATATATTTGCACACGTATTTCTCTAACTGATTATTTCTGTATCTAGCATAAGAATGCATAGCTATCTGAATGTGCATGAAACATCCACTAGTGACCTCCAACCACCCCTCATAGTCACCCCTTTCCTCACAGTATTTACCACCCGTAGGTTACCACACTGTATAACATGTGCATCTGAATTAATCTGAATATTCTGAATGTCTTCTTGTTAATGTATTATATACCAATTGTATACCCTGAATCGCTGATCTTGCTATATCTCGCATCATTTGTCATAGCTATAAGTACTATACCCTGAATCGCTGATCTCTGATATTGTTTTACTTCGCATCATTTGCCATAGCTAAAAGCAAGGCGCGAAATACATAACACACAACTAATGAATCATATTAATAACTCACCAAGGATCACAGGAACAAACACTAAACCCAAAAATATAATTGTTCGTAAGCCTGCCGTCAGATAATATCCTTGACATACCTATATTGACATTTGGCAGCTCTGATTTTAAATTTACCGTTCATCAAAAAGTTCGGATAAAAACCGAATATTACCTATCATTTGACCAGTCGATTCTTGGTCTCATGTTTTCTTATACACATGCTTATATACTTACTGATTTGATACTTAAATCGCGGGTGTTCGCGACAGCAGTGACATCAAATCCGTAATAAGACATCTTGGATAATAGAAGAGGTACGCTAATGCAGTCGAAGGCCCTGGAGAAGTCTAAAAGAACTAAAAAGGTACTTTTACCAGCATCGCGAGCCTGTAAGATGTTGTCGACTACATCGAGTAACGCAGTAGCTGTCGACCGACCCTTGCGAAAACCCGACTGCAGTTCAGGAAGTATGCTGTTTTTCTCCAGGTAATCGGACAGCTGTTCGCAAACTACCCGTTCTATTATCTTCGATGCACAAGGAAGAATACTTATAGGGCGCAGTTGAGACACGTCAGTGGGGTTTGGTTTTTTGGGTAACGGGGTCACCTGAGCGATTTTCCAGTCAGCAGGGAAAGTCATAGTTAGAATACTCTTATTAATAATGTAAGTCAGTACGTCTGTAGTTCTCGGTAATGTCAGAATTAACATGTCGACATCAATTGAGTCCAGTCCTTTTGCCGTAGTTTTAATTTACTTAATTATTTTTGTGACGGCAGTAGCAGTGGTAGCAGAAAGCGTGAAAGTTTTGTCGTTATGTCTATTAAATTCAAAAAAAGTCAAGTCAGATAAAGTCACGTCCTGTTTCCCAGGAATATTGAGAAAATGACGGTTGATCAAGTCAGGGTCATCAAATTGTGCCGGGAGGTCAGTCTGCGTCTGTGCATCTGGAAGAACAGTGCGCTTTAAGTTTTTCCAGAGAGTCTTCGAGTCAGTAATGTCATTGATATGATGTGTGAAGAAGGCACGTTTCTCGCTAGGTAATACCGCTTGTGAACTTCGCTTTGGGTTCGTTTGTAACGAGCGTGAGCCTCGTTTCTGAGCCGCATCATGAGCCGAACGTTGCTCGTGAGCCAAAGTAAGGACCATTTACTTCCATACAAATCCGTTACGCCGTCATTAGCAAAAACATCATCATATCAGCCGAACGACGTCCACTGCTGGACATAGGCCTCCCCCAAAGAGTGCCACAACCGGTCACCGCAAACTCATGGAATTAAAGACCGCAATATTTGACGAGGGATACAATGATAACCCAGTATACTGTGGCTTATCCTAACGTTAACCTACATTCATATTACCACCTGCAGGCCTAATTGTGTTCTCGTTTATCGCTGGTCATAAATCATCTGTCCCTTTCTGATAACCATGTTAGAATCACAAACATATATCAAACATGAGCGCTGAACGCAAACATTAATTTATTGTGAATAGGGGCGTAGACACTAAATAGAATAATCAATAATGTCATATTTTCTCGAAAAAGGGTAAAAAATGTAGTCAAATGGAGAAAAAATTATCATAAAATGTTAAATAATCACGAAGTTATAAGTGTCCAAAGTTTTAAGGAGGGGTATGTTCTGTCCCTTCTTCGCAAAACGCAACTTCATATTGAAACGATGACGCTGGAAGAATGTGACGTCACAGAAGGCGGCAACGTGCCGCGCCGCATCGCGGTCGGCGCCGCCGTCGACGGGCCGCCCGGCAGCATCCTACAATGTGACGTCACACACCGTTTGCGTTTTCTCTCTGTAACAAGCAATATTAAAATGGTTGTAGCTTCGTATCCGAATGGGATTTTCGTCACTACGCATATTTTTTTGCTTTCTTTATTTTGGAGTAATAATAATTGTCAAGTCTACACCCGTATTGAAAAATTATGGGATTTTGTACAACTCAAAAACAATGATACAACAACAATACGTTGACATAATATTTCGTTCCCTGTCAGGAGCCAAAGCAAATATGCTTACAATTTTCTCAATAAACATAATTCAAGATCAGAAGAAATAAAACCAAGGTTTATTTTTCTTTTTACCTCAACCAATCAGACAATGGTTATTAAACGCCACAATTGGTTAAAATTACGGTATTTTACCACTTGAATCTCACAGCAGCAAACGCAAACATAACGTAAACGTGTCTCTTACACAGGGGGTGGTTACGCCGTCGAGCAAAATCCCTTTTGGCCAGGGGGGGGGGTCACTCCGCCGATCTGCGTGAAATTATAAGTACATGCCGGCGGCAGATCCGGATCTGCTTATTCAGTGGTTGCCCCGCCGTGGCCCGCGACACTCGCGCGCGTGTCTCCCGCATACCAACGTCGCAAGCGCGTAAATACGATGTATAAAGTAAGGGCAACGGTATATTGCATTGCTGCGGGTTGCACAAACAATGACCAAAATTCGGATTGCACGTTTTTCTATGTTCCGACGCGTGAAAAGGATACCGAAAGGTGAGGTAGTAAGCACTAAATGCTCATTTATACCTATATTTTCATAGTAAATCGAACACAAGAATCAAGTAAAACAGCACAGTGTTATACTTGAATTAAATAGGTATCTGTCAACGGCATATCTACATATGTATACATATACATCGAACGAAAATCCCGAATTGTGATTAAATAAATCAGTACTTATTGGACTCATTTACACCTGGCGTGCGACCGCGAACCGTAACGGAGATCGTAAAGTCTATCTCCGTCTCTGTCACTCGAATAGTAAGTGTGACAGAGACGGAGATAGACTTTACGATCTTCGTTACGGTTCGCGGTCACACGCCTCTTATGTTTTCGGTGTTACCTAAGTAGCTGCTAAGTGTAAAATGTATGCACATAGTCGATGCTTGCGCCACAGAATAGATAATAGTGCAAAGCTACCGTATCCGCTTACGATCAGGCGGACCGTACGCTCGTTTGCCACTGACGACGTTTAAAAAAGTGACAACCCTATCTTCGGCAAGGTGCGGAGTAATGTCGACCTTCGCGCCGGGCAATAGAACTCAAAACGCGCGGCTGGCGTGCGGTCCGTTGCTAATAATAATTAATAGGCACGTAAAAAGGCGGCATTCGTGAACATCAAAACAGAGGGTCTTCTGTACTTGTACTATTATTTATTCTGTGTTTTGGCCTCCTTTCTGAAAAGCTGCTGAGACTGCTTACACCGCCATCATTCGCCAGAAGAAAAAAAAAAGTACTTCTGTCTGTCAAATCTTTTCCTTACGCATGACACCGCGAAATATTCTCACCGCTGCAAATAAATTGCGAACAAAATAGTGTTTGTGCTTGTTCCTGACCGAATTATCGTTTGCTCGAACTCCTCACCCGCCTGCTCCAAGCTGCACACCAAAAAACCTACAGGTAAGCAGTTTCAGCTCTTCGAAATGAACATATTTGGTTTGTCTTTAAATTTATTCTACGGCGTAACCTTGCCTTCAGATCCGCACTGGTCATCACCGCATAGTTCTAATTGCCTATTTACACGGCCTAATCAGGGGGGTTAACAAGAACAGAGGCATCACTTTGGTTTGTTTGAATCAGGCGTTACATTGCGGAAGTACAGTCGCCATCAGATATATCGGAGCGGCCAGTGCTCTCAAATATCTGATCACGCCTTTAATGTTTCGATAATAGAGACGTGTTCAGATATTTGTGAGCACTTTGGCCGCTCCGATATATCTGATGGCGGCTGTACATGACACGAGTCAGTGGACGTGGTGCAACCACCATCTGCCAGCAACTGATCATGCCTCGTAGAGACGCGAAACACGTGTCGATGTTTTGTCATGTTGGTGGTGGTTTGCTGTAAATATTTGCATGTTTGCACCAGGGATGCCGCGGATGACTTTTTAGACATCTGCGGATGAGGATATTTCGAGGAGCACATCCGCGCGGATTGAGGCAACACACTCAAAAACATAAACACGAAACGTCTTTAGGGTCACGCAGTACTCGAACACGTTGTGACTAATTTACAATTGTTGCAAACCTAACGTATCACCAACAGCGAATACGGCGAATCGTCAGATTACAGAAACGAAATGAAGATTCTTATTGACTAACGACGGAAATACTGAACACGCGCGTGGCACGCGCCGTGTTGGCCCCTATCTGGTCGCGAACTGTACTACATCCGCATCCGCAAACACTCCGCATGTTTTTTGCGGATGCAGATGCGAATGTCTGCAACATCCCTGGTCTGCACGTGCGGAGGGATGTTGGGCGCTTTAAACGCATGCAAAAATACGCTAATTGGTGCACCGCATCGTCGCTGATAGACCAGGAATACCAGGATGTTTTTTTAGCGGAACAGCAAAGGAATATTGATCTCGTAACACATCCGCTTTAATGTTATATTGGTTTGCGATATACTGAGTCAGATTGATTATTACACGTTAATCTTCATTGCCCTTGCTCCAAAAAAATTACCAATTTGACTTTTATAGCCCCGAGAACGATTAACCTCCACAAAATAATTAACAGCAAAAAATCTATTTTGCACTGAAATTAAAATACCCAATCCCTTCTCTTAATGAACCATCCTTCTTGATTCTTGGTCCGTTTTCCGTAGAATCTCCTGGCCCTAAATTATTATTAAGTGGGTACTATGTCATCATTAGAAGAATAGCATTATTGCTGAACTTATAACTGTTCTCTGGGTTATTTTCGGCATCTACAATACAGAATAGTACGTAGTTTCTTAAATTCAAACGTCTTCTGTGGAGCTGTAATAAAATTATACTGTTTAAATAGGGGCGTAGACACTAAGGAACGTAATCAATAATGTCATATTTTCTCGAAAATGATAAAAAATGTATTCAAATAGAGTAAAAATAAACGCAAAAGGTTAAATAATCACGAAGTTATAAGTGTCCAAAGTTTTAAGAAGGGGTGTGTTCTGTCCCTTTTTCGCAAAACTCAACTTCATATGAAACTATGACGCTGGAAGAATGTGACGTCACAGAAGACGGCAACGTGCCGCGCCGCATCGTGGTCGGCGCCGCCGTCGTCGCGGCCCCCCGGCAGCGTCCTGTAATGTGACGTCACACATCGTTTGCGTTTTCTCTGTCTAACAGCAAAGAGTGCCAAAGTGACCGGTTCTGCGCCACCCGCGTTCAGCGGACTTCCGCGACCTTTACCAGGTCATCAGTCCACCTTGTGGGGGGCCTACCCACGCCGCCCCTTCCGGTACGTGTTCGCCACTCAAGAACTTTTCCGCCCCAACGCCCAACGGCCATCGGTTTTCTGCCACTTAAGTGTAGCGATTCGGGATTCGGGACAACATGGGTTAAGACAATTTAACTGTAATTTTTCCATATAAAACGTGACATTTTGATCTACCACACGCGTACAATGCGTTACGTGATCGACCTGCCAGGTGTGGGAATACCTACATATTTCGTATGTCCGGCTGTTCATCTGTACAGTTTGAATTCCACGACCGATTCTCGTGAAATTTTGGGATTAATTATATAGTTATACTGTCGATATAGCTTTTCGACATAAAAATTCAATTGAAAAAGATGGGTTCTCAAGTTCTACAGTTCAGAGCCACTAATATTCTGGGCCTCATCATAATTCTACTAATATTATAAATGCTAAAGTTTGGATGTTTGGATTATTCTGTAAGCCCACTCCCAACACGATAAAATGTATGGCAGCAGGTCGAGAAACTTGTGCTGAGCAAGAAGGCAGACGGTGCCAAAGGTGGCCATCTTTGGCACCGTCTGCCATGTACTTCCGGCCATTTCAGGACTGACAGACTTAGGTCTACTCTCTCTACGATTAAAGGGCTAATTGCCACATGTCTTGTACTGTTGTCACATGACACATAAAATAGACCTACCCATACAAATTCTGACCGTAAGTGAAGGATTTTCAAACTTTCGGCCAATTTTAGGTGCGATAATCTTCTGATTCTTGCACAGCACAACTTTCTCGACCTGCGGCGCTACCACGAACTTCGAAAGTCGAAGTTCGTAATACATGCATCCCTGTCACTCGAGTTCGACTTTCGAAGTTCGTGGTAGCGCCGCTGCTGCCATGCATTTTATTGTGGCCATGAGACAAAGGTCTATTAGGAGTGGGCTTACGGACTTATGTTAAGATGTTTGACGACCGCTTTAGCCTAGTTGGTAGTGACCCTGCCTATAGCAGAAGCAAGGTCCCGGGTTCGAATCTCGGTAAGGGCATTTATTTGTGTGATGAGCACGAATATTTGTTCCTGAGTCATGGATGTTTTCTATGTATTTGAGTATTTATTTATCTATATACGTAAGTTTATTGTCGTCTAGTACCCATAGTACAAGCTTTGCTTAGTTTGGGACTAGGTCGATTTGTGTAAGATTGTCCCCCTAATAATAATGTTTGGATGTTTAGATGCTTGGATGTTTTTACGTTACTCAGTCACGCTTAAACGGCTCAGATTTAGATGAACTTTAGATCGAAGATAGTTTACAGCCGGAATTAAAATAAGGGATAGTTTTTATCTCGAGTCTACGCAGACGAAGTCACGGGCAGTACCCTTAGTATGAGTATAAAACCATCCAAGGCCAACATTTCAATAAATAACTAAATTGAATTGTCGGCGCGTAGTAAAGGTGTAGGTACTGACTTGACACTGACGTTGGGTGAATAAAAAAAATATCATGTTATTTATTGTAACGTAGCGCTGTAAAGAATCTGTACTTGATACTGACAACTAAATGTTTACTGATACTGTATCAACCCAGAACTGCCCAAGCCCTTGGGGTAGTCAGTTTCTGTGCTTCTAGTCTGTACCATGAACCAGTGCCTTTTCATTCAATAGTTCAGTCAGTTACTGCCCATGCGAAAGTGGCCTAGTTCGAGTTCCCCATCAAGCGAGATACCGTCCGTAACACCCATGTAAATGAGCCCTAAATGGCGCTCTGAATGGCGTCACTGTGATAAATACGATTAAGAGTCCTTACTCCTACCAGACGAGCGTATTCTGCAAAATCTCCGTGTGTAGTCGCTTTATGTACCAGTGTTAAATCAAAGTCAAAGTTATTTATTCTTCAATTGAGAGAAAACAAAAGAAGAACGGACGGCAGATGGACTCTGGTAATAACAGAAGGACGGACGATACTGGTAATAAAGTTGTGATGATGATTTGCGACTATGACAGACTATGTTCAGAAGATGCCAGCTCCATCTTCACATTCGAATGGTCGGATTTGTCTTGTTGTGCCTCTGATCCTTATGGAGACCACTCTTAAAACTCAAATTTGTACTTTTACTTTAAGCCAATACATTATTTCTGAATACGCTTTTCCCCATTTTTCATTCAATTGCGCGGCATTTGGTGCGGTCTTTTTCACCTATAAATGTCGATAAACTGCCACCGGTTCGGAAACCTCTGCCTCGAGAAGAACTGGCGTATAAAACTCTGCGAGGTATCACTTTTTCAAAACAGTATACAATATATAATTTTAGTATCAGAGTATTCTAATTTTACATTGCTACAGTAGAAAACTATTTATTTTCCGATAGATTTCTAGCGCAGGACTTTATCACTGCCAAATATCCCCTCCATGGTGTAATCGTTTATCTTATAACATGTCTGTTTTACAACAGATTTAATTTAGGGTCAGTGAGTTCGGTAATGTGTTTTAGATTTGATTGCAGAATTTTATACCATTTATCCAAGAACGACTTTTTCACTTTTACTTTTTTAAATGTTGTTTAGAGCTTCCCTGTAACCTTGGGCCAATCAGAGTTCGTTCTGAAGTTGGATATATTCTTCCTAACATACATTATTATTTCAAATATGTACAGTGACGGAGTGTTAGAATATTTTCCTATAAATACTTAGAAAAAACATTTTATTAATTCATCTATCACTAGCGACGAACGTTTGTATTTGTATTTGTAGCTCCAACACTTTCCTCAAATAATTTACTTTAAAAACAAAGTTTTAACCGACTTCAATTTAGTACTCCGCCAAGGCACGAGAATATTTCCACATTTCTTTTCCAATTTACCACATGAACTGATTTCCGAGAGCAAATACGTTGATTATTAGAGAAAAAAACCGAATCGCTTGTGGGCCGATCTTTGAGGAATTTCGTCGAATCCACAAGGATCACCTTTGGCACTTCATTAGTTGCTATTTCAACGGAATCTTATCAGAATCTGTGATATACTTTTGTACTTTTAAGTACATAATTGAGGAATTCCAAAAGTCACCTGTGGTCTTCATCATCAATTCCACTCCACCAAATTTATGATTTCCGTATGTAAATACACTAGTTATAATAGAAAATACCAAAATCACTACACGGGTGCTTAATACAATTGAGGAGCTCCCTCAATTCCTCATAGATCCCATCATCCAACTGAATTTTGAGAAAAATGGGACCCACCTGAAAGCATATACTTACAAACAAAAAAAAAATTCGAATCTGCTCATCAATGACGGAGTTCTGAAGTAACAAACATTCAAAAAAAAAAATACAACCGAATTGAGAACCTCCTCCTTTTTTTGAAGTTGGTTAACAAAACACATAAAGCCAAAAATACGAACACAACACAAAGACGCGTATTAAGCCCAGGCCTATTAAGTGAGTTAATAAGGAAGATAAGAAGAGCGCTGTAAGTGACAAATGCTACTGCTTAGATAAAACGACTTATTTGGCTTTAAATGACAATCACTTACGCCCTTTGTGGAATGGCTGTTGTGATTGTGAACGCTGTTCATTGCGTGTTTGAACAGAAATAAATATATGCGGTCGTTAAGATAAGGATGCACGGCATTACTTACACGAGCTATCGCCTTCGTCTAGTTAAGTAGTGTTCAGAGTGGCTACCGCGAAACGAAAATTAAGTTCGTTCGTGTCTCTCTCTGTCGGTTTTGTTAATTCGAGCTAAAAAACATTATCTAGAAATAGGTAATGAAATTTGAAAAACTGGCAAGTGTGTCGAAGAAACTAACGGTAGTTACATCCTACATTAAAGTAAGTTTTTCAGTAACAACGCATAAACTTTTGAATTGGACCCCTGTGGTCAAAATAATTTTCGTTTTGGGTATTTAAAAAAGTCGGGCCACGGTCAGTGTAGGGTTCCGTAGTTTTTCGTTCGTTACAAACAATGACAATTTGAGCACGACAAATTTTCGACCTACTGTATGGACGCACCTGCTCCGACCCCATTAAATCAGGAAAAATCTTAACAGCGCCATGTACAATGTGAGCGTTCCGCGTACAGCGACATCTATCGGCAAATTAAGTAAACTATTGCGCGCGAGCTTAAAGTATGGAAGATGATTTTTATGGGATAATTATTTATTGCGTGAACCGATTTTCACCGTTTTTTACTTTGTTTGAAAGCACGTCATTTCATTGTGATTTTGTAGAAATTACAGGTACCTACAATAAACACCTGCTTATACGGTTAAATTACAAACTTAGTTCACAAATTATTTTGTAATCTTTTTCAAAAACTATTCAACCTATCAATTTCAAAATAATTTTCCTAGAAAGTTTTTATAAAATTCTACTTTTGAGATTTTTTTCATATTTTTAAAACTTATGGTTCAAAAGTAAGAGGGGGGGGGACACTCTTTTTTTTACTTCTGGAGCGATTATCTCCGAAAATATTAACATTATCAAAAAATGATTTTAGCAAACCCCTTATCATTTTTAAATACCTATCCTACAATATATCACACGTTAGGGTTGAAATGAAAAAAAAAACACTCGCCACGATACGGAGAAAAAACACTTTTTATTTTACCACTGTCGATGTCGGCGTGATTGATATACATATTAGTACCAAATTTCAGCTTTCTAGTGCTAACGGTTACTGAGATTATCCGCGGACGGACGCACAGACAAAGCGAAACTATAAGGGTTCCTAGTCGACTACGGAACCCTAAAAAGCACTAGGACCATTATGTTTTTCAATTACACGGTTCAAAACTTGACTTTTCCAAGTATTGCCATTGCTGAAAACCTTTATTTTTATAAACCTATCGATTGATGTACCACGTGTTGATTTACAGTGATATATGTTTTTGACTTTCAATTACATGTATTTGGAGCGCCAACAAAATATTTTTAGTTTTGCTTTTTTATTTCAAAATTATGTAGCGGTTAACAAAATACATCTTATCTTCACAAATACGTACCTTGTAGTTTTTGAATTAAATGCCTGTGACATACGGACAGACTCGACGAAAGTATAAGGGTTCCGTTTTTGCCATTTTGACTGAAGCACCTTAAAAAAATGACACATTTGCAATGTCAAGCTTTAAGGATTTTGTTTCATGGCATCACGACCCATATTCCGTTCTCCTAGTTTAATGCAACATTAATGAATCGTAAACATACTCCGTAATGGATACAATCCGATTGTTTTCTCCCTAATCCGTCTGTCAGAGATCAGACAGCCTCTTCTCTGGAGGAATTAGAGTGATTCCATTCGAATTGTTTTGTTTTTATTGTGCGTAATTGTTTTTTATAATGATGGCTTGGGACTTAGGAGTTTCCTGTTACGCTGTGATTGAAAAAAGATTTATGTTTCTTATTCTGTATTTATTCTTGTATTAAGCACATAATTTGAAGATGTACGTTCCCCTACCTAGGTCTTGCCACTTTCACTCAAGAGCATTTCTTGAATAGATTGTGTCAATGTTTTATTTATTGTTACATATTCATTTAGCAAAAAAAAATTTGTGGCACAGCAAAAATAAAAAATTAAATTTTCGGATCCCTGTTTTCGACTATTTGTGTAAAGTTATTATCATTATATTTAACTAAAGAGTCGAATAACCGATTGTAAATTGAAAACACAATAGTGAGTCATCAAGGTTTAATACAAAGCTATAATGCTCAAGGTGTAGAATAAAGGCATAGCTAATGAAGGGAGCTCAGCGAATCGTTCTGATAAAATGGCAATATCAGAGATAAAGTAAGAAGCTCCCTCGGGTTTGTTGGTTGTATGGTACAAGTGGGGATTCAGATTGCAGATTGCGTCATCAGAGAGCCACTGTAGCCGAGGGGTAAGGCACGCGATCTACAATAGGCATAATGCCTCATGTTCAAATTGATAACGTAGTGATGCTAAATGTATAGTAAACCATCAAATTATCGTAATAAAGTATAAAATATAATTCAAATCAAAAAAGATATGAAGCATGAAAGTTTAGTAAAAATATGCATTTTTTATATTGTCTAAGAGTACATTTAAAGGTAGGTACCAATATAATGCTTACGCTTTTATAGAAACAAAATTGTATAACAACTATGTACTTAAACGCAGTATTTCGCGACCGAAACAACAATTTATCTGATTTTCCGTACAACGATTAGTACAAATTTCAGTTGTGACGTCATACCTGTGTGTCTATCAATATGAAGCGTTTTGCGCTGCCGCCAGCGAGGTCAATCTTTGTCTTAAATTTTTGGGTATTTATATTTATATTCTTTAATTGTACTTGCTCCCATACAAACATTTGTTCCTCTCCAAAAACTGGTTCGAATGACATCATAAAACAATCTTAGTCATTATCCCTATTTTTAGGTTGTCGGTCTTGGGATTGGGTGCCAAAGCGGACCCCGGGCTTTAGCCGGGGTCCGGGGTCCACCATCTGCCTGGATTGCGTCATCTAACCAAATTTTGCGCTACTTCAATCCGATTCGTCCCTGCGTCTTCCTTCCCCGTCTTAACGTCCTCCTTTCATCGGATTTGTGGTCTTCTTCTAGGTCCATTTGTACCCCAAGAACGCTTTGCCCCGTCAGCCATATGTCCTGCACACTGCCATTTCAGACTTGCCTAGAATTGCTGGTGACCTTTCCAATACAAGTGTTTGTCTTTCTATCTCTCAGCGTGATCCCGAGGAATTTGGGAGCGGTTCATCATTATTATCTTACGCTTTGGTCCACCTACCGTCACGCAGCCAGGCAATATTTCCTGCCCAACTTCATTTGAGTTTAGTTACGAGTATGACTGTTTTGACGTTTGACGTGGACATTGAAGCGGTTAGATGTGGCGATTTAACATAATTGCGTTACTTTGTATAAGTTAACACATTTGGGTAGAAGGGCACTGCCGAATGTCTTCTCGTTCGTATTTGAGCAGCCCAACAGTAGAAGTACCTCCTACCTTACAGACGACCGCGGTCGTAATAGCACCATTTAAAAATGCCTATATGTATGTGTATGCTCTGTAGGTTGTGGTGTCGTGTTCCTGGTGGTGAGTCACCAGAGCTTTAATTTAACGTTAGTTAGACTAATTACCGAAAGTCCAATCGAGTTGAAGTTTTGTACACTAACGTGCGTCCGATGGCAAGCTTGTCTGGCGAACTAAACTACACTAGATAAACCCGTCTTGTTTAGACTACTCTTACTAGTAGGTTGATCACATGATTTCATTGTACTGTACGTACGTCAGAGGGATAATCAGGTAACGTTTTGAACGCGCGTAAGGTAGATCGAACTGTAAATTTTGGTAACGTCATTACTAAGAACAGTCTTGAACTCATAATTTAGTTTTTCATAACAGTTTCCTTCATAATGGACATATATCATAATTGTGTTAGTCTTAATATCATAACTAAGAACATACTTCAACTCATATTTGAGTGTATTTAATACTTTTTTGCAAGCAAGTTTTTACGCTCTTTTATAAAAAAAATAACCTTGAAGACGAAAGCGGGAGCAAAGCTCCCGCTTCCGTCTTCTAACCTATCCGCGATCCCAGTCGGTTTTGCCACTAAGTCCCTGTTCCCTACTGCCTACTTGAACTTATACACCACTATCTTGGCATTAGTTGATCTCAGAGAAAAGTTTATTTGACGTTTTATGCTTATTTTGACCATCGGCCATTTATTTTTATTAATCTTAATTGATTTTTGGTTGTTCTTTATTAATACAAAATTTAGCAATAACGTAAGTAAAGAAATAAATATGATATTAAACTATATTGCTAAAAATCGTTATGATATAAAAGTATATAAACATACATAGTAGTAACAGAGATACTTTTGTTGAATAACATTATGAATATAGGCAATTCAGAGTTACGATAGTTATTAGCACAAATAATTATGAATAGTGATCATTATGAGATAAAATTGTATGAGAAAATTTTTCGGAAATCCAATAATCAAAGTTGCAATTTTATATGAACTTTGGCGCACCCGTCAATTTTCCATATAAAAATTGACATTTAGATCTACCTGACGCGCGTACAATGCGTTTCGTGATCGGGCTGAAGCAGGTAAAACAAAATGACACCTTTTGTATGGGAAAATGACAGTTGAGTTGTCCTAACGTGCGTTTGAAAAGTTACGTGATCACCCCTCTGTTAACAAGTGCAATGCAAAAAGTACAATCGGCGAAAAAGGCGTTAGCGAAAAATGTTACCACCGGATTTGAGGAAAACTTATAAAACAACGATTACGACTAAAATACAGAAATGTGTGCCACAATATCAAGTTAGAGAGTTAGTTTTCTTTCTCACATGTTTGTAGCGGGTTTTCATTTGTTCCTTCGTTAATTGAACAAGAATTCAGGAGAATCACCACGAACTCATCCGTCGCTTGGTTTGCTGTTCTGGGGGCCCTCTGGTCATGTATTTCTCGCTAGAGTCGCGTTTAGTGGAGCTTTGAAAATCCAAAACCGAATCGCGACACGAGATTATCATTCTAAACTTTAGACTGATAATCTCGTGTCGCGCTTCGGTTTTGGATTTTCAATACTCCAGCTATTTCTTTGCGAGCTGCAACGATGCGCGGTAAAGCAGAGATTGCCATATCACACTCAGCGTTGCTAGCTTTTCCGAAGCGTTTAGTTTCATCTCCGTCAAACTAGCTATACGATTGAAAATAAATCAATTTCAAAATGAATGAATACGCTGTGTTTTGGGCAAGAACGTTAAAAAATCTGCACAGTGGTAATCAGCTTTAACTTTGCGCCACACGCGTAACAAACCTGATAGCCAGCCGAAAGTCTTTTTCAAGCATTGGCTACTCAAGGATTCCCCAAATGAGTTTCGACAACTTTCTAACTGCAGTGGATCCCATTGTTTTAAAAGAGGTGCCGAATCTACGGAACCCTAACTGTTTGGGATAGTTTGAACAAGCGATGTAAGAGTTTCTTTTGTTGATTGTTTTTATATTGAGATTGAGTGAGGTATCTATTTGCTTTGTACAAGACGGTCTGCCTGTTGGGAAGTAGACACTGTGGCCTATGGACGCTTTGAATAGGTTTTATGTTACGGTTGAAATTTACCTGTTACTAAGTATGTATGTATCTCTATATCAATCACTAATATAATGGTATAGTTTGTTAGCCACAAGGAGAAAAGACTTGCCTCAGAAAATTGTAACCAAAATGAAAATTGTTAAGAACTCTGCTGGTTATAAGGATATAGGACTTTTCAATAGATTAGCCGTTAAATTAAAGGAAATCTTAAATATAACTGGGTTTAAAACTAAGTCGAAGGCTTTTTTACTAAAAAGGAGAGGAATTTAAGGAAAAGAAATGGTAACTCTCTAGAGCTGTTATTAACATTATTTATTTTCTAGAGTGTCTTGACATTTAATAATTTGTACCTATCTCTTTTTTAA
This sequence comes from Epinotia ramella, assembly GCA_947578815.1. Classification (NCBI taxonomy): domain Eukaryota; kingdom Metazoa; phylum Arthropoda; class Insecta; order Lepidoptera; family Tortricidae; genus Epinotia; species Epinotia ramella. The sequence continues at coordinate 6,461,589 of OX388213.1, forward strand.
ATTCTTTATAGATAACGCAATGAAATTATTTCTTAGTAAATTTGACCATGTAAAATGGTGGATTCGACGACCTCTGTAGCCTAGTTGGTAGTGCAGCCGGAGGTCCCGGGTTCGAATCCCGGTAAGGGCATTTATTTGTGTGATGAGCATAAATATTTGTTCCTGAGTCATGGATGTTTTCTATGTATTTAAGTATTTATTTATCTATATAAGTATATATATCGTCGTCTAGTACCCATAGTACAAGCTTTGCTTAGTTTGGGACTAGGTCGATTTGTGTAAGATTGTCCCCAAATATTTATTTATTTATTTATAAAATAATTTATTTTAACATACATATATATATATTTACTGTAGTAAATTACTTTGTAAATGATTGTGACATTCTAATGTGTAATGTTAATTTATATTAACAATGTATGTTGGTGATGAAATGAAATGTTTAACTTAGAATTTCGAAAACGCTCTTAACGTGGGATCTATTGTTGCTAAATATGAAAGGATAAGATAACAAAGAGACGTCGTAAAACTGAACGGAGTGTGAGTAATAACAACTATTTCTATTGTTTATGCGTAATTGTAGTACCGCCCTACTTGAAGATAACGACTAAGCAAAATAGTAGTAAATGAACTTACAAGTTGAATGGATAAAAAAAATGGATATAATTTATACTAGCTTATTTTTTGTATGTGTAACGGATTTATTATCAATTAAATAGTTACCCAGCGACAGACTTTTTTAAATTATTTAGTTGTTTTTCAAAACCGTATTTTGCCTGGAGTAAAATATGTCGGTTATGATTTATTTATTTTCATTTGGAGAACAAACAGATATAAAATGTACTTAATTGTATCTTACAATCAAGTTTACAAATGATCACGCACTTAGCTCCTCGATAGGTCCCACTAAAACATAATAAAATAATTATATATACTTAGTTGGTTTTATTTTTCGTAATTTTTGAGTAAAACAAACTATAATCCTGGAATGCAATCTGTGACAGATTTTGTTTTGAGGCTCGCATTAAACTTGCTCAAAAAAAATAAAGTTCCGTTACTAAATATTAGTTTAACATTAATTAATCCAAACTCAAATGTGAGACACATTCGCCGCAGTGTACACAGGTTTCAGTACAGCAACTGTTTATGTTGTACAGTATTTGTTGAAGCTCGTGCAAACAGAGTTTAGAAGTATAACTTAGTGTCAATAGTGTAACTGTAGCAGAGCTGGGTAAATTACCTATACCTTTTGGCCTGTGACTATGTCCGTTAAGAATTCGTGATACGTTGGCATATAAGACATGTGGCAAAAACTGTGGTAAGAGGATAAGTGCCAAAAAAACCTTTCGGGTGCATTCACGACCGCTTTAGCGTAGTCGGTTGTGACGCTGCCTTCGAAGCAGATGTCCTGGATTCCAGTCCCGGTAAGAGCATTTATTTTTGTGTGATGAGCAAGAGTATTTATTTAATCATGGAAGTTTTTATGTATTTACTAACTACTACGTAGGTACTAAGTTCGGCCCGGGAATTCGTCCGCGTGGAACTCGTTTATATCGTAGCACACTTTCACCCCCAATTTCGTCGATGATTGCTGGGATTTAAAGTATTCTATATGTTAATCCAGGCTGTACACATATGCATGCCAATATTAATATTAATCCTTTGAGTCGTTTTTTGCGTGAGTTACTTAAACATCCAAGCATCAAAACTTTCGTATTTATAAGGTTAGTAGGATTTATCCATTATACGTTTGTATTTCGATGTTTATTACCCATATAGCAGGTATAAGCTTTGCTTAGTTTGGGACTAGGTATATTTGTGTGAAATTATCCCCAAAAACAAAAACACTAAAGTATACATGCAATTCAAAAGCAAGAAATGCAATTCTGGTAAAACTCCACATTGCACGGTGGTATAAAGTGGCAAACACAGTAATACGTTAGAGCCATGTGCGAGGCTGTGAGGATGAGAGGTTGTGAGGCGGTGAGGCGGTGAGGCGTCATTAAAACGCGCAATAGATCGAGCAGTCACGCTGTTCACAATGCAGCTAACGATGAGCTACGTGTAGCGTCAGTAGGAACGTATAAAACTGCGACAACAGTATGTTTTTTTATATTTGGTTATTATCACACAACCTTAGTTCCATCATCATCATAATATCAGCCGAAAGACCACTGCTGGTCATAGGGTCCCCCAATGAGGATCACAATGAATGGTCCTATTTTTTTCACGTAGAGGGAATGCTATTACGCATCCCCCCGAGCCCGAGGATGGCTCATTGTGGGGGGTATGTGGGACTCCTTTGAGGGAAGGGAATACCCACAATGACCGGTCCTGCGCCGACCGCATCCAACGGGCTCCCGCGACCTTTATAATTCTCAGACGTAACTTTTCGTACCATTTTTCCATACAGAAACTGACATTTAGATCTACCTGACGCACGTAGGTACAATGCGTTATGTAATCGACCAGCCCTGACACATCACTGACAACTGGGGTTGTATTGCGTATGATACATTAGAATGTTCTACACAATTTTGTTTCTGTTTATGTTGAAAATCGTGTGTGATGCCTATTAAAACGTTTTAATATCAAAATGTACATTGGCTTTTTAGTATAAAAGCTGTTCACTTAAAAACAAACAAACAAAAAACCAAACGTGCAAACAAATCCCAGTAATTAATTTAATATTAAAAAAAAAAAAAAAAAACATAATTAGATATATTGTATAGTAGTATAGTATATTGTGTAATGTAACAAGCTAATTATAATTATTTCATGTTATTCCTCGCCTTGTAATATGATCCCAGTTGGTCGAAATATATATATATTTTTTTTTTTTTTTTTTTTTTTTTTTTTAAATTCTTGTCATATGAATATCTATCAATCATTTTCAAAATGGAAAATCGCTGTTTTATATTTATTTATTTCCATCAAAAGACACACAGTATAACAGTTAATTTGTAAGGCACTGTGAAATTTATAAATTATTACAATTAATAATTCGAATTGAAGGAAAAATTTAAAAGTTCCGGCTCGGAGCATTAAAATTATCAATTTTTCCTTTAATTCTAATTTATAATTTCGTTAGCAGGGTTACTGCTTAATACAAAATTAATTTATTACAATTATTATCAATAAGTACGAAAAGCAAAGAACATCAGTACTTAAGTATATAAGCAATAGATAACTGCCGTGTATCCATCGCCTCTTAAATAAATATTCATTGAGAATGTTTTTGTAGCTCCAAATCCGTTTAACCCGTAGACTTTGACCCTTGCCATTGAAAGATTTTGAAATAAAGACTATTTTGATTTTGGTATCAGTTCACTACTATTCAGTTGAGTGCAAGTTGGCTATAGACTTACGTTCTCAATAGCTTAGAGAGATCGGTAGGTACCTTGCCCCACGCCCTGTAGCCCGGGCATTAGAATACGGCTGCGGTATCCCCTGCCTGTCGTACAAGGCGACTAAAAGGGGTCCTCGGGGTGGTATACAGTTCAGATGGGGCTGCAACCGCAAAAAAAAAAAGGTAGGACCCACAGAGGCATGACGCTAGGACGGCACTGGTGGTGCGTTCCGTAGGAGATCCCAGAGCCGTCCGAAATGCGTCGAGGAGGACCATTGGGGTGTTTATAGTCGGTGCGAGTCCGACATAACCTCCGCGCTATCCCCGTGGCGCGGAGGTATCCATAAAGTATTTTCCTCGGACAAAAAAAAAAGCTACCTTGCCCCATCGTTCCCGGTGAAGAGTATATTAAATTCTCTTCAGTTTTCTTACGAGTATGTATAAGTCTGATGAAATGCTACTTCGATATCTTATCGCAAAAAGGCAATTATTTTACAAGTTCCTAAGCTAGTCTGCTGCCACTACGTCTTCAAGGGATCCAGCAGATCAGCAGCACTCGCCGGCTTTTAGCGCGATTGCTTCTCAGTGCCTGCCTACAAACGCACAAAACGTCGTATCTTACTTTGGAATCACTGTCCCTTAAGCTTTTTTGTAGGCTAAGAATTCACCGCAGATTAAACAACGCGACACAGTTTGCATCGTAATGTTGGCTAAATTGATACGCGCACAGTTTTAACTTAATGTGAGATGTACGTGTTTTATTCCCTATTTAACATGGAAATTGTTATGTCTCGGCTTAGTACATTTAAGACGTGACGGTTTAGACGCGAGCTTGAGTGGAACATAATTGGGGATCAGCACGCTTAGCACAAGACGGCGCGCGAGCTCTCTCGCGCGTCAAAATGCGATACAAGGAGCGACATAGCGAAACCGTAGCACGAGACGCTTCTTGTCTCGCGGTCATATGTCAAAGCGATTTTTTTTTGTCGCTGACAGTTGGACGCGAGACACTCTCGAAACTCGCAGCACAAGTGCACTTTAGAGCGACAAAATATATCGCTTTATTCGCGTCTCAACGTCAAAACGCGAGACATTGTCTTCGAGATGTGGAGCCCGCGACAGCGATAATAACTTGATAATTTGACTCACAAGGAACAAGAGCAAACATTTTTTTTATTAATTTTAAGTTAATTAGGGACACATACGTAAATGTAATGATATTTAGTGTCCTTTTTACTACCTATACCTAATTTGATTAAATTTGAAAACCATTCATTTAATAACTGCTTGTAAAATATTCAAAGAAAATATTGTGACTGTCTAGAGCTGCCATAAGCCAGATTCAGAATTCTAATAATGCTTTGGGGGGCATGACACCGTTTGGGGACCCCACTGTGGTCAGATTTCAGCACAATTTTGGTAAAGACTCAATGCTTTCCCGGATCCGCTACCTACTTAGGTAGGAACCGATAGTCAATAGCTGAAGTAGGTATGTTAAAAGTTTTTCAAAATCAAGTGTAAAAGTGTTAACTTACTTTTGCTGTTGACTAGGTATAGATTAGGCTAGGTATACTTACCTAGGTACTTTTAGGAAGTATAATAAATTGCTTGCTTAGATTAGTTATTTCCCGTCACAAGTCATGCAGTCTAATACCTAAATTAATAATGATTATTAAGGATGATGCACAATATATCGCTAAAGTAATGGAATGATCTACAGTTACTCATTGAATTTTCCGACGCGACAGCCCTCTTTCTAAATGATAAGTAGGACTTACGTGCAAGAACAACGAGGGTTAAAACATGCTGAATTGAGGTGAGGTATTACCTACTTACAAAAGCATCATATGGGTACCTAGGTGCATACAACATAATCTTGGAAGTTGTTTTTCAGTTTTTGGTTTGGAAGGAGGTAGGTATCAACTTTCGACTTTTAGCTTGCAGAAAACCGCAGACTACTTGCCCTGTGGGTGTTGTGTTAGGTGTTCTGTTATTCGCTACACGCTAATGCGGCTCACCCCGCCGTTCACCCGTCACGAAACTAGACCTCTACCTACGCTTATTTACTATGCATCGCGGTGTCAAGATATATTTGTGGGTGAGCTTAAAACAAGTTACAGAATAAGGTGGCAGGGCACCCGAGAACCCGCTATTTTGAGAGTGAGGGTCCTACAATCGTCTCTGGTGGACAACACAGTGAAGTCGATCGCTTGTTTTCCACCGTCGCGGTATTACTTAATCATTTTCTCTCAAAAAATGGTAGCTTTTATTGTTGACTGTACTTTTTTTACAGTCATGAACAGCCAACTACTAGAGAGGGTTCCAATGAGCTCAAATACGACGGGGGACTATCTGGTGTAGTTTAGAAGTTGCTATGGCAACCTTCAGTCTCCACCATCAGCTCAGCTCGGTGTGGCCATAATTTTGCCTTGTCACCGTCACTGAGTATAGCAAATTTCAGCCCTATTGGTTTATAAAAAGTATATTTAGTAACTGCTTGATGACCCCAACATACAAACTAATAAGGCAAATTAAATATAAATTAAAAACAGAATTTATATCACTTTAGTAATAGTGAAGTGTTCATATAAATAAATCCACAATAACAATAACTTAATGACAAGGAATTAATAGACAGCTGTTAGCTAAACTACCTATCCTTACCCCTATACACATTGGTCAGTGTCAGTCAAATAATAACAATAACCTGTTTTCTTATGCTTTATTACTGATCATACACATCATTAACAATACAATAGGTTTTATGTAACGTAACTACTAAAGTATGCCTACCTATACTATACTTAGTGTGAAAACTGAAAGGTTAAAATTTATATGACAAGTCCTTTCTTGATTTGAACCAGACTAAAATTAGGGACCGTTTCAACATGAATTGTCTTTCAGCTTTATAATACTTAGTACTATGATGACATTGATGACTATGAGTTTGATACTTACCTATATTTTTATTTTTGAATTATGAAAATATCACTACATTTCCATTGGGAATTTTATGAATATTAGTTTAGTAGCTAGAGGAATACTTGATGTTGACCTACAATTATTACAAAGGCGTTTACATTATGTTTTAATACAACTATGCCATACAAGAAAATTGAATTAAGTTAACAAGATAATAGATGTGTAGGTACTAGGGGACATAATAATAATAAAAATAATAAATCAGCCTATATACGTCCCACTGCTGGGCACAGGCCTCGTCTCATGGATGGGAGTGTACGGGCAGGTAGGTAGTGTTAGAGACACAAATGCAAATGCTTACACAAATTGAATAAGTCCCATAGTAAGCTTACCTATTAAGGTTTTTGTATTATGAGTAACTAGACAATGATATATGAGTTGTTACTTATGTCAGTGTTAAAGAAAAATATATTTCATTAAAAACATGATAGAATATATACGAATATAAGTTTAAAACCAGATTTCAAACTAAAATTAACTTAAAAATAACCTACCAAAGACTAAAAATATCCTTCTAAATTGGGCAAGTCTTTGTGCGAGAACGCTGGCATTGATGTAATCATATATGATATGCTATCAATATAATTGCCCTTACTGGCATTTTACAGCCATTGTTTCATTATCCAATAGTGATACATTAGAGGAAGATAAAGGTTTTTTTGTATAATAGTCAACACTGATCGTCTTTAAAATACATTAGTGAATAGCCTCATAAGATATAGTTTTTGGTGTCCATAATGTCTGCTTCCACCGTGGCACTATATTCTTGACTTTTGAGTCTTTTGACTCCACAACCAGTCCCTGGAATGAATTGAGTATTGTTAGAAATATTGTTAAATACAATGAACAAACTGCTGTCCAAATATAATAACTGTTTGAGGAAAATTAGTTGTAGAAGGTTGACATAGTTTTTGAAGGATACTTACTCGCTGATTATGCATTGCTTATGATTCCAAACATACTTACGACAATATTTTATATTAAAGTGATTGATGAACTTTTTCTTCCTACCATCTAGGAACTCGTTACCTTCTACCTTGTTTCCATGTCTGTTCCATGTGTGTTCGTATTCGGCGAAAATCCAGCAGCTCTTCATGGAGAATATTATTATTCTAACGGACCATATTCTGTTCTCTAAGTTCCTCGATTTAGACTGATCGAAATCATCGAAATGAAGCAAAGTATTATCGTTTTTGGGCTGTCTGCATTTATTTCGATTCCGATTCCGTTTACAGCAACGCATTAAATAACTCTTCTGTTTTAAAAGTTATTGTTAGAAAGCACGAGAATCTCACGGCAGTGAGTAATGTGAGTATTATATTCTTTGCTCACGGCAAGCGAGTTCTCTGTTTAAAATACTAGATATATTATATTTTATTTTGACACTTCAATTTCTTTCACATTGACAAATTCTTTCCCGCGGGATATTTTTAAACGTCATGTACTCTGTCTCTTTCATTTTGAAGCTTTAGAGAAAGAGACAAAGTTATCGTGATTAGGGACGTTGCTAGTATAAGGCTTGCCATTCACTCTTTACTCCATGTTTTACCATCGATTCAGTGTTGCCATACAGCAATATGGCATCAGGGACTATTTTTCTGCTAAATGGCAACACTCACTGTGTCGACCGCGACAGAGCTCTCTCGCTTGGGCCGGTTTTCTCGATGTGCCAAGTGGTGCTACGAAAATCGAGAAAACTGACAGCGCGACCGAGAAATTTCGCAACCGCGAGCGAGCTGGCTCGCGCCGCGAGAGTATGTCGCGGCCGTCGTGTGCTAGAGGTGCAGGCTTATCATAATTAACTTAAGGGGACACTTGTCCTTGGTTTATTGAAGCTAGCTTTCCAGGTGCAGATATGGGAAAGTTTGATTCCTGTTTAACATTTTTGATATTGAATAACTTGAAAAACGTTAATACAGAATTAATTATACATTTTTAAAGAGAGGTCTGTAAAAATACAAAACCCGACACTTCATCCTCATTAAAACTTTTATACACCCGAAACTCATACCTATTCATACATACTGAACTTATCTATAAAGATATGCGTTTTTATATAAAACTGAGGGCGCCACTGTGCGGTTAAGTGGTTGATTTCAAAAGCTCCTCCTAATTTATAATTATTTAATAAGAAAAACATATATTTTAATTACAATTTACTGATAATATTACATATAAACACCAGATTAAAGAAGTAAACAAAATTAATCGAAGAAAATGGCACCATTAGCAAAACTGACGATAAATGCGGCGGCCGTTACAAGGTTGGTGGATGAAATTTCAAATTTAAAGGACGAAATAAGTGACATGAAAGACCAGATAAAGTGCTGTTATAGTGTTATACGCGAACAAGAAAAACTACTCACATACCAGAGCCGATGCATGCAGACCATCCTAAGCACTATCACCAACAACACTGACACCCCTTATGGGCCACTTAATGAGTCCGGTCCTCAGGGCTTGATATTCGTAAATGATGAGGCACCAGGTGACGATGAATTTCGGCTAATAACATCCCCAATAACACCTGTAGCCCAGTCCCATAGCCATGCAGCTAGAAATTCTGCGGCCACTAGCCCTGTATTACCAGCGGTCAAGTCGGTCCCCTCGGTTAAACCCTCGACTTCGTCATGTACCGAGTCCAAAACACCAGAACCTGCGCCTGCAGAAAACGGTAATGAGCCTGAGCGGCGCCGCACCCGGCCGCGACGGGCGGCCGCACTGGCCCAAAACAAGCAGAGCATACGAAAGGTTGGGGATATCGCTGCTGCTGTTCCCGATATGGCTAATGCTGTTCTTTCGTCACCCGCTGATCCACCTCGAGCTCCAACCACCTCCAGTCTGCGTGCTGCTGCACCCCGAGTCGTGAGTCTTCACGTATATAACCTCAGTGAGGACTCCACCACAGAGGATGTGGTCCGCCACGTCCAGGATCATATGGGCATCACGGCACCGGTGTGCCAGCAGCTGGTAGTCACGCGTGGAAACTACACATCCTTCCGTTTGGATGTGCCAGCCGACAAGGTCAAGGTCGCCAGGAATGCAGCAAATTGGCCAGAAGGTGTAGCTGTTCGTTTCTTTAATGTTGTACAGCCAAAACAGCAAAAAAACTCCACTGCACAACGAGACAACACGTCACCGACGTAACTTCACAATTTGTAGTCTTACACCAAAACGTTAGGTCAATTTCTAGTAAAACCTCATTGCTCGAGTTGTTATGTTCTGATTGTAATATTAAACCTGATATTCTAGGCTTAAGTGAAATTTGGTGTCGCAAAAGTGATTTAAACTGCGTGAGGGTATGCGGGTACTCGCTCGCGAACGGATTCTTTTTTTTTTTTTTTTTTTTTTATGATATAGGTGGCAAACGAGCAGACGGATCACCTGATGGTAAGCGATTACCGCCGCCCATGGACACTTGCAACACCAGAGGTGTTGTGAGTGCGTTGCCGGCCTTTAAGATGGGAGTACGCTCTTTTCTTGAAGGTTTGAAGGTCGTATCGGTCCGGAAATACCGCAGGCGACAATCCATTCCACAGTTTAGCTGTGCGAGGCAGGAAGTTTCTGGAGAAGCGCACAGTTGAGGACTGCCAACCATCTAAGTGGTGAGGATGGTAATGTTGTCGCGTTGGATTCTGCCGCGACCGCGCCGATGCGCATGGTGGGGTGGCTTTGTTTATACGCGAAGGTATACGATATAAACAACGGAATGACCTGCATAGCCTCTGCGTGCCATATCACATAGAATTTACTGCTATTGAAATATCATGTTTACATCTAATTATAATTGTATTATATAGGACATGTAATGGTGAATTTGACATTTATTTAGAACATCTTGAATTATTATTAAGTAAGCTAACTGACGAAAATAAAAAGTTTCTCATAGTTGGCGATCAAAATGTGGATTATTTATCGGACAATAGTTTGAGACGGCAGGTCGACGACTTACTTAGTTGCTATGGTTGTGAGAACACTGTCACTTTCGTAACACACACTCGCGTAACATCTGACTATGCATCATCAATTGATTGCGGCATAGCGAACTATGCCCGCGACCTTATCAGTGTATCACCAGTGGACACTGCCATTAGTGATCACAACGCGCAGCGGTTTGTGTTGACTGTTGAACAGGTTTCTCACAAAACAAAAGCGGATAGGATAGTTGAACGTCGGATATTTAATAGCGAATCCATATATTTATTTTATTGCGACATTTCTAATTATAATTTTAATTTTATATATGACGAAACTATAAACATTGACTACAAATTTGATAAATTATTTAACATATTGACATATTATATGAATATTCATTTCCCCATAAAACAGCTACGGTTAAATAATAAATCGAACATACCATGGGCAACTGACGAACTGTTTGGATATATGCAAAAGCACAGAGATCTCCATGAAATAAGACGTCAATATCCACACAACCGTCTTATATCGGATTGCATTGAGCATTATTCTCAACTCAAAAAATCCGAGACACTAAGAGTTCGAAAGTCGTACATTGAGAATAGGCTCAAGGAAAGTAAAAATCCTTCCAAGGAAATATGGCGTGTTATAAATGATGAAATAGGATCGAAAACAAAGTCTCAAAATATCTCTTTGAAAAAACAAGATTCAATCGACTACATATCCTCCGAATCAATTCCAAATGCATTTAATACACATTTCCTGAATATCACTGCTAAGTACACGCTACAGAGCGATGAGTCACGATCCAAACAGTGCGTCAGTAGGCACCTGGGTGGCTCCGATATACCAACATTCACACTTCCAATAGTTACAAGTGAACTAATGGATAAAACTATTAAATCTATGCTTAAGACCCGTACAACTGTTGACATTTATGACATATCTTTAAATATTATATTATGCGTGTGGCCAATTATATCTGACATTTTAATAATTCTAATAAATGCTATGTTTCAAAATGGAGTATACCCAAGTGCGCTAAAAAGTACTCGAGTCTGTCCGGTGTATAAAGGAAAGGGCGACAGGGATGATGTAACAAATTACAGACCTATAACGATTGTGCCCACCATTTCGAAATTAGTGGAGTCCATTCTTTCATCTTCTCTAATGACCCACTTAGAAAGAAATGATTTGCTCACTGATAATCAATACGCTTACAGACAAAATAGATCCACCACAACGGCGGCACTCAAAATCATTGATTGTGTTGTGACTGGTCTGGATGGTAGGTACAAAATGGCTGGCATACTGTGTGACTTATCGAAAGCATTCGATGTTATAAATCACAAATTGCTCATGACAAAGTTAGGTCTTTATGGTATTGTCAATTCTGCCCACAAATTGTTAACATCATTCCTGTCTGATCGCAAACAGGTAGTGAAAATTTCTAGCAGCGGCAAAATGCTCACTTCTGATACTGGTTCTATACACTTGGGTATTCCACAAGGATCAGCAATTGGCAATACTTTATTTTTATTATTTGTTAATGATCTACCATCAGCAATCACGAGTGGCCTTTCTGTATTATTCGCTGATGACACAACTGTCGTAGTTAGCGCAAGGACTCATGAGCAGCTTGCTGAAAGGATCCGCGAGGCATGTTGCCAACTGCAGACGTGGTTTTCCTTAAATGGCTTGCTCTTGAATCTCGCTAAATCAAATATCATGCTTTTCTCAGGTCGTAACTCCACAGCGCCCCTGTGCATTGCTGATGGTCCGATGCCATTATGTAACGAGTGCAAATTTCTGGGCTTTACACTTGATTCGAACCTTAACTGGAAGGGCCATGTCGACCAGCTGTGTGGTAGACTGAGCAGTGCTGTATTTGCTCTAAAAAAGCTAAAGCCGCTGATATCCAAAAAGTCGTTACGGTCCGTATATTTTTCACATATCCACTCGTTAATATCATACGGTATAGTGATATGGGGCAATTCTACGGATGCCAATCGAGTATTCATACTCCAAAAACGCGCTATCCGAATACTGGCTGGAGTAAAGCACAGGCATCCGTGTAAGAAACTTTTTGAAAGTAACGGCCTCATGACGCACTACTCACTGTACATATATGAAGTGTTGATGTTCGTGAGAAAGAATCTGCCAATGTTCAAGCGTGTTGAGGTCACGGGCAAACAGCTCCGATCCACAGGGAGACTCAGAACGGTCCCGCGTCGCATGGCACTTTCATGTAGGAATCCTCGAGTGATAGGCCCAACCTATTACGAACGACTACCCGCCGCATTGCGAACAGAGTCATCTGACGAAACATTCGAACGCCAACTGAGAAACTTTTTATTGAAAAACGCATTATATTCAGTAAAGGAATTTATGGACATTAAACATTAATAATATCACTGTTTTTGACATTGTAAACTATATCGTTATTTGTATTTTTTGAATTTTTCGTTTAAGTATAGTTTGTAATCTGACGTTCTTTATGTAATATTATCTTAGTCATTTATTTACTTTTGCCTATTAATTAATTGTGAGTATAATTTAAACCAAATGCAACTTGACATTTAACTACAATTCTTATTCTCTTTGACGATCATAATATAAATTCATATAGATTAAGCTAGCTTTAATTTATATTGTAATTGTATATTGTGAAATAAATAAATCTATCTAAATCTATAATCTTACTAATTAAAACAAATGTTATGTTTTTTGGCCTAAATTTGATCAACTTTGATGCCAAATATCTCGAAAACAATGAACTTTGAAGTAAATTTGGGATACTATATTGCTGAAAGCCGTTGTTGTTAATATAATAAGCTACAAAAAACATGAGAAAACTAAGGGATTCAGATCGAAGGTCATTGGCGTATGGGAGCCCCTTAACGCTGGCACATTTTTGTAACTTGATAGATAAGAAAACTAAAATTTTAGTTAGTTTATTTCTGTTTGTCTGTTGTACGATCCAGCGGTAATTGTTTTAACGTAGGTTTTCACAACTACATAATATGTATCTACCTGCCTACGTTATACGTATAATGTATTATCCATGAACAAGACCGTATTACAAAGGCGTGTTTTCGTTGATGAATTCGGCTGATGAGGAATAATTTAATGTGTACTAAGCATGTTGTTTGTGTCTTCATATACGAGTATGTCTCGATCCTTTCATATGTATCCCATTTTGCCGGTGTCAATAACGCGCTATTTCCATACCGACGTAAGCAGAAATCGCTTTTGTTAATGCCGACAAAGCGGACCTTAAGCTTGTAGATGACACATTACGTGTTTGCGAGGACGTCGAAGAAGAATAATATGGTCCCAAAATTGATTCAATTAGGTACCACCAGAAAACATCAAATTGTATCCCGGCTGTGTCATTCTGCATCTAAGTACGACCTTCTATATGCGCAAGGCTTCGCCGCGGGATGAGATATAGAATATGTCTAGACTAGTCTAGCACTCTATCAAAGGCGAAATAAATTTTGATATCAGAAGTGGGTTTCTGGAGATTGCCCTCTACAAACAAATTGGCAATATCAAAGCCCTGTTTAAAATATTAGCTCAGCTAGTTTAGACTAGTGTAGATAAAAACTAACAAATCTTATTATGATAAAAAAAAATGATTTTGCAAGCGCATCACATATAAAGGTATATATATATATATATATATATATATATATTTTTACCTCCGGGCCTCCCTCTTTTTCTTCCACACATCCCTGTCCTGGGCAGACTCCCGCCAGTTATGGTCAAAGACGTCAAGCTCGTCTCGCCATCTCCTACGTGGTCTACCGAGACGCCGTATTCGGTTCTGTGGGACCCAATTGGTGGTAATTGTAGCCCACAACGCTTCTGGCATGCGGCAGACGTGCCCGGCCCAGTCCCATTTAAGTTTTGCGGCTGTTTGTGCTACGTCAGCTATCTGAGTTTTGGAACGCAGTATTGTAATGCGATCCGTTAATTTCACGCCCAAAATACTGCGTTCCATGGCTCGATGACAAACCTTGAGGGCAGATTTCTGAACTTTTGTCAAAGACCAAGTTTGTGCTCCGTAGGTAAGGATTGGAAGAATGCACATGTCCATGAGTTTGCGTTTTAATGACATGATATATATAAGATAAATATTGCCTCTATTGTTTTGTACATAATGTTAAACGAACCGTCCCTCCCTGGCGTTTTGCCAGAAGCAACATATATGAAGGCGGCCTATTAATTAAGCTAACAACTTGGGTAAACAACGCATAAGGCGGCAAATGTTACGATATTACCCCATATTTTATATTGATGGAGATAATGTTTTAGTAATGGTGAGATTAAGATGAATCAGTGTCAACGGGAAAGGCCAAAACAATGTAATATATATTTTGATTATCGAGGCATTATAATGGAGTTTTCTAAAATTAAGTACACAAACACACAAGTTGTGGCAACAACTTTCGAAGAGAAATCTCAAATCCCTGTTTTTCCCAGAAAGTTACTTTTTTGAGCTCGTTCCATATTTATCCTTATACGACTAGCATAATGCGTGTGTGAACGCACAAATAAATAAGAACAACCTGTCACTGCGATATCACATGTTGACAATCTTTTATGCCCACATTTATACTAAAAGTGGTACTGGAACACAAGTGTCCTGTGTTCTGCCTACCCATTTTAGGGATAAAGGCTTGAATGAATGTATGTATAAATAAGAAAAAGTCCGTAGGTACTAAAACGTAAGCTTTTACCTGCAGATTTGTAAATGTATATTTACTAGTGTGTAACCGGCTAACCGCCATATACTCGTACGAGTATACGAGACATAAATTGAACGGAAATATAGGCTCGCGATTCATTGTGGGAGAAAAAAAATGAGATCTCGTTGCCGCACGAAAATGATCAAGAGATCATTTTCATGCGGCAACGAGAAATCCAGTGTAGGCCTTCCTGACGACGAGCATGTATGCAGAATGTAATGAAAGTAAATGAAGCAAGAAAGGTTTGTCAAGATCGTAGCACCTGGAAATCCGTGATCTCTGCCTAGCCCTCCGGGAAAAAGGCGTGATTATATGTATGTATGTATGTACCCTTCCTGACTCATGTTATCCACTCTGTACAAAGTTGGTGCGACATCAAATGGGCACTTAAAGGCATGTGCGGTTTTCCGATATCTAAAAATGTCGGCCCGCGGCTATGGTCGACACGGCTATCGATATAAAGGATTGGCAGTGCTTTGTGAATAAGTTTTGTGGGAGGAAAAATGTAGACTGTGCATCTACTTACCTACCCTCTTAAACCGTTTACAGATTTTTGTTCCTCGTTAAAAAAAATGTTCCTAAAGTTTTAGGAGGCATTTTTATGCCATGACACAGGAGGGTAGCAAAGGCGCATTCAACTTCAAATGAGCGTTCAAAGCCAGTGCTTACAGGCTGAATTGTTTATGACTTGTAATGTCTTAGGGACTACATCTTTAAGTTATACTGAACAACTGTTACAGAGATTCAACCGCTAAATGTTGCCAGTGACAACAAATCCACCCTGTATTAATAATAAATTGGAATTCCGGTACGATTCCTATTCCTAAACAAGCAATATTTGTATAGGTATATATTTGTAATCACGTTCTCCAAACGGCTCTAACAATTTCAATGAAATTTGGAGCGTAAGGGTTTACGGGGGCGAAAAATATATCTACTCGTAGCTGGGTCTCATGTCTCGGAAAATTGGTGTTCTCCGTATTTTCTCTATGTTTACCAGAGCAGAGCTCGGTCGCCCAGGGAGGGACTGTATCTAATAATAGCAACTTACATCCGTTCATCCGTAGCACACATTAGTTTAATGTGTAACAAACTGAATTATTTTTCACTCCTAACACAATTTTTATTCGAATATATTTAAGTTTTCCTTTTCCCCAAGAAAAGGAATAATCCGGCTCGCTATCCGAAATGATACACAAGGCTCCATTTGTAATGTTATGTTATATCATTTATGAATCTGATGATAATACTCTCCCGGTGACAGAAACGGTTATGGGACATCGTAACCATATTGCTACGATATTGTAACTAGAATGCATATGGACTCACGTTCCTAATTACTTGGTCTAGATTCGTAATAATTGAGCATGATTTGGTACAGTTGCCGTGAAATATAGGGAAGTCTTGCTATCCTACTATCCTACTATACTACGAATCCTACTAATCTACTAATCCTACTATACTACTAATCCTACGACCCTACTAATTCCACTATACTACTAATACTACTATCCTACTAATCCTACTAATAATATAAATGCGAAAGTTTGGATGTTTGTTAATCAATCAGGCTTAAAATGCTCAACCGATTTAGATGAAATTAAGCACGAAGATAGGTAGCCTGGATCAATATACGATATTTTTTGTCCCAGTCCATGCAGACGAAGCTGCGGACGGAACCTAGTATCATCAAACCGCGATTAGAATACACATGAGCACATATGCCGTTTTTGAGTTAATACATTAAATATAACTTGTTCCAAATGAAAGCGGAAAAGCAAAGAACTAGAGACCAATATAGGAATAAATTATTGTTACCAAAGGCTAACTTAGAATTGTGTCGAAATAGTCCTCATAATAAATGTATTTTAATAATGAATAAAATTCCAAACGAAATTAAACTTGAACCTCGTAATACATTGTTTAAAATCAAATTGGAAAGGCTATACATTGAAAAATGTTACTGCGTACCTACTCGGTTAAGGATTTTTTTAATGATAAGAGTTTTTAAAATGTAACTATATTTATTTAATGTTACTATTAATTTGTAAAGAGTAAGTAGAATTAAGTATTTAGTTTTAAGTTATGTTGTGTGTCCTTTCAGGGCGTCATGGTCTGACCTTTGCAGAACAAATTGTAAAGACCTAAATTTCTATGTACATGACTAAACAATGAAATAAATAAATAAAAAATGGTAGAGTGTGCAGATAAATGAAAATAATTATTTCAGTACGAAGAAGATCTAAAATAAATAAAAAAATATATAAAAATAAAATAAAAATAAAAATAAAAATTATTTATTTTCAGATTGCATAGATCCATAGTTTGTTAGTTACAAAAAACACTTATAAAACTACATTAGTCAACTTAAACTACTTATTTTTAGGCCTTAACACATGAAGGTCGGTGTATCGGCGGAGAATATCCGAGTCCCACCTCTCTGCTATCATTTTCAGTATGCTATTTGAGCTCCCCCTCGTCTGCATCACCACAGATGCCGTCTTCTTCCGTACTATCGCATAAAAGTCCTCTACGCTAGCATCGGCAAACATCCCAGAGGCGCTGCAGAATCGGGGAAGCCCAAACAGCCTCCTGAAAATGTTGTTATATTGGATACGCAGGGTATTATATGACTTTAGCCTGAAACTAGCCCACAGGCCACACGTGTAGAAGCTTTGACAGTAAGCTCTAAACAAAGTCAGCTTCACTTGGGCACTAAGGCGTGCGAACCTGTGCGCCAGCATCCCGCCTCGGACCGACAACGCCCTGCGCTCCCGCTCGATATCGAGGTCATCTTTCAGGTCCTCGGTCACTATATGACCCAGGTATTTGAAATGCGTAACATGATTCAGAGGATCTCCGTTTAACATTATTTTGGGTGAGTAGGCTGGACACTTAATTTTACCCTTGAACATCATGAACTCGCTTTTGCCCGCGTTGTATTTCAAGCCGTGCTGTTGCGCATACCTCTCGCATGTACCGATAAGCTTTTTTAGCCCTGATACTGATGGGCTCAGCAGCACCATGTCGTCCGCATAGCTTATATTATTTACACAAATATTATCTATTCTGCATCCTGCACGCATGCTGCTGAGCCCCTCAATTAGTTCATTTACATACATATTAAACAATCGAGGCGAGGTTAGCCCCCCCTGCCTCACACCACACTTTAGCACATATGGGTCAGAATAGTCTTTAGCCCATTTTACCACGTTTATCTGGTTACTATACCAGTGCGACATGATTTCTGTCACAGCCGGATTTGTGCCTGTCTCCTTCAACTTTGACCACAGTTTATCATACGACACGGTATCAAAAGCCTTCGAAAGATCTAAGAAACAGGCATAAATAGGCGTATTCCTCTTAACATAATAGCTTACTGTATGTTTCAATGCTAATATTGCACTTTCCGTCGATAGTCCTTCACGAAAACCGAACTGGGCATCATGTAATTTAACATGTAGGTTCAAAAAAGTGTCAAGAAACCTATCTAGTACCTTTGCGGTGACTGTAGCCAAAGAAATCGGCCTATAATTACTTTTATCCGCGAGATCTCCTGTAGGGTTCTTAACTAGGGGAATGACCACAGTTTTTATCATATCAGGAGGTAAATATGTGTGCCTCAGGCAGAGCGTGAACAGCATAGATAGTAACCTCCCAATGTGCGAGCCAGCGTGTTGCAGGTGCTCAATGCTGAGTCCGTCGTGCCCCGGAGACTTACCTCTTTTCATATTAGCTACAGCTAGTCTAACGTCTTTAGCGGAGACTACGATTGACGTATTATTAAGATTGGACTCAGCATTGAACCCCTCCCCCATGGGCTCATAGGGGGGCTCCACCTTAAAATAATCCCTGAAAATGTTAGCAACATCATTGGGTTCACTAATGCCATCCACACTAGCCGACAGACTTGGTTTACAATTCATTTTTTTGGTACTTTTCCAGAATTTATTAAACTGTTTACTCGCATGTTGTGCGGCTAAAATGTCAAATTTAATCTGCTCTTGATTGTTTTGACAGAACTTAAGCCGAGATTTAAAAATTTTACGACTAGAGCACATCTTTTCATAAATAGGACCGCTCTTGGGTTTCCTATGTAATACATATGTCAGAAAATCCAACCTAGCTTGCTTGTGGCTGTTTGATACATGTTTATTCCAGCCTAGAATACTTTTAGCTTTATTATTCTCATTCGGCTTACGTACACTACTTTCTACAGATGCTCTACTTAGTGCACTTATTATGTCACAGTATAATTTATTAATAATACCTCTGTGTGAAGTATCTTGACACATATTATCAGCACAGTAGTGAAGTTCCTGCGGAAAATCAATTACTTTTAAATAGTTATTACATATCTCTGAGTATTTATCAATCTGTTCAGGGCTTCTTACTCCCCATAGCACGTTGTTACATAATTCCTTTTCCTGTATCTCTTTTGACCTAATTACTTCAATATTACATTCGATTTTTAATGGATAGTGATCCGACCAGTATACACCATATAGAACTTCGATATTATTTAACGTGTACCATGCGGAAGTACTTACCAAGCAGTGATCTAACCACCTATGGGATCCATGCGCATCACTCACAAACGTATGGGTTCCAGACTAAAGCTTAGGAAAATAACATAAATTATATTACCCATTTAAATAAAATACAAATAATTTAATATTATTCCCACATACATAACATCATCGTCTTTAGAGATATCTGTATCATCACCTGGTACAAAGAAAGTAAAATAGATAATTAGTGTGCTAAATAGTGTTAAATACACACATTCTCATTTGACAGCATATAAATAGTTTACTGCAGTACCTACCTATGTTGATAAGTACTTCAGTACGAGGAATTTCCAAGCTTTCTCTAGCGTTTGTGCTAACGGTACTTTCGAAGTGTATTCTAATCGCGGTTTGATAATATTATAAATCAAAAGATGTTTGGATGTTTGTTACTCAATCACGCAAAAACGGGCCTAAGATGAATTTTGGTATACATATGTGTAATGTTTAATGTTTTTTTGGGCAAACAACGCTACGGCTATATAGTGTATAGCCTGATTTAACATATAGAAACTTTATGAATCATCTCCTAAGGTGGATAGTTTGTATGGAGCTAGAACGAGTTCCACGCGAGCGAAGTCGTGGGCAGAAGCTAGTTTAATAATAAGGTGTCAAGTTGTAAAATATATCTTTGACGTCGAATGTACACTTTGAATTGCTAAAACGATGCCGAGAGAAACGCCGAACAAAAACATATACCGATGTTTACGTCAATTTTGGCCGAAAAGTGGCAATTACTGCTATCTACGCGTATAAAGAATCCCATAAAAAAATATTCCAAGTAAAAAAGACGCCAAGTCTCGAAACTCTTCCACCGTATAAAGTTGTGAGATATTTCGTCTATAAAACTTTACTGCATTTATGGATTTTTGCATACCTAAAACTATGGAGTATTTAATTGTGTGTTTGCCCAGTCACAGCATTTTATTTAGCTAGCAAATAAAGATTAATAAGAATGCCTGAGACATGGCTCTACGAAATATCTCACAACTTTTTACGGTGGAAGACTTTCGAGACTTGACGTCTTTTTTACATAGAAGGTTTTTTTTATGGGATCTCACTTCTTTTTGTAGGTTATTGTGTTATCAATACATACAAATTATGAATGCAGTCCCATTCTTGCTTTTTAAGTTTTTGGCCCATTCACTGCAAATATAACTTTGTAATCCTATATGTTTATATGGGATTATAAAGTGATTTATGCAGTTGTTGTATCTAGAAAACTGAACCGAAATTACATATTTTTTAGTTTACCCTTGATATAAACACTATTTAATTGTATTCTAAATTTAAAGCTTCTATGTGTGCTAGAAATGCCTTAGACTTTTGAAGATCGGTGAGTCAGTCAGTGAGTGAACAAATTAAGAAATTTTGACTAGTTATAATTCTTAAACTACTGGTTTAAATTGCATGAAATTTGAAATATCGTGTTTATACAATGCGTGCTTAAGTAATAAAAATTCAGGCTTCTAGTTTTATTCACAACGAAATTATAGGGGGGTCAAAAATGGCCTGAACTGCTTCGAGAAAAGGATACGGCGGTGCCGCTGTTTTGCTCGACTTGGCAGGGGCTCTACCGTGCCCACAGATTCCACTTCAGGAAGTGCAATTCTTTATACGCGTAGATGGCAGTAATTGCTGGTCAGGACTAGCAGAGGAGTGCAAAGAGAGTGGAACACTGACTAACATAATTAAACTACACGGTAAATATTTATACTTACATACTTACATACATATCAAGCTACGTCAAATTCATAATTGAAATATTCACCTAATGAGTAAAAACATTTAATCCATAGGAATACTGCGTATTTTCTTAAATCGGTTGATATTTAAGTTTGTGTACAGATTAGGTAGCTTATTATAAATTTAAATGCAAATTCGCGATACTATTTTATAAAATTTATAGTAATTGCCTTTTGGAACTATCAGTACACAGCCCGGACGCCACGACCAGGCCCCTATTTCACCAACTTGACAATTGTCACCTGACAACGACAATTCTCCGTACATTGCTGGTTCCACAAGTAACCTAGCAACCACCTTAACTTCTAGAACAAGCAATGTATGGCGAATTGTAAATTTCAGGTGCCAATTGTCAAGTTGGTGAAATAGGGGCAAGAAAAATAATAATATTCCGCTATGCTACCTCTAAACATAATCACTATTCTATCACTTTATCACTCTGTAGATAAGACACGCGCACACACAGAATGTGTATATAGAACCAACATACATCATACAAATAACCATTTCTAAGACTAATAATCGTCGGTGATTGTTCCAGAGTTCGGGAGGCGCGAACAGTAGGCTCTTGTTAGAGAAATCGCCCCGGGGCGGGCGGTGTTCGGTCCAAGATTATAGCGGCTGTGATAAGAGTACCATGTATAGAATATAATATAATAGAATAGCATTTATTAAGGAACAACACATCATAAGTAATAAAAAAAAAAGTTTAAAAAACACGCTTTTAACCTAATCATGGTCAAAGTTCATTACAAGACTTTTTAACAAATCCAAACACAGCTACGATACGATGTTCCATCATGAAGTTCCAGTTCATATCTTCCGGCTCCATCATCAAAACAGTTCCACAGTACCATATTATTGTATTGTCATCAGAACTACATACAGCTGTCAATTTTCATGACGCTACGATTCTTGGATGATGGTTAAATTAGTTACCTTAGATTCCATTACATTAGTTACATACAGGTTGACCTAATAAAAGCGTGTTAATAAAACACATTAACAAATACATCGAAGAAGTAGATCGCTATGTGGACCTGAAATGGCCTCCACTCAGCAAATCAGTTGGCACGGCTAGCGTGATCAATGGCGCTGGTGGAGCCAGCGGGGTGTGTGGGACAGCGTACTGTGAGACTTGTGCCAGATGATACAAATACGTTATTAATATGGAATATTATTATAAAATATATATATATGTTACAACAACATATCTATATAAGTATGTTTATCGTCGTCTAGTACCCATAGTACAAGCTTTGCTTAGTTTGGGACTAGGTCGATTTGTGTAAGATTGTCCGCAAAAAAAAAACCCGTACTTATATTACAAATATAATGTATACTTTGGATACATAAATTAATAATATTAGGGGAAAATCTTACACAAATCGAACTAGCCCCCTAAGCCCCTTAAGCCCCATTGTAAGCTCAATAAGGCTTGTGTAATGGGTACTAGACGACGATATATTGAATGGATTATAGAAAACATCCAAGACTAAGGAACATAATATAATCATGCTCATCACACAAATATTTGTACGTACCGGGATCCAAACCTGGGACCTTCAGCTTCATAGGCAGCGTCACTGCCCCCAAGGCTAATCTGAACCAGGGGGTAATTACCTCCGTGGGGGTAAGACAGCTATTCTTATCGGTTTGGGGGGGTTTTTAATATACAGGGAGTAGTAAGCTGTGGGAGGTAGCTTAGTGGTTCAGGCATGCGGCCACAGCAAGCGGCTGTCAAGCGGCGGTCGTGGGTTCGAATCCCAGCTCGTACCAATGACATTTTTGGAACTTATGTGCGGAACATTTACCGTTAGCTTTTCGGTGAAGGAAAACATCGTGAGGAAACCGGTCTCATTCCAATAACGTCTAGTTTTCTCTGCGTTAGAAGGTCAAATGGCAGTCGCTTTAGTAAAACTAGTGCCTATGTCAAATTCGTATTGAATGTCAAAGCGGAGCCCGGGCTCATTAAGGGCACAGTCGGTGATAACGCTAGGAGGATGATGAGATTGGGAGTACTAAAGTCATTAACATTTTTGGAAATTGTACCCTTTTCCTAATAGGTATTTCGTCTTCCCTAACGATGTAAACCAGTGATATACATAATTTATGTAGCTTTGATGACCCCGGGCTTACAAGCACCAGCACCTGCAGATTTAGTATATGTTTGTTACATAATTTCGATAAAATTTGGCATATAGATAGAACTAGATTAAAACGTTTTTATCCTAAAAATATCCTTCAAATGGATTTAATTCGAGATGAAAGTTGATACCGGTGCTCACGCGGTAATTTGCTAGCTTATTAATTAGTAAAACCAAAAAATAACAATAAAATTGAAAAATGTATGTGGCCCTAATTTTGTTTTAAATTAATCACCTAGAGCAGTTAAACAAAGAACGTCTCAGCTTTCAGGTATTTGACGGGAAGTTACTGATGAGGCTATTTAGTTACTAGCGCCAGTTCGAGTACAATTGTTTAGTCTCCCCCTGGCCACAAGCACGCGTAGCGGGTGGTAATGACTACTTTATAGCAAGTAGATGATAATGTAGGTAAAGTAACAACGAACGTAATAACAGATTGTTTGTCAATCCGCTTCAGCCTCGTGCCTTAGAGGCATCGTTAGAGAAATCGCTCGCACTTACAGAGGCCGTTAGCGCCGATAAGAAAAATAAAACGAGGCGCGCCGGCCCCCATCACTACCAGGATATTGGCGATAGTTTCAGTAAACTCGCTGTGACGTCACCGGCAACACGAGTGAGTGTATGTGTGCCTTCATGCCCATTGAGTTAAACAGTATAGAGCAGACTTTCCGGCCATTCCTTCGGCTTCTCCGACCACGAGCGAACACGCCGCAGGCAAGCGCGTGAAGGATCGTTTAGTTTTGTGAAGTGCGTAAAATGAATACGTGCCATAAAACCGGTAATCCTTACCAGGGTTGCAAATTAGTTTATCCTTCTTGACAAAAGAGGATTTGTCATTCTAGTTTTGAAATAGGAAGCATGAGACATGTAACAAAAATGATAGCACTTAGATATGATGGCACTAGCCAACTTTCTGCTCAATAAGATACTGAGTTCTTCGTCTGAAAGACGGAAAGTGGCTGCCCTAGGAACTCCTGCATCACATGTCATAAAAATATATTTGGAAAAGAAATCTTGTAGTATTTTTTTGTGAAGGAACGTGTATTTCACGAAAGATAATGGTTCAAGATTTACACAAAAACGTTAAAAGGATATAGAAAAATGTTTTCTAGTTCAATCCGATGGCTGAACTTCACGAGTCACGACTCAGAAAATAAAATTGCGGTTCAGTAGTTTCGGCTAATGGAAAAACTGTGAAAGCCGTTCACGCATCAATATAACTGCGCTTCCAATTTCAACCTTAAGTTTTAAATATTACGTTCAAATTCCAATGGAGAACCTGCTAACGAACTTGGCCAACTCTTGTCACATAATCTTTAAATTATTTGGACCAACTAAAATTGAGCTTTAACCTTTGAACAATAGAATCGACATTGATTTGGGGAAGAAATAGGAGTGTCTTTTGGTGGGAATTGGAAACACTAATCAATGTTTATTCATTATTCATCCATCTTTGTCATCTGATGTCGCGATTCTAAATCACATTTCGATTGGTTTTGTGCGGTTGATTCAAATTGAAGTTGCTCTTGGCGGTGAGTAATCGCCGGTCCGCTCGCTTTTCTGGCAAGTTTTGTTACTCCATATCGGAAAATATTATTGTGAATTTAACCTAAACAAAAAAAAAAATGTAATGCTCCGAACCGGATTCGAACCGGCGACCACAGGAATTCACCGTTACTGACGATTTCTCAATATAATTTGAGTCGTTGGTGCCGTAAAGAAGCCTAAGTCTTCTGGTAGATGTCGCTACACGCCTCCCTAAGGCGTTATAAGAAGGGAACTGATTGAAAGATTTAGTGGCTGAGACAGATTATTCCGATAGCTTTATTGGTTAGTAGCGACGGGCCATGAATGCCTGTGGTCGCCGGTTCGAATCCGGCACGGGCATAAAAAAAATCAATTTTCCTTTAATTTAAATTTATAATTTCGTTAGCAGCGTTACTGCTTAATACAAAATTAATATTATTTTGGTGGGATATATACACGGTGTATAAAACAAAAGTCGTTTTTCTTGTGGTCAAATAGTTAAGGTCTTCCGTGCATATGAAAAATGATTTGATTGCATGAAATCATTTAAAAGTCGATGTCCTTTATAAATGCGGATAAAGAGTCCAACCAAAAATTGGGTTTTATGGGCCTTACTTTAGCACTGTCCACAGAAGCAATGTCTACTGGAACCTGCTTCCTCGGCCTTCAGCCAATACTAATAGAACTGGCTGCGCTGGTATCAGTATGCATACTGTATTCGTAACTTTTTAGGATATCTTATTAGAATGGTGCTTTAAACATAGTTTTTGGTCTTTCCAGTTTGGAGTTATACGAAAATTCGAGTCGAAAAGTCGAGATAATTCAAATGAAACAACATTCAGTAACAAATCATTTTATTTAAACTTGAAAAACTTTACAAAATGTATTCAACATACGTATAGATATTCACTTATTATATAATCTAAAGACTAACTCATAAACGGTTACTGAACCTATTTTAGTTAAAAGTCGTTTTTGTACATAATAAACAAATAACAATTTAACTAACGTAGGCCAGTTACGTTTCATGAATAAAGGAGTACGTAAGATAAATAAGCGGCAAAAGTCCAAACATCTAAATATGACGCGTGGTTACTTAAAATTGGTGAAACCCCAGTTTACCCCGTTATCCTCTTTTAGGGATGCGTGGCAAAGTTAACCCACACTTATCACCCCGTCACCAGACCGGTTCAAACACGTCTCAGCCGCCCGCCGTCCACCAGAAGTTAACCGTAACAAGCACGTTACAGCGCGAGCTCAGCAGCACCGAGGTCTGGTGGAAATGATCACTTGATGGCTTATTTACGTCTGACGTTGGTCACATGCGCACCCCAAGCGCAGTCCTATTGCCGATGGCTACCGCGAGTAGCCTACGTGTCGTAACCTTGTACCGAGCCGTGTCATTTTGGTTAGGAAGTTAATGAGTCTGTGTTGTTTAGTGGAGATTCATACAATGAATACGAGACGGCTTGAGTTCGTGCGGAGCCGATCTGGAGCGGAGGCGATAAGTGTGCGTTAACCTTATCTCGTTCTAAAAGCGTGCGCATTTCATACACAAGAGCTCTGCTCTTAATGATTGCGTAGTTAAATTTGGACAATCCTTTCAACGATCTTGTTGTCATTGTTATAGAAGCAAACTAAAGATTTAATTCATGTTTTAAGCTACCTTTTCATATTTTTTGTGATTCTTTGGCATACTTGACTAGATTGTTTATAGGTAGTTCTTGTTATATTATTGATTATTAACTGGTATAAATACTTCACAGAGTAACGCATTCGCTTTATAAAATGTGAATAAAATAATAATTACTATCCGCATTTAAATAATCATCTTTGAAAAGTCACAATAGTTAAAAGATTTCTAAGCAGGCGCATAAAAATAAAATCGACAGAAAACTCGTAACACACGAAAACAAAATTGGCACCAAATCGTCATTCATGCGTTCAATACAAATATCATCAATTTTGTCGTTTCCTCTGTCAATACGAATAATCAAACGTGGATTTTCCACGTACCGAAATCCACGAAAAAAATGATACTAACGCTACGCTCGTATCGCACCGCGTTTCGTACACAACACACGTACCAAAGAGGTGTGTGTTTAGAAGGCTGACTTCGAAAAATGAAGTCCAAAGTAGGTATATTTTTTATAGGACAGGTATAATATAATGTAGTTACCCTACTTTACGCCCTTGGGATAAGACAAGCAACTCAGAGCGCTTGGGAACAGCATTAATACACGGGCGGTATATTGAGAGACATGAATTTTAGTTTTGTGCGTTAATGTGAATAAAATGCACGTTCTATTTAAATATCACACTATAATGTTAATAAATACTAATACCATATATATTTATAATAAGGTACCTACAAGTTTACGGTCCAGTAGATTATAAAGGATGAAAATGAAATCAATTCGCTCGACTTTTCTTTCATGTAATATTCGTACATCTATCGACCTTCACTAAGGAAGAATTTTGGCCGAAGGGAGCCAACTTCCGACGTTTTCGCGGACGGACACGTCGCAGTAATTGCCTGTTTTGTAGTTATTAATAAGTCCTATATTGATATGTATGTTAGTCTTTAAGATATTTGTAATATGCTTGTTGCCTGATTTAAATAAATAAATAAAATAAATAAATATTAAGTACTTACAATACCGAATACAGCGTGTTTTACGTATGAAAGCTTTTTGCACGAATGTGTAGAAAGTTTTCAATAAATATTTATGAAACATGGTAAACTAGTGAGTAAGAAAGGTCTCCCGGGTTATTTCCTTTTTACGGCAAAATGATATTATGAGTATCGTAAATTGAAGTGTAACTTAAGAGTCCGCAGTAAGCTCGGCCGAATTTCACCTTCCTATACAAATGTGGTTACGCTCTCATTTTAAAATTACGTGTTGGATTGTGACGAAACTTTGCAGATACAATGAAATGAGGTATATCTATGTCTGTAATTCGTTTATATGGTTCCAGTTTACAAAACAAACGAAATACAGCAAAAACAAGTTTTGTATGAAAAACTTAAATTTGCTGTATTTTTTTACTATGGTATCTGAAGCTACATAAACTAACACGTAGTTTTAAAATGAGAGCGTAACTACGTTTGTATGGAGAATCGAGCTAACTGCGGACTCTTAAGAATTTCGTTTAGCTGGAAGACTGTACGTATTATTAATTACCGAATTATACCAGTTTTCAAATATTACTAGAAATGTAAAATGACATTGCTGTGCTGAGGGAGTGCGAAAGATACACAAACATTCAAATTAACGTATAAATTACGTTAATTTAGTAAAGCACGTTTTCTTTGCTTTTCAAAAATAAAATCAGTCCAAGAGACACTTCAAAATATTGGACCATATCATTCTCGTATGCAAGGAAACTAGACAGCCGTCGCAAGTGTAATAGCGATTATGCAGTAACTGATTCGTAGTTGTTTGCGTTGAGAAAAACAATTGGCACATTTTACATGAACAAGACTGGAAATGTGTGGTGTGGACAATGTTGTAAATGCATCTTTGTTCGCTAGTAATATATATATAAAGAAATATGTTAATGCGTTGCACTTGTTATATAAAAGCCAAAGCAGTGAAAACAGAGCAAGCTTTAAATAAGAAATCACTGCGGTTTTCAAATTATTTGTAATAAATTATAGAAATATAATAGATATACATTGCGAAGATTTTGATGTAAGTATGATATTATTATATAGATAAAAAGCGATGTCAAATAAATATAACTATAGTTATTGTTCTTATTATATACAAGTAAAATTATTTGACTAATAAAACAATATTACAATGATACAACCGTTTTGGGTACAAATACTTCAAAATAATGCTTAGTGCTAACAAAAAGTTCAGAAATTACAAGTTAAATTCACATTGAACCTTATTTCAGACGGAAACAATTCGAAATTACTTAATTTGGTACTGGCGACATCAAATAACATCGGTTCAACTTTCAACTTATAAATCGTAGCGCTTAAGCACAATCTTTGTTGACAATACATTTTTAATTAAATTCTTTGTTGATACTGGCCTGCCGTTTTGTAAATAAACATTTCATTTTGAACGTTCAGCTTGTAACTGTAGTGAAAGTCCGTTAACTGAACATATTTCTGTTAGATATCATAAAACATTGGCCAGTAAGACTCAATTTGGAAAAGAACAAAAAATCGCTACTTGATACGCCATTGCCCAGTAAAGACAATTAATTTTGAACTTAATCCAAATGACCTAAAGTCCACATTGCATTTAAAACACTTGTACCCTATGATTTTCCCGATCGCACACGATGATGTTGCCTCCGCTCATGACGGCGATGCCTTCAAGGCCCTTGAACTCTCCATCACTGGATCCCCAGGATCCGAAGGCTCGGAGGAAGGTTCCGTCAGGGTGGAAGATTTGGATGCGGTTGTTACCTGAGTCAGCTACGACAATGTAGCCTTGGTCGTCTACTGCGACACCCCTGTGGGAGAAAAAAAATCAATTAGTAAATTGTGGTGGTTGATGAGAGGGCAATGGATAATCTGGAGGCCGTGGGTGACCACTGAGTTAAAAAAAACCTAAGATGCATCACACACTGCCAACGCATCCCGCTGCAGCATGCGGACTGACGGTTCGCAACGTTGTATGCCTGTGCCTTAGTTTGTATACAAAATCCGCACGGCACCATACAATGCACACCGCCGTCCGGCTCTCCACACCGCAGCGGGATGCGGCAGCAGTGTATGATGCGCATTATATACGAAATACCAGTGGTTTTTCGGTGAAAGAAAGCATCGTCAAGAAACCGGTTTAATCCACGTAAATAGGTAGATCAGACCCCGTATCATGGTCGGCCTTATCACACGATAAGTGACAAAATAGAGCGTCCGTCACTGGCTGACACCGTTCGATAGAACGAGACGACGCTCCTATCTTGTCACTTATCGTGTGATACGGGGTCGGATGGCAGATGCTTTCGTGAAACTAGTGCCTTCACCAAATCTTGGGATTAGGTGACTAAAGGATTAGGCGACAAGGATAACGCTAAGAAGATGATGAGTAAATTGCGTTGCGTTGTGGCTAGAGCAAAACTATAATACCTACTCGTAATCTATTGCAGACCTAAAACAATCAATGGTGAATGTTTGACCCCGAGATAATCATTATCATCATCAATCAGCCGAAAGACGTCCACTGCTGGACAAAGGCCTCCCCCAAAGAGTGCCAAAGTGACCGGTCCTGCGCCATCCGCATCCAGCGGACTCCAGCAACCTTTACCATGTCATCAGTCCACCTTGCGGGGGGCCTACCCACGCCGCGCCTTCCGGTACCCCGAGATAATATGATAACACATCTTCGTACATGATTGATGGATATCCTACTAATATCCTACTAATATTATAAATGCGAATGTTTGGATGTTTAGATGTTTGGATGTGTGTTACTCAATCACGCTTAAACGGCTCAACTGGTTTGGATGGAATTTAGCACGAAGATAGTTTGAAGCCTGGATTAAAATATAGGATAGTTTTAATCCCGAGTCCACGCAGACGAAGTCGCGGGCGGAAGCTAGTAAGATATGGGGCGCTTAAATTCCATTAAAAAAAAAAAACCAGTAAAATGAAATATCTTATCATCAAACGGAGTAATTTCAGTAATTTCATATTACTTTATACATAAATTACAGTCACTTTTAAGTTAATTATTCTCTTTTGTTTTGATGAAGCCTGGTTCTGAACAAATTTTACAAATTTTCTTTTACCAAACAGTTGCCAGATGACTTCAATTAGTACTAATTAACGTTATTAAAACTTAGTGATTACTTTCAGTTTCCATTTGCTAATTGGTTAGTAAATTGTTTAATTTCAAAGTAAATATTATACACGGTTGTCACCGTACTGAAGAAGATAATAGAACATACATTTTGTTGGGCCAAGTTCTGAAAGTTGATGATTAGAATTATTTACAGCTCAGAAACACAAGGGACTATTTTTTTGCTAGAACATTTTTCTTTTTAACAAATTGCGAGAAAAGTAACAACAAATTAAAAATTTATTAGAAGAAAACAATCGAAGTAATCTAATTGAGTAAACAAAATGGAGTAAACAACTGTGATGATATTAAATTTTGTATCAGTAAAATAAATGTTATACAAAAACTATAATTCCCTTTGTTTAAATGTTATTGGGTTTCGACCTGATAAAAAAACAGCTATTTCATTACCTACGATTTACATTATACTGACTGTGTAATTATGTACAACTTTTCACGATTAAATAAACTTTTGTCTACAAGTAAGCCATAAAGGTGTTTTTCTAAGTCAAAATCTATCAGCGTTTCTAAAAACGAAGATCACTGTCTGTGATCATTCGTGCATTATAAATGCCCAGAGACAAACAAAGAAATGGAATGGCATTTTTGTGTCTGCAGGGAGTTTCAGCAAATTTTGTATGATCATATTAAGTTTCAAATCTTGACGCATTAACACATTCACTGCCAAGAATCGCTACGCTGAACGCTCGTAGCCAATCCTGTAGTTTTCCCGCTAAGTAGCGAAAGTGTTTAGCCCAACGCCGGTTTTCTATTTAATTCCAACATTCCGGCATCGGAAAGGTTAAATGAAAATACGCTGGCATAATTATGCTTTTCCATATATTTTAAGCGCTCTAAATCCGAAAGCCAAAAGACGTCCAGTGATTGACATAGGCCTCTTCGAAGAGTGCCATAATGACCAGTTCTGCGCCACTTGCATCCAGCGGGCTCTCTCGACCTTTACCTAATAC
Source organism: Epinotia ramella (assembly GCA_947578815.1). Lineage (NCBI taxonomy): Eukaryota > Metazoa > Arthropoda > Insecta > Lepidoptera > Tortricidae > Epinotia > Epinotia ramella. The sequence goes on from OX388213.1 coordinate 6,493,361, forward strand.
TCATTTTACAGTGTGCAATAATAGTAGTTTATGCAACTGATACATAATCAGAGGCCTCAAAATACGAGTGTGGTTTTATGAAACGAGCGTGAGCGAGTTTCATAATAGGATCACACGAGTGTTTTAAGGCTAAATTATGTACAGTTGCATACACTACTTTATCTAAACACATATCTTATACACATATTACACATATTTTATGGAAGAGCGGGACTTCCTGACACAGGTATTGCATACTTACTAGGAAGTCCCAACCTTTATATTATTGGTGTAACCTTTATTGGTGAATAAATGCTTTTTACTTTTACTTTTACTTTAATATCATAAGTACTCTAAGATGGGTTCAGAAGCCGTAGGAAAATGACCTGCATTGCTACCTGTAAAATGTCTTTGTTGCAATCATTGCTGCATTTACGATATCCGGCGGAGTGTTCATATCGTTCTCGGAGTCACTACTACTCATATTTTCAACTAAAATGTGAATTACAAATAACTTTTCACAATTCTACTTTCGTCACAGCAAAAACCAACAAAGAAATGACAACAGTAATGGCGGCAATTCAATCCTACGTCAAGACGAATGTTTTTTTAATCATAGACAAACGAATGAAGTCCCTATTCTCATGTCACTCTTAATCAAATGTCGTGCGGTTTATATTAAAAAACATACTGAATTGACGTTTCGCATCGATAACTGTTTTAATATCTATGGATACTAGAATAGAGACCCACTTGAGTTTTGACAGCTGTTCCAAATTTAAACTCATAACCTTACAAAAATCTGTACTGTAATGACATTACAGTACAGATTTTACCTACTACCACAGACAAGAATGTTCTCATAGTAAAATTGGTTGTAATAATGCTGATCATTTCCTACGGTTTCTGAACGCATTTTAGAGTACTAAAGATTAATATGTGCGTAGATAAAGAGTATTTGTATTGTATTGTATTGTATTACCTACCGCCTTGGCTACCCACGCTGCGCCTCCCGGTACGTGGTCACATCTTTCCACCCCAACGGCCAACATAAACCATCAACGGCGGTAATTCATTAAATTGAACATACAAACTATACCTAAGTACTTAGAATATACCAAACATGTGTATGTTTGGGTATGTCCTCCCAGTAGACATCAAATAATATTACTTAAGGCGACAGGGACACGCTGATGCCTTCCGCGCACGAGGAAAAGAGATGTAACACTCTTCGGGAATGGCTTTTTTGGACAAATTTTGATAAATACCTAACTTTGAGAAGTTTTATTTTAATTTCATAAAGTGAGATTTTTGATGAGACGAAATACGTATGAACTTGATTGTGTCGTAAAATAATGTATCGTTTGTGTAGGCTGAGTAAAAAAAGGAAAATACAGACCCAACTTTGGATTATTTTCTATCGAGGATATTTTAAGCAATCACGTAGTCAAGAATCAGATATCTGAAAATCAGACCTTATTGTTTCTTAATCTAGTCAGAACGGCGTTTCAAAGCATGCGATAATTTCCAATGCACAGCCTTAAGACGCTGTCAACACCAAAATGCCCTTGAGGATTTTGGATAGCGCGCACACTGTCTATTTGTATCGGAGTAAACGAGAGCGAATGTTACTGGGCGGTATGAATGTTGGCTTCATGTTTTTAATTGCAGACCCATACGTCAAAAAAATAAACACATAGAACACATAAACACATAGAAATTCATGTGATTTTAAGACCAATCTTTGCAATTATTTTCTATCGAGCCGATTTCGTCCAATTATGTATCGAGCCTGTCGACGGTCTTTGAAATATGGTGAATATTAACATATATTTCATTTGATGTGCTAGAACAAATAGTTTTTCTTAAAAAACTGCTTAAATAACATCAATAATTTCACCAAATTAGGTCTTGTCAGCCTCTTAAACACGAACTTACAATGCATTTCTTAAATGATATCAGATATATACTAACCAAAAACCAATTTCAATTAACAACTTTAGTACGGGGATCAGGCCTAACGGGACCTAAAAATAATTGGCATATTCATTTCAAGTTAGCAATCATCATAAATTTAAGAGTGTAGGTCCCTCCATCTGACTCTGTCTAGGGCCGCCTCCTTGACCTATTAATACGACGTGACTGCTTCAAGTCGTATAAAGTTAGCAATATTTGTATGAAAAACAATTTTTGAATTTCTCGATGGCCCGGAATGATTGGATTGCCAGGCGGTGGCATTGAGTTAGACATGACTGCAACTTAAAACAGCAGGATTGATGACAGAATACTCGTAAAACGCCAATATTTCATATCGATAGCAATATCTCACTTGATGATGTTAGCTGTTTTTTTAACCGACTTCAAAAAAAAGGTTCCCATTTTTTTTTTTTGTAAACAGCACTTTATGAGAGATCAATTTATTATCATGTTGTCGAAAATTGTTGGAATAATGAAGTCATTATTCGTATAAAAAAAAACTGTTCTTTAAACCCAATGACATGGCCTTTTGTTCGCTTAGGAATCCTGCAAATCATTTTAAGGATACGTGGAAACCAAGGATATGTGATAGGTACTGTTATGGTTAAAGTAATTCATATCCAAGATGCTACTATTATATATATTTGGCTTCAATTGATTTACATAAGGTCTTATTTTATGGACACTCATGAGATGCCACAGTCTGTCGAATCCATGCAGCCTACTATCCTACAGAACTACTCGTGTGGTTCAGATTGTTGTCATTGGAATTGGATTCTTTTACCTTAGCCAGTAGAATTGCTTTTTGAACGACTACTTTGATGCAATGCGGCTAACTCAAGTCTAAGTTCCCGCGCGTTTTATATCACAATGATCCCGCTGCGCACAAACTAAGCCTGTGTAAGTAACCTGTGTACTCGGCACTGAAATAAACATAGAAATTGGGTAGCTAACAAAACTCGATTCCTGTTTGTCTCGGGTGTCGACTTGAGTGCCGTCTTGTATATGAGATATTGTTATATGGCAAGGTTTCATGGGGAATCTTCACGACTTAAGCCCTTTTGATGCTACGTTAGTACCAAGGAACTCTAGATGGGAACATGTTTTGTTCTATGGATTTGAAGTGCTTAGGTTCGGGGTTTCAAAGTATTGAGAGCTATTAGTTAAAGATTGGGGCTCCCTTGTGGCAGCACGTGTTTATAAGGTTTATATTAATAACCCTCAGCTATTGATAGTTTTTAGGTAAGTATATAGAAATCGAAATTGAAGAATAGAAAGTGGAAATACAAGTATGATAATGATGTAGGTTAAAATCAATGGCAAGGTTGAAATTGACAACGTTTTTAAATTTATTTGTCATTAAATGTTAATTATCTAGCAACTAAAATAACTACAGTCGACTTTAATGATAAGTACTTCAACATTCTACATTTCGCCTTAAAACATTTAAATTAAGTGAAAACGTTAAACAAGAAGGACTTGCTCCAAACTACGTATGTTGATATACAGTGTGTGTCTACGACCCGGGCTTTTATAAAGACTGATGATAATATGCTTCGTTAACAATTGTTTGCACGTATTAGTAAATCATAATTACGAGTATGTAAATTAACTGCGCAATTAATTTTCCAAAACACAATCCTTCAATGGACTAGGTGCATGACGCCGTACTAAACAAATTATGACGAGCTGTCACTTACACTTACTTGTCAATTTACTTTGCTGTACATTGCTGGCAATTAAACGTTTGTTAGAAAGTTAACGAAGTCTGAGATCTAGTTTATTAATTAAATTAATGTCATGGTTACATTATAAATATACGTTATATTAACCTCCTTTAAGAAAAGCCAGGGTTGTAGACACACACTGTATATGTATTGTGAAGAGTTCTAATCACGTTTTAGGAATTAAATGGAACCTATCAACTATTGTTCAGGAATGTTGTACCACGGTTAGGTGCTTAGAGGGGAGCGTAATTAAATATCCCAGCTTAGTCTAAAACACTATTTGAATAAATTTCATAAAATTATGATGCAAAACCCTACTGATACAAAACTAGGTACCGGATTCTATTTTTTTTCTGAAGCCTATAGTGTCCCTCTGCTGAGCAAAGGCCCGAATTCCACTTGTCTCGGCTCTTAGCAATCTCTAACCAATCGTTGCAAAATTCGTCCTGCAATCTCCGTCTCAGGTTGCCACGTCACCGTCGGCGATGCGGCATTTTTTTATGACATTTAAAATTCAACTGCACTATATTCTACGAGTAGGTATAAGTTTTATAAAAACCAGTCCTTTTTCCTAATTTTTAGCTAAATCTTTTGCGTAAAGATGTCGCCTTGGCGGCTTTCCTGAATAAGTTTAAAGCGACCTCGATACGTGACGTGCTTTTACATTATACCCTTAACTCTAATCCAAAATCGTACCTAAGTATGGAAGTTTATTTAAAACCGCTTTTATACATTGTTACGAGTATTTACTGCTTTTTTTAAATAAGAGTCATATTATACCCTTATCACATCGTTTAAGAGTCATATTATAACTTATACTTAAACTACCCTTTGCCCGCGACTCCATCGCCGTGCAACTCATTTATATCTACCGTACCTCCATACAAACTTACGCACACACTTCTAATATAAATGTTAGTTTGTACGGACACTACACTTTTATATTACGCAAAAATGTAGGTACCAAATTCTGATTGCTGCATGTTTTTCTGTTAAGTGTGAACCTTAGATATCGAATGTCATTATTATTACATACTTATGTCATCGTTCCCGTACTAAAAGCATTCATCATCATCTTCATCATATCAGCCATGGTATAACAACACAGGTACTCTCTTTCGAGACTCGCGAACCACGTGACTGACACAAGCCTACGTCATCAAACGGCATTTAACAGCATGATGACGTAGGCTTGTGTCAGTCACGTGGTTCGCGAGTCTCGGAAGAGAGTATCTGTGTTGTTATACCATGATATAAGCCGAAAAACGTCCACTGCTAGACACACTAAATCTCCCCCGGGGTGTCTAAATAATCGGTCCTGCGCCACCTGCATCCAGTGGACTCCCACGGAACCCAACAACCAGACCATTATATCTCAGAATCACATAAAATAATTCTCATAATCCAGCGTACATTTTCCTATTTTCCTTTGGTTGATATTACTGAATCTAGACGTCCTTATGCATATTTAAAATTTATAACCCTCTCTTAGTTTCCTGTCGTACTGTTTGGATTTATTTGGTGCGGTAGTTATGTTCTTTTCTCTTCTTTGGATTTTATGTACTTTTAGTTTAACTGCAGTATTTTTATTAGCTCATATATTATAATATTTCAAAAGACAGTCTTATTGGAAGACAGCAATTGTTTAAGACAAAGACAGTAATATTTAACCTCATAAAATAATAGGGATTCCCTAAAAAGAAAAAGTAAGTGCCAAATTAAATAAAAGTATCTCTTAATCATCTTTTTACTGTGGTTTTATCTGTATATTTCAAATTTGAATTATTGGAACTGTCTTTCAGTTTTTGTCAAAGACTTTCATCATTTGACGACCGTTTAGCCTAGTGGGTAGTGACGCTGCCTACGAAGCTGAAGGCCCTGTGTTCGAATCCCCGTAAGGGCAAATATTTGTGTGATGAGCATGATTATTTGTTTCTGAGTCTTGGATGTTTTCTATGTATTTAAGTATTTATGTCTATTAAATATATCTAGTACCCTTAACACAAGCCTTATTGAGCTTACTATGGGGCTAGCTCGATTTGTGTAAGATTGTCCCCTAATATTTATTTATTTTTTTATTTGGTTATTAGATTTTCGTACAAACACCTCCATAATATAGCTCTGAACTCTTGACTCTCAACGACCGGAGCATCAGTCTATAAAATACTTGTTTTCTAAGGTTGCAGGTTACGGTTGCAAGCACCACCGTAACTTACTCGGGTACTGAGGTACTTGAAATGTCCGTCCTCAGATCCTTTGTCACCGAAGGACGAGAGCACCTGTTCGTTCACCTCGAAGACTTGTATGCAATGGTTGTTGGATTCCGGAGCAAGTTAAAGTAAAGCTTACCTAGATAACTCCTCTGATTCTTCATATTCGAAGAACCGCAGCACCCGCTCCGTTAGCGTTGAAGACAGAGAAAAAGAAAAATGCAGTGGTTGTTGGATTCCGGAGCAACTTAAACTGTAGCTTACCACGGGAACTTGAATTGTCCGTCCTCAGACCCTTCTTCTCCGAAGGACGACAGTACTATTCCGTTCACGTCGAAGACTTCTATGCAATGGTTGTTGGATTTCGGAGCAAGTTGATATGTAACTTACCTCGGGAACTTGAATTGTCCGTCTTCCGAGCCTTCGTCTCCGAAGGACGAGAGCACCCGTCCGTTCACGTCGAAGACTTGAATCCTGTGGTTGTTAGAGTCAGAGACGAGGACACGGTTGGTGCTGGAGACGGCGATGTAGTGGGGGTGCTCAAGCTGCCCCAGCTTGGAGCCGAAAGAGCCGAACTTGCCGACGAATGTGCCGTCCGATTGGAACACCTGAATAAAACAATGTTCGTGACAATTCAATCATAAGTTCAACCTAAGAGTAAGAATTTACGTAGTACCCACTCAACTCAAATCTGTCAAGCATCTTAATACTAAAGTAAGTACCTACTTAAATTATTTTTTATTCCTAAATATTGTTTTTTATTGTTATATTGTACCGGAATGTATGATTGTTATTCAAACAGTAATTTTGATGAGTTTTTGTGTAAAAGTTGTGATGTTAAATCATCGTAATGCTTTTATAATAAAAATGCTACATACCTGTACTCTATGGTTTTCCTTGTCACACACATATATGAATCCTAGCGCATCCGTGGTTATCCCCCACGGATAGTTGAATTTGCCGTCTCCCGTACCCTGGCTGCCGAATGCCCTCAAGAACCTCCCTTGAGGGTCGAACACCTGTTGGAAAAGATAAGCTTATATTATGCGAGGCAAATTGAATCCATATATTGTATAGTCCAATAGCACGTCTACGTATATTTCTCTCTTATTATAGTTATTATGCCTGGGTTTAAAGGAATCCGGCAATTTCAATGCCAGGAGGCCAGCCCATTAGAGTAAAACATAAATATGAACATTATTCCTTTAACATAATATAGGGCCACGACAGCAGCTGTCTTAATTGAGGAAAGGGAATCCTTAGGATACCGGCCTTGTTCCATCCACGTCTCTGTCATTCTGATTTTAAAATATGCGAATGTTCCCGGCCACTGTAGTATTATTATGATGGCCACTTTGACCTCTTGAATAAAAAGTAAGCTTAATTACCTCCGACTGGCCTATGGATACAATTGATGCCAGTAGCATGGCAGGACATTTTTGTAGTTAATAACAAAACAGTGGATTATTGCTAATATTTATAAAAGTTTTAATTTAGCTTGGGACCGTACAGCTCATATCCATTTGAAAGTTAGAAAAACTAACTGTTAATTCGTAGGTTTATAGAACATTAACCCCTTTCACTGCCAGGAACCAACCTAGCGGGCGCCTACTCTGTAGGCGCTTTCCGCTACATACGAGGAAAACCAAGGGATCGGCTACGAGCGTAGCGCGTAACGATTCTTGGTAGTGAATGTGTTAAAGAATATAAGCCATTACATTTGTGGGTTCTCTAAAAGAATAAACAACATTCGAGTTACGCAAAAGAAATACAAGAATGAAGAAATTGAGCATAACGCGTTGCCTTGCACACAGAAAGACTTTTAACTATATATTTCTTATGAATATAAGACCTATTGTGTTAGCAGAACTCAACTGTACCTCAGGGAAATTTACTAAATCAAAACCATTGTTTTACACATTGGGGAGTTTTAAAAGCTTTTTCTAATGCATTTTATGATTAATTTGCTTCCATTATAGTTTTATATTTTATAACTTGTAGCCGATCGTAGACGGGTGCTATATTATTGTGTTGTTCAGTTTTCTGGTAAATTGGTTTTCAGAAGGTAAGGACAACTGTTTGTGATCTGAAATGCGATGCTTTCACAATTCGTGCATTATTAATGAACTCCAAATAATAAGTAAGAAGGTCGCAATCGGAACAAAAAAACAGGGGTCTGTCCTGTACTCAATACAAATATTTAACAGTTAAGGGACGTATTTGGATCATTAAAGTCAATAGGTAGGTACTCCAAACTCCAAAGTTACTTTTAAACATGAAGTAACAAAATTAGGACTTGGTTAATCTTAAAACTTTGCATGTGTCCCCGACACAAAATTGTTTTCAACTCAAGTTGCTTATAGCATACATAGTATATCGAAACCTAAAAAAATCTAGTCTATTTTACATTAGGTACATTTAAAGTAAAATTCATCTCTTTCTGAAACACAAGAGCCTCAAATCCTATTTGTTTCGACTTAACGGATCTGTCGATAATTTTTCTACAGCAATTTCTCTGTGTCATGGAAGGTGCAGCGTGCACCTGATGTTTAACAGTTTATTCCTAATGGCTGAAGGCATTGCTTTTATGAAATTTGCGAAAACTACTTTAACAGAAAGTATTACATTTGGGAATATCTTCAATAAAACCATTTATTGCGAGAATGTATCTTTTTAAGAACCTAATGCAATAGGAACTGGAATTAAAAATCATTGAATCGTTGTTTTTGACATGTAAAATTTATATATTATGAATAAAAGATTGAATTGAATTGAAAATTGGAACGAATGCCATTACCTATCTGTGATTATAGAGGTACGAGCACTTTCTGTCTCTAACTAGTAACAATAAAACCGTTGCGGCTCTGTAGTTTTTAGGGTTCCAAATCTCAAAAGGATAAAACGGAACCCTTATAGGATCACTTTGTTGTCCGTCTGTATCTGTCTGTCAAGGCCCTTTATCTCAAGAACGCATGGGGGTATTGAGTTGAAATTAAAACAATACATATATTATACTGAAGTTCAAAGTCTCTAGAAGCTGTGAAAAAAAACAAACTACAATGTTAACGTGAAAAAAAATAAGGCCGTTTATGCCGCAATCGACACTCTCAAGGGAATCAAAATTTATAGGGTATTTTCCGTTGACATAGAAGTATGAATTTAGGTCAGTAATATAATCTTATACTACAAATACAGAGAAAATATGAAAACTATACATTTGTCATTAAGTACGGAACCCTCGGTGGGCGAGTCCGACTCGCACCTGGCCTGTCTTTGAGATATAAAAATTAACTTTCATCATCTAGGTACCCTCAAATCTGTGTCCTTTATTTGGGAATAATTAAAAAGAAGTTAAAGTCAGCCAGAGACGAGAGCAAGAAGTTTATTTTGGTGGTCACTTCTCATTTCATTACAATTTCAATGTGTTTAGCACTCTCACTTTCACTGCAATTTCACTGGGGTGCGAAAGAGACACCCTGAACAGACACAAGTCAGAAGTTCCTACAGAATGTTGATGAAGCTCAATATAAATTAGAATAGGTTTCAGACGTGACATGGGTTACATAATCAGGCTGAAGGATGTCATTTCCAAGAAACATGTCTAACATTTCACAAAATTAGATTGAAGGCGTTTTCATGCCACCTGCCTAATGTTTCGTCTTCCTCACTTCACATGTTACATCTTCTTTATTACAAAATCATATCATCCAGAATATAATTATAATAATATTAATGTTTTTTTTTTAATTTATTGGCCAAAATATTAAAAACAGTAGTGGTACAATATTTGACACCAGCGGAAACCTCAGGGGGTTTATATGCTGATGAGTAGTTCGCTTAGCTATTATATATTAAATTTACTTAACTAGTTAGTACAATTACAATACACTCGTGTTCGGTTCAGCTAACGTGAGATATCTTTTAATGGACGGTATCGACTTGAAGCTGTTTAAATATCTATGCTGGAGTTCTTTAGGTAGTTGATTTACTATATGAGGAAGTAGATATCTAAGTACGTTTCTTTTACCGTGCACATTAGCAAACTTAGGTTGCTTGAACATGGCTAGCTGCGGTATATTTTGTCTAAGATTATATTGTCTTACATTTTTTTCTAGATGGTCTATATGTCGCAGGGAAATGGCCAAAACAGAGATTTGAACAAATCTCTAAGGGATATGATCAAATCACGCAGGATGTTAAAATGGCGAATCCATTGTATCATTTGCCTAGAAAAAATCAGTCATTAAATCAAATCTCTGAGTCTGTTTAGTGAAATGACGAAATCGGCCAAAAAAGGCAACTCGTTTTTTCATTTCACTAGATTTGTTTAGTGATTTGACAAAATCCCTGAACCGCGTCAGTGAGTTGACGAAACTAACTCGCAAAGCCAACTCGTTTTACCATTTCACTAGACAAGTTTAGTGAAATGATAAAAATCTTTAATCGTTACCCCCCTCCTGCACCTTACCGCTACCCGCTCTCGCCCTTGAGTGTGAGGGAAATGGCCAAAACAGAGATTTGAACAAATCTCTAAGGGATATGATCAAATCACGCAAGATGTTAAAATGGCGAATCCATTTTATCATTTGCCTAGAAAGAATCACTCATTTGATCAAATCCCTGAATTTGTTTAGTAAAATGACGAAATCGGGCAAAAAAGGCAACTTGTTTTTTCATTTCACCAGATTTGTTTAGTGATTTGATAAAATCCCTGAAACGCGTCAGTGAGTTGACGAAACTAACTGCTCGCAAAGCCAACTCGTTTTACCATTTCACTAGACACGTTTAGTGAAATGATAAAGTCTCTACTGTAACATGGTATAGGTGATGTGATCAAATCTCTGAACTGGTTCAGTGTTACTCTACAATTAAGTTTGATCAAATCTCTCACAAGATGTTTCAGGGATTTTATCAAATCACTGAACAATTCTGGTGAAATGAAAAAAAACGAATTTACTTTTTTGGCTGATTTCGTCATTTCACTAAATAGATTCAGGGATTTGATCTAATGACTGATTTTTCTAGGCAAATGATAAAATGGAATAGCCATTTTTCATCCTGCGTGATTTGGTCATATCTCTTAGAGATTTGTTGAAATCTCTGACATGATTTAGTGAAATGGTAAAATAAAATGTCGAAATTAGGTAATAAAATAGTATGTCAAATCAGATTTTTTAATCGTATACAAGAATTTTGTAAACCAGAATATAATCATTTTAAGGTGGTTCGCTTTCCATACAAAAAATGACATTCGCAGGGTAACAGCGTGCTATTTTAACTGCTACGTACTGCGCACGTGCGTCTGAGCCAGCCGGTGCCTAATACGCACGGGCGAGAGCGGGTAGCGGTAAGGTGCAGGAGAGGGGTAAGACGACCGCACTTGAGCGACTTAATCCGTACTAGAGTTGAGATTTTTATCATTTCACTAAACTTGTCTAGTGAAATGGTAAAACTAGTTGGCTTTGCGAGTTAGTTTCGTCAACTCACTGACGCGGTTCAGGGATTTTGTCAAATCACTAAACAAATCTAGTGAAATGAAAAAACGAGTTGCCTTTTTTGGCCGATTTCGTCATTTCACTAAACAGACTCAGGGATTTGATCAAATGACTGATTTTTTCTAGGCAAATGATAAAATGGATTCGCCATTTTAACATCCTGCGTGATTTGATCATATCTCTTAGAGATTTATTCAAATCTCTGTTTTAGCCATTTCCCTGCGACATATTGTCAGCATATTCTTCCTTTAAGGTACACAATTTTACTTTATTGTATACAGACATTAATTTGCAACTATTACACAGCTGTTCATAGTTTGGGGAGATTTTTTCCCTTATGTTTTTACGTACAATATTTTTAAGCAATCTAATTTGCAATTTATAAATATCGTCATGGTACGTTTTGTAAGTTCTACCATAACTGCTTAGTCCGTATGTGGTCACTGAGTCTGCCATAGAGTTGTACAAAAGCTTTAGGGTGCAGTAGGGTAATTTTTATTTTATAAAGTAGCGCTCTTAGTTTTTCGCATACATGCTGTATGTGCGAGTTAACCATAGCCTCAACGCCTGTTGCCACCGGTTCACGGGTATCTACCGATGTACTCATGATTGGGTTCTAGCAGGTGTATTAGGTACATCATATTAAACGTCGTCTCCAAAGGGCCTCTATGTGTTGGATCTATTATCCCCACGCATGTCTTCGATGATCGGGCTTTGTACCGTGAATTTAAACCGGAGATACATAATAATAATAATAAATATCCATTACTCACTGTTAACGTTAAAATATGTAAAAACATGTACATTTTCTCTGTTTTAAGTGAAATGTAAATTTCTTTAGAGATAAATAAAGTTCTTTAACCACAAATTTTATTTTAGACAACATCGGGTCCACACGTACACATTTCATTACATTGTATACACGGTTTTTTATTAGATCGATATCATGAGCACAATTTAGTGAATTAAAATAAAAAATATACTATGTTTTGTATTTTGAATGTCAGGGCTTTAGCATATGATTTCATCTTAATTCATTTTTTGTGTTTTAAGTCGCATCAATCAAACATTCACGATTATTTTCTCATTTCAATGAGTAATGAAAAAAAAAATGTTTATGTCCTACGGTAACCGCGCACCATCAGGCGGTCCGTAAGCATGTTTGCCACTGACGTGGTATAAGGGTTGTTAGTGAACTAACTGAAAACAAGTGGCTATAACTCGTGTCCGAGTCTGCTTTGAGTCAGTAAACAATAGAAGTTAGGTAGTTACCTGTATGCGATGGTTGTATCTGTCGGCGATGATGTACTGTCCAATCCGGTTGACGGCGACGCCGGCGAGGCAGTCGAACTCGCCCTCGCCGCTGCCGTACTGGCCGAACTCTTTCACGAAAATGCCGTTGGAATCGAACACCTGAACATAAAATATATCAAAATTAGTAGGGGGGTATGTTTTAATTCATTGCTTGCAATTTTAATTATTTTTCAATGTGCGACTGTCAAACAAACGAAGTTTCTGCTGATTCTTGTAAAATTTTGTGAGCAGTTTCGTTAATTATATAATAAAAATTTCCAAATCACTTTTTCGAAATACAAAAAGAAATTACAAAACCGGCCATGTGCGTGTCGGGCCACGCGCAGTGTATGGTTCCGTAGTTGCCTGTCTGTCTTTGTTACATCGACGTGCTGTGCGTCGACTATTACTCAGTAACTACTTATGCCTACTTGTCCGTGATAGTTTTCCTTTTAAATTCATTATATGTACTGCTACCACGACTTTTTTCACATCCCCAGTAGTAGCCATTTAGCCGGCAGGGGGGGGGGACACATGACTCGAACAAAAATTAGGGCTTGAAAGCCCAATATCTCGCAAAGTAATCACTGATTTGAAAAATGATTTGAGAAAACCCATAATAATTTTGAACACCATGGGTTTAACGAGAAAAAAAATACATCCCCGCTTAAGCTGTAGGGGAGGTACCCTAAAAAAAATTGTTTTTCAAGATTTTATTGTACTGTTTTGTCGGCGTAATTGATTCATAAATACCCATGCCGAATGACAGTTTTCTAGTAGTAATGGTTACTGAGCTAAGCCGAAGACGGACAGACAGACGGACGGATATGGCGAAACTATAAGGGTTCCTTGTTGACTACGGAACCCTAAAAAAGGCATGCTAGCGAGTTCTACAGCTCACAGAGCCACTAGTATACTCATGAAGTAACAGAATTTAGCACGTGCCCACAAGAACAACTGGACACAAAATTGGTATACAAAATTGTTTTCAACTCAAGATGCTTATTGCATACAGAGAATATTGAAACCTAAAAAAAATCGCGCTCGTTTTCAGGTAGGCACGCCACGGAAAGAGCACTTTCATTGCTGCACCCATTGTTTGGTTGCCTTAGTATTTTTTGTCTAGTTTTATCTTATTCTTAATGTATGGGGAATGGGTATGCGGTATTTGAAACCTTACTGAGAGCTTACTAATTTTCCTTACATTTGCGCATTAGTATCATATTGCGTGGATTAATATATTTTGCACGTCAATCACATTGAAAAATAATAATGATAGGACACTGTAAGACACAGTTAATTACTTACTAGATCAACTTTTACATTTTTACAAGCTCCTAGAAATATAATTACTTAATTGGCCAATTAGGAGAGTGTCAAAAGGACTTTATAAATATGAATTGAAAATACGTAGTAGGTACATGTTCGGTGAATCTGAACACCGAATGTCTGGAGGTCACAGAACATAATCAATATCAAACATAATTGGAACATTCACAATAACCGTCTTTATAACTCTTCTGAGAAATGCGTTATCAGAATATTAATTACGTAAAATTGCAATATCACACTGGCAAGATGTAAAAGCAATTAGGCGTGATCGCCGACATTCCATGAATAGTTAGTTACATGCGCTGACTTTTGGCCCAAGTTCAAAATGAGGTGATAACTATTTCCGAACTTTAATGAGAATGTGCATTCTGCGGGCGCTGGAATCAAGTGGATAGTTTTCATGTCCAAGCTTATGTATAGGACATACGTTTGGTAGTCTGGGGCCAGTACCACATTGACGTGAGTGCGATCTGCACCAGCGATGAGCGGGCGGTCAAAATTCAAAATATTTATTCAGCAAAAAGGCCACGAGGGCACTTTTACAAGCCATAATATAATTAACTACATCATTCATTTAAGTTTATATGTCAAATAAAATAAGAGAAAAATAATAGGTACTATCTTATTTCTTAGAGAATTATATTTAAATCTGAGATGTATAAAAAACAGCACCCGTTCACGAGTATGACGCGTATCTCAGCCATCGCCTCCCTCGACCATATGTGACGGTGAAGTAAAAACCACACGCCTGTTGTAACACTTGTTACTTTCAAAGCTTCTTTGCATGACCTCCGGGCTGCGCTCTTGCATGCAGCAACAAGCGGCAGTGGTGTGCCTTGTATGGTCGTGGGCTGCGATAAATCATGACTGTTCAAAGATGATTTATTATTTTGTAAATACCTGTACTCGATGGTTTGATGAATCAGCCACGACCATAGTGTTGTCGGGGCCTACAGCGATGCCACGAGGCCAAGTAAAACAACCGGGTTCGCTCCCCCGACTCCCCACGCTGAATTGTAAACGGCGCTTCTGCAGATACTGGCTCCTAGGGGAGGAACCTGCTGCTGCGAAACCTGAACAAACAAGAGTAGTGTTAGGAAAATAAAGTGGTTAGAGAATGGTGAAACCCCAGGATCCAAGCGTCAAACCTATGTACACGCCACGCGTTATTCTAACCTGCTACCGCTGCTGTAGCCGCCGTAGGGGAGATGGGGGAGCCTGCCGCGTTTTTTGAATCGTCATCAGAACTGGCAAGCTCGTTAGCCGAACGTAAGGGCAGCCCGAGAGACAGGCGGCGCGACGTAGTTGACGCGCTGCTGCTAGTATCTCGATCTTTGCCCCGCGATCCGTACTTATTCTTCAAGTATCTGGCCCATGAACTCAAGGCCGCACCGTCTTTTTCACCCGGTGTTGGTCGCTCCGGAGAGCTTTCCCTCGATTTTAGCGCATGTGAAGATCGGCTACGAGACAACTCTGTACCACTAGTGCCAGAGCCGTATCGAGCCGCGAGATACGCTGATGGTGACGCCGTTGTGGGAGAGACCGGTTCGTCTTGGTCATCGTCGTCTCCCATGCCGAAACCGGTGTGACTGCTCTTGCTTCTAGCAAGACGATTGCGTCGCTCTTTCAATGCAAGGTATCTCGAACGCGCAGTCGGATACTTCGATTCGTCATCTATAGAAGATATTGGTTCTTCTTCTTTAGGTTTCGTAGTGCCGTAACGGTTGCTGTACGAAGAACCGCTGGCACCGTACCTAGGTGCGGGCTCCTCCTCGGCTTGAGACGTAGTGCGTGTACGGTACCGAGACGGGGTAGGGCTTTCTTTGGTCTTGTTGTCTTGGGCGTCATTACGAGCATTAGTGCTTCGTGCGAGAAGCGGACCAATGTCGCTGCGTGCCATCACCTGGCTCTCGGGCTTCTTCTGCGATGCAGGCTCCTCATCGCTCTCCTCTGACGAGTCGGTCTCCTCTTCGGAGGTCGAGTCGGAGTCTTCCTGGGCCGGCTCGGCGGGCGCCGGGGCGGGAGCCGGTCGCTGAGAGCCGATAAAACGACTCTGGACCCGTTGCGCGCCACCGACGGTTCCGTTCGTTGTCGCCGGAGCTGTCCTATCGTTGCCTGCGGAAGAGAAACGATTTCCGTATTTTGATGGTGGCTCGAAACTGCTATATTTTGCTTTTAATTCTGCGATGGATAGTATCGCACCTGTGTGTTTAACCGCCGAGCCGGAACTTTCTGTCGAAGCGCTTGATTCGGTGCTTGGTGCGCGGCCGCCGGGGCGGTGGGGCGTAGCATCTGTTGCTGACGGTCTCCTGACAGGTGCCACTGCTGGTTTAGGAGCAGGAGCAGCATTTTTACGCTGCGTTCGTTGCAGCGATCCAAGGGATTCATCGGATTCACCGTCGCTGGAAGCCTGAGAAATATATCGAAATTTGGTATTGACACCAAAACGGTAAGGACATTGTATTGTGTTGTGAGCATGTGATTATACGTGGAGTGTATTTTATGGAATGCCGTTAGTTGTCGCGTTTTTTCTTGTTAGTATATCGATGATCTGCTAAAGTGTCTACGTCTCGTTGCTCGTTCAGTCCTCGTCTTCTTCCCAACTCACCTCCCGCGCTGGTGTGGGTGGTTTACGAGTGATCGACGTGCGTTCTTCTTCTGCACGTGCGGGTACTCGGTCAGGCTCTTGCGAAGACGCCGCGCCTTTATTCTGCCGCTTGAGTCGGGATATTTCATCATCTTCACTCTGCTGCCTTTGTGCTGGAGGAGCTCGTCGCTGCGGCTGAGGTGCTGGCTGCACCGGTTTCGGTGGCGGTGGAGGCTCCTTTTTTTCCTTTTTTTTACCACTATCTACATCCATTATCCTCTGCATGACACGAGGGCAATCACTTAGTCTGAATATTCCACTAAGAGGGCCCTTGGTAGCGTCTTCAGTATCTGCTACCTTTTCTTTTTCCTTCTCTTTCTGTTCTGCCTTGACAGTACGAGTAGGTTGTTCCGTGTCAGAATCGTTGTCTTGGTGGCTTCTGACAAAACGAGAACGGAATCTTCTGGAAGGCCTATGTTCGGATTCATAGCCACTGTAATCATCTGTAGCACCGTAGGGATCTTTTGTTCGCTCAGGTGGTGGAGGTCGCCGTTCTCCAAATTTACGCCCACCTAAAACCGGTTCGTCATTTTCAGTGTATCCTTTAGATTCTTCCTGTTGACGGAACTGAGTTGCAAGGCGATGATCGCTCTTAGACCTGGTGAGTCCTTGATTTTGTTGAATGGCTCCAGAATAGACGTTAGGCTGGGTAATATTAAGTTCACCATAGCTTGCAACATGTACGACTAACTGGTTAGGATCATGTGTCATAACGAATCGAACCCTACGGTTATAATCGCCAGCTTCATAATCGAAGTTTCTTAAGAACTCGACAGTTTTAAGGAAAATTTCTTTGGTATCAACTAATTCGGTGTCCTCCCATTCGACATCATCGTTCATGTATTTGTCAGCGAGATCACAATTACTTTGAATATTACTTAACTCTAGCTCAAGGTTATCTTTTAGGTGTGTAAGGTTTCTTAGTTCAGTCGCGAGATAACGATCAATTTCGTTTCTTAGGAAATCCGTTCTATCTTTAAGAGCTTTGGCTAGCCTTTTGTGGATTTCATCGACCTCTCCTGCTACTGCGCCACAGTTTGCTTGCAGGTTTGTAGTGTTGCGCTCGACGATTGAAAGGATATCTTGCAGCCGGTTGACTCCACGACGGATCTGGTTGTTGATTCTTGCGATTTCTCTGCGAAGAACTTCCATGTGCGCTGATTTGCATTCTTCACAGACTTTTTTGTCGCAATGAGCGCAAGGCGCGCAATACGCCTTTTCTGAGCAAACATTGCATCTCTCCATCACCTGCCCAGCTGTGGGGTCAGGCAGCTCTCCTGCTATGTTAGCGTGCAGCTCTAGAAACCGCTGCAAGGTAACATTCGTTGGGAAACCCTGTACACCCTGGTACGGAATACGATGTTCTGCACGGCATTCTGGACATTTGACCTGGAAACACAAAAAAATGGGAAAATTAACATCGCAAAAAACCAAGGTTATTTAATAATTATAACGATACGTGGTATTTTGTTATTCTTACCTGTCGCCTTACGTAGTCGACCAGGCCGTCCATACATGGCTCCATGCAAAAACTGTGCTGGCATGGCAGCAGCTTCGGATTCCTGTACCGGTCTAGGCAGACGCAGCACGTCAGAAGTGACTCGAACTGCTCCATATTTTCTTAGCTGCTTTACGTATCTGTTGGAAAAAACGTATAAAATTTCACACTTTGAAACATTCAGGAAGAATAACAAATACTTATAAGGAAAAAACTAAAGCGGAAAAACATAGGATATTACTTTCAGTTAAATTAAAGCTATGAACTACGGAGATTAAATACGTGACTGTGAAGTCGACGTTAATTAAAATCGTTTCTAGAAAACATTCACTCTACATATAAGTTTTGAAGTCATGTTTACGCGCTTGCAAACGAGTAGGTACATTAGTTAATTCAATATTTAATGAAGTATTCAGCTTTCTGATTGCAAACAATATTGTTTCCAGTATTTGAAATACTCCATTTTAAGCATTCACGTGGTGGTTAAATTTAGATATTGCTCCGGTTTTCCGCGAAGATCCGTTCTTCATATTATAAATAGAATCGGCGTCTGGCGTTTCACACGACTCCTATCTTCCATTGTAACGAACAAGTGGAAAGTTTCTACTGAATGAGAGAAAGTGAAAACACATTTGAACTTTACGCCTTTGATTTTGAAGACTGTTTAATAATTGACTCGTGACGTGAGCAAAATGTTTTAAAATTCTCGCGCGGTATTTAAGGACACAAACGTCAACTGAGACGAGGTTCTGTTTTGTGTAACGTGTCGGTAGGCATTTATTTTTTTGAGTCACTGAGTTTTGTAACTAAACTAGTCATTACTCGGAGCCCATTTCATAATAAAATATAAACGGAAGTCTCTTTCTAATAAAAGAAGTGTTAAAGAGATTTCCGCTTATAATATACGTTACAAGTTGTTATGCAATGGGCCCTTGCTTGGCAGTAAGAAATAGGACGGTAGCCAAAAGTTTTTTAGTTAAAACATGACTAACGTGGAATTTAGTCACCCGCTAAAAAACTGTGTCTACAAAAGATAAAATTTTATTAGAATATTTATGGCTATATTCTGGAAAATATCAAAGAACTTATGATAATGTCTTAATTTTATTGTTTGGGATTAAGATGTCGGACTACGATTAATTCGTCATAATCAAAAACGTCATAGTTTCTCATCATTTACTTTAGTAGTTAAACCAAATGGATATACCTAATATCTTTAGCAAGCCTATACGTATGGTGTGTACTTTTATACTCAACTTCCTAAGAGACCTTGTTTTTATTTTTTTACTCTCTCAAAATCAAACACGCTCACACACTGTCAAAATACAACACGGCAAATATGAGTAAAATTAAAAATTCTTCTTAAATATTTATTTATTTGTATAGGAAGATCATCAGCTTAAATACTACACAGTAGCTTAAAACAGTAGTGACAGTGAGCTAATAACAGATCCTCACCGATAGCGTAATAAATATGCAAAAAATAAGTGAGCAAAAGCCAAACGAGAACACAGCAAATTACTTGTAGAAACTATCTAGAATATATTGCCTATTCTATCATAACCAACCGCTTTAGTGACGTTGCTTTTATTTTTAAACTTCCTTTCCTGTCATACCACGTCAGAGCAACCATCATATTCTATTCTCGGCTCATTGGATTTCAATTTCATTATCGTATGGTGATTATCAGTCTATTTGCGATAATGTCTATTAATAAGCTGTCATTGCCTTGAATAATATAATGAAATCATTATTGAGTGCCGTAATAAAATATTATTTGTGAAATTAAAATTAATCAGATCCATGTTAACGTCGAAAATAGGGTATTAAAATATAAAATTAAGGTCACCATTTTGAAATTCTGATGTGCTCGTGTAATGAGAACAATATAAAGAAAAACATAAAATTGAGGACATCGATGTCCATAATCTAGCGCGTAAAATACTTAATGTACAATTAGAACATATGGTTGAGATTATGTAATGTTGCCGATGTTTTATAATAACTGTCAATGGAATCGTACAGTGTAACCTTGAACGGTAGAGTCAGCGAACGGAAAAATCATAGAAGTCTAAGTAGCGCCGCAAAAAAACCCCACATAATAGGTGCCATTGCCATTATGCGGTGATGGGGGTGGGGTGTCAAAACGATGCTAGGCAGCCGTTTAGTTCGAACATGCGCATACCGGGTTTTAGGCACGTGTTGGGTAGACATTTGTAAGGAGCTCGCATTCGATCGCTGGGTAGAGTTGATTTTTGAATGGACTATACTTTGAAGCAATTCCGCAAACTCAAATTTAATCTTAAAAATACGTCAAGCTATCAAAATTAGTAAAAATTGCAACATACTAGGCATGTATATGTGTATTTAATTTGATAACAAGAAATTACCTGTATCGTGTCGTATCGTATCGTTATTATATAAATTACTGTATTATCGAAAGCTAACCAAATAGCCTCATTTATTTCGCCTTCTGACTAATGGTGGTTGAGACTGAATGTTTCATAAGTATCACCAGAAAGTTAAACAAAAATTTGCGCATATCGTCGGGGATAGTGCAATACCGCGTAACTAGCGCTGGTAAATAGTGCGTATCTACACAACACCCATAGTGCGAAACCGCGTAACTAGCACTGGTAAATACTGCGTATCTACACAAAACTCAACTTTACCAGGAGAAGCTTGGTATATTCTAATCAGGATTTTACGTTCGTTGGCGGAAAATCTTAATTTGGCTATATTTGTTAGATACGCGGTATTAACCAATGCCAGTTACGCGGATTTGCCCTATGAGTGTTGTATAGATACGCAGTATTTACTAGTGCTAGTCGGTATTGAACTATCCCCGACGATATGCTATAAAGTAAACCATTTGACTTTAGCATTGAATTCTCTGGCAGAAAATTAAACATCATATGATTTAACGACGCTACCGCGTATATCTAGTTGATAATGTTTTCAAGGGTAATTTTACCAAAACTCATATCACCAAACTCACCGTCTCGATCATTGGTCTGAATAATGCTCACCCGATTTTTTTTCTCATTAGGTTACATATTTATTAGTTTAGCTTGTTCTTTTAGCTTTAGATTCTGTTTCATTCATAACAGTCACGTTGGCAGATCAACGTGATGTATGTTTATATTAGAAATCCGCCCACCGCCCTCCAGCTACACAACCAAATAAACATGACGCTTGTTTAGCATCGTCTTAATTGCCAGCGAGTTGCTAAAATTGACGAAAGCGCTGGAAATAGTTTGTCGAAAAATAGTGACTTTGCAGTGAACAGCATTCGGTGACTTTTTTATTTTACTTCTGATCAGCACTCGTGTAGATATGTATCACCCTATGAATCGGCCGGTTCACAAATTCTTTTATTTTATTTTAAGATCTTATGTATATCTTGTATACCATAAATAATTAAAAAAATGTGTTTTAGACAAGGCTATTTGTTTTTTTTTCCATAAAATTACTTATTATGATTCTTGATCGTAGATTGTCATAATTTTCAAAGTAATATTTTTCCTGTTTTTCATAATGACCAACTCGTTAAAAGAAAATTACTACTATGTAAATTGAAGCCGCCTGCTTCCTTGGCGAATTATCGTTAAAGTAAGGAAAAGAAAAGAAGAATAAACCTTATCCACAGACGAAGTGAAATTCAATCCTATATCAATATCATGAAGATTTTGACAAGAAATAAATTGTTCTTACATTATCTGAAGTAACCTATGAGTTCCAGTAGAATCATGAACGCTACAACTTTTGCTATATACCTTGACCCACATAAAACTTCTGCAGTACTAAATTTTTCAACATCCGTATTTTTATTAAGGTCACCTAAATAAACAAGGTCACCAGAGGAAATGCTATAAATTACTCGAAATCTCAATTGTACACGTGTAAATCAACCTTTATCAGTCATCTGTATAATGCCTTTCATGTTTTTGTTTCACGCTCGGCCGGCTTTCGCGTGTTGAAAAAAGAAATATGTTTCAATTCTTTTAATTGAATGTTTGGATGGCGGTATAAATAAGTTAAGGCGCCGAATTGGCTTTGATTCAGACGTTTGTTACCTTTTCTGTTTTTGGGAACGTTTGAAAGCGTTTATTTTTGTTAAACAGAGGCTGAAATTGGGAACACAGTTTTGAACGTATTCGATATGCGAATCTGTTGCCTAATTTTCTCTTGTGTTAGCCCATCGGCTCATAGTCTGGGAAAGGCTCACTTGCACTACAACGCAATTATCACGGGGAATGAAATAAAAATGAAGTTGTTAATCAAAATAACTTGGTTTTGAATACTTGTTTAAACCACATTTATGTGCCTAACCTTAACCAAACCTTCACAAATATTGCAGTACTCAATACAACGACAATAAGAAACAAAGGAGAAGCGATGATGAAAATCTCTTATTATTGCAAAATTATTATTCCCGGAAACATCTCCAGTACTATGACCATCAAAATGTTTAAACGTATGAATGATATCACTGTTTAAAGCGTTTTTGGCACCAGTTCTCTTATTTTTCTTCCTTGTTTCAGTTCCGTCGTATTTGGCTTAGGGGCGGACAAAGAAAACGTGTTTTTGTATTACGCACTTAATGTGTCTTGTGTTCGTTTTATTTGCGGGAGTTTTCGGAGAGTTATTTTGTTACTAGTTTTTTCCCGCAACTTTGTCCACGTCAGGCAATAATATGTTGACTATTAGAGTTTTATGGGCGTAAGATCCGATTAATTATGATTGTCCCAACATAATCTGATCCTCTACCATATATTACCACTCTAAATGCCTTTTATTTCGAATAATAATGCCAAATTTTCTCTTGATTTGTGTAATCGTTTCTGGTGATCGAGAAACTTTCACATTATTTGTAATGGTAGGATACTTATGCGTTGGCTGTCTTACAATTTTCACGTATTACACTTAAGTGATTAATCTATTAATTAGCAGCTTTTCTTTATACGCTTTTACAATGTGTTTTCCAGACTTATTATGTATTAGTTCGTATGAGAGCCTATTCAACGCACTTAAAACTTTCGAGTGATTAAACGTAATGAGTTTTATGTTTTCTCCTAGAGTCTGCACAATGAGATGGCGTAATGGGTCTGCATTACAGTTGATGGTGCTATGCTATCTCTTTCCAACTCTAAAGCTATGCTCTCAAAGAGAAAGACGGCTGGATGTCATTAGCTACTTACTGCTGTCAATTTAACTGATCAGATTATAAACCTGGCAATCTATGCAGGTGTTTAAGTCATCCGGCTCAGGCAGAATATCAGTGCTTCTCTCGAAAGAGCGAAGCGTATAACTGAGCCATGAACCCTTTTGTTTTGCTGCAACGCACTTAGCAATTGTATGTTGAATTTTTTTATGGTAAGTTATTGTATGTCTATTCTGTTCCATATTGTGTATCGAATATTTGTTATTATTTTGTTTTTTTTACGATGTTGTTTCTATTTTTGTGTGATTGTAGCAAACAAATAAACTTTTTATCTATATATCTTTTATCTATTGATCTTTTTATGTAATACAGTTACATATATTATATTATTTATATACGTTCGTTTCCCACTTCGGTAACTATAATAATATTTATGTCAGTGTAACACTCTTTATCTACAGTGACGCGTTTTTAATAAACCCTTAGTCACATAAATACAATAGTTTGCTGAACGCTATTAATTTCAATTTTAGTGGGTTTGTAAAATGTCTAATAATTTAGGCAATGCTAGTTTAAAGTTAACCTTTCTTTGAAGCTAAGTACTATGAAAGCAGTGACATAAACATGGGCAAAAGGATCGGCTGCCTGTCTGTTTGTTTAACTGACATTTTTATAGTGAAGTGTTTTGGCTGTGCATGTGAGCATACTCCTAAAATGTTACAAAGCTCAACTTTAAACATAATCATTAATGACATACATCACACAAGAATAAGGAATATTCCAGGAATACATACAATTGAAATTTTCAAGATGAGTTCAATTAAGCTCATATTCCTGCTTGGCCAAATTCCGCCAAAGGCATTAAAAATTTAAGCAGATAGAAAAAAATATACAGGTTGGTTAAAGAAAAAAATACTATTTATTTATGGTCTCCATCATGCCAAAAAACGATTAAGTAGTGATCTTTGCATAACAATTAATAGTCATTATTATTTAAATAAGGTTTAGATAATAAAAGTGCGCCACTCCACTTTGACTTAATTAAGCATTTGCACGCAAAATAGCTATGCTTCTCTTTCGATTACTATGTGCAAGAAAGAGAAGCAACACAACAATAGCATTTTGTAGACATTTCATTAAATTGCGTTAATTTAAGTTTTTTTATTAAATCATTGTCTAAAGACGGAAATAAACATACTACGCAAAACGTATTGAAGTAATTCATAAATTATATGTTTCCAAGAATTAAAAAATTTTAACCTTCTAGCTTACATAGTAAAGTCGATAGTTGAATGGATTATACTGTTACTTTCACCTTACATCATTTCAACTGAACAAAAAATGGGAAATTAATGACAGATCAGTTAGCACTTCAAGTGAATTACCGTTAAACCCCGTATCCTGAACAAAGTCGAGGCAAAAACCGCCTTCAACACCAGGTGGAGGTACTTACAGAATTAAAGTCACATCAAAACACAAGGTCCAAGCTAGTTATTGGGTGAACACTGGCATTTACTTGTCATGATGATGAGGAACAGT
The DNA here is from genome assembly GCA_947578815.1 of Epinotia ramella. NCBI lineage: Eukaryota > Metazoa > Arthropoda > Insecta > Lepidoptera > Tortricidae > Epinotia > Epinotia ramella. The sequence goes on from OX388213.1 coordinate 6,518,222, forward strand.
TCTCGACTAGGTATATCACAGGCGTTGGTGTCAGCTCGCTAGGCGGTACTGGACGCGTTACACGATCCGTGCGCCGGAGTTTATTTCGGGAGCGTTCGCGCGTGTGCCGCAGGGGATATTTATACGTCACATTTTTCTTTTGGAAAAGGTCATTGGACAGATTGGATATTTTTTTGTCAAAACACGGGTGTTCATTGTCTGTTGGTTCTGAAGCGTGTTATCTTATTCATAACATAGTAAACAGTAATTAGTCGTAGAGTTAAATCATTTTTCGTAAAAATATTGAGTGAGAGAGATAAAGATATACAGAGGGAAACGTTCATCAGATTGTTTACGTTTTTCACATCCAGTGTTGCAAGAATGGTATTCAATAGTACATTACTACAGAGGCCGGGAAGTAGTAGGATAGTTACGGAGCTGGCAATCCCTTTTCACGCCCAGGTATGTATAGTGCTTTTCTCAAACATACAATGAAATAAATAAAAAGAACTCCAAGAAATCAAACTATAATTTAAATGGCTGAACGCCGTGATGCTGTGCCACAAATAAAAAGAATAAAAAATACTTCCCGGCCTAGGCCTTACATTTTGTATGAAATTCTTTTACAGTTCTCTCGAGTTGTTCCGCCCGAAACGTGATACTTTGAAGCCTGTTATAACGCACGTAATGGCGACATTTCATTGCATGATTGAGAAAATTAAAAGATAATAAAAGACCCACTTTCTTAATAAATCAGATATAATGACGTCATTGTTTCCAATTATATGATTAAAATAGTAGCGAACGAGAATATGATAGCATACGTTCTTCTAAAACCTTGACTATTTCAGTGTACAATTCTGGTAGTACAACACAAAGTAAGATCAAAGCACCCTTTTTTAACTATTCAATAACCTAATAACATCGCATCAAGGAATCTATGTGTGGATTTCTTAAAAAACTACCTATTATTGGTTCTTTTATTTCAGTTGATACTTTCGACTATTTTAAATGGGAAAAAGGCAAGCGAATTATGATGGTTAATTTAGTTATTTTACATCATACCTTTTCAAAAGATAAGACGAATAATTAAAGTAAACATGTAAACTTTGTCAATCTGACATTAACTAAGTTACTATTTCAGACTCACACCTAACACACACAGTGCCAAAATGTTTAGCAATATGCACGTAGCGAATACCGCAGTTTTTCCGACAAACCTGACTATGAACAAAGACCGCGCCTCTGCACCTATTTTTTTAACCGACTTCAAAAAAAAGGAGGAGGTTCTCAATTCGGTCGTATTTTTTTTTTTTTTTTTCAATGTTTGTTACCTCAGAACTCCGTCATTGATGAGCCGAATCGAAATTTTCTTTTTTTTTTTGTAAGTATATGCTTCCAGGTGGGTCCCATTTTTTTCAAAATTCAGTTGGATTATGGGATCCATGAGGAATTGAGGGAACTCCTCAATAAAATTATATTAGGCACGCGTGTAGTGATCTTGGTATTTTCTATTATAACTAGTGTATTTACACCCGGAAATCATAAATTTGGTGGAGTGGAATTGATGATGAAGACCATAGATGACTTATAGAATTCCTCAATTATGTACTTAAAAGTACAAAAGTATATCACAGATTCTGATAAGATTCCGTTGAAATAGCAACTAATGAAGTGCCAAAGGTAATCCTTGTGGATTCGACGGAATTCCTCAAATATTATGGGCCCACATACAGCGATTCGGTTTTTTCTCTAATAATCAACGCATTTGCTCTCGGAAATCAGATCATGTGGTAAATTGGATAAGAAATGTGGAAATATTCTCGTGCCTTGGCGGAGTACTAAATTGAAGTCGGTTAAAACTTTGTTTTTAAAATAAATTATTGTAGTAACTAGACTTGTCCCTCAAAGCACCAAAATAACTCCATTATAACCACCTGATTAATCTAAACTTTTCTGCCCGCGACATTGGTGGAGCCGAAACAGCCGTTATTGCGTACTTTGTGGTGAGATCACAAGCTATTTATGGACGCATTTACGAGTAATATATTGTTAGTTAGCAAGAGATGAAAGGAAGTAATTATGCTTAGGTGTACACCGGGGAATGACGCTAGCTACTATACCTGTTAATAATATAACTATCAATGTAAGCAATTTTCAACCTACTGCTAAAATTGACTTGGTTCTCAAATTGAATGTTTGTTTTTGTGTGTTAATTAAATACAAAATCGTGTCCATTATACGTGTATCATAAAAAGCCTTTATGAAACCTGAGGGGTGATCACGTAACTCATTGTACGCGCGTCAGGTAGATCTCAATGTCAGTTTTTGTATGGGAAAATTACAGTTGTGTTAACCCAACGTGCGTTCGAAACGTTAAGTGTTACCCCTCTGAATGACGTAATAGGTTATCCGTATTGTTATAGATTTTAATGTTAGCTGGTTGGAATTCACTTTGCATAGCTATTTAATCAACTAGGATATTGAAAAGGATGACTTTTATGTGAAATAATAAACCTACTTATAGTATCCTACATTTGGCTCAAAATCAGGAAATAACGAGACGCCTTCAACATATAAATAAATTGTATGTACTGATGTCTAAAGTCAATAATAAAATATATAAGAAAATATTATAAGTGCTCAAATAAGGTAAACGTCCTAGTCCTCGTCTTTGCAACAATGTATGATATGGGCACTTTATGTCAAAGTGGGCATTTTAAGAATAATTATAATATTTTTTTTATCACTACATTGCACAATTTTATAATTTTCTTACGTATTAGCCTAAGTTTTAAAGAGTTCTAAACTCATTTTCTTTCTTTTTATATTTCAATGCCAAACAGATGGCTCTAAGTCTCATAAAATCGTCTCATTAACATTTTATTTAACTACGTCATCATCGTCGTATCATTTATTGTCTACTACGTTTGAATAAAGGGCGAAACTCAGTGAAATATTTAATAATCTCAATCAAAAATCTAACAAACTTGCGCCAGCCAGCGCGAAGTTCGGAAATGCTGGAAAGCGATAAAACGACTTTGCTTTGACTTTAAATAACGAACAAACGGTCTAAACGTGCGTAACTTTCGCCTGTACAAATAATGGGTGCAGATCCACCGAACTGTCCCAGTAATGTAATGCAAAGATTTATAGGTGAATTACTGATATTTGGTAAGGCTGAACTACGGCAATACGATAGTCAAGTTGCTATTTAGTCATCGTCTGATAGCCATTTGACTATCCACCGCCTGTGGTCCTCGGTAGTAGCTATTGAATAAGGATTACTCACCACACAGGGGCAAGGTTATTAGGACGTAGTAGTAAGTTTCGTACTCGTCTCTGTCATGGTGAGAACAGAAAGACCAGCGTGCTGCTGTCCGCCCCACATCGCCGTGCACAACATTTACATGTCCAATATGCGGCCATAGCTATCGCTCCCGTTTCAATGTAATGAATCATGTAAGTAAGCGCTTCACTACAATATTATAAATGGTGCTTAAGTCATCTTTTAAAATTCTTTATCTTTTTTACAAACACACGCACTATATTATTTATATTAATCGATAATTTTAATATCCTATCCAAGTTTGTTTTAAATTTTAATCCATGCAATGAAAAAATGTAATTTGGTGACTGCGAGCAAAGTCTAGTGCAGGGACCGGTACTTATACTACGTATTTGTAATCGATTTGCTAAATAAATGTTTTATCTACACAAGGCCAATGATGATGACTAATTATGTGTTATATATTGGTCAGGAGGATACACCTACATTTCTATGTCCTCCACGACCTGGGGACCGATTTTTGACTTTCGAGCGCTCGACTTTTTCACTCGAAAACTGACAAAAATGATGAAATTCTATTTTGAAATAGCGATAGAAAATTTAAAAACGAGTGGCATTGACCACTCGTATTAAATTCTATTGGTAGAAAGTAAGTGCCTGCCATTTTGACACTACAAACGTATTTACTTTTATTTGATTTTCGAGCGTCAAGTCAGCGAGAAGTCAAAAATCGGTCCCCTAGTCGTTCGAACTTTAACACAAATGCCAATGACTTCTTATAAATAGAGGTACAACGGTTGCCAGAGTTATTCGGGGGTGCTTTGAAGTGGATAGATATGCGGACACACGCCTATACCGATTAACCGTTGTTGACACCTAGCTGAACCGTTCACAATGTCACCTTACATCAGGAGAACCAGTGTAGGTGAGACCTCTGGTTGCTCGTTGTTACAAATCTCGGTGTCAAGATATACTAGACCTGAGAAATGAGGTAAAACAGGTTAGCATAATAGCTGCAGTGAGGAGCGCCGCAACTTTGGACTGGGGTTCAATTTGGATTGAGTTACTGACCTTTTTATTACTGCCAAATGTTGCGTCGTGAAAGGATTCAATTTTAATCTGAATTTGGCAAATTGAATTTTAGACCCTCTTAATTCCTTACATTTTTGTTAAAGTGCCCTTTTCAAAATTAAAGTGGGATTTTAATCGACGTTTAATCCTTTTCGTGCTGAAGTTATTCCGATTCGAAAGCTAATGTTAAAAACTTGAAGTGCGGTACTTGCGTACTTGGCTTGTAAGTCAAATCGATTTATTTATTTCACAACAGTAAGTTGCACGGTTAAGTAAAGCGCCCATTAAAGATGTTTTAATTTGCAACCCTCAGTCAACTTCCATTCCAGTACCTTAATCAAATGAAATTAACATACAATCGAGTTTGCCAGCCCGACAGGAATATATTCACTTGAAGACATATTCATTATGCTTCTTTGTCTCCATATGGAAGGTCTCCAGCGATAAATCCGGCCTTGGTATTATTAACGTCACCTTGGCACATTTTGGCGTTCGTCATTTATTTGCGTGTTGAGAAAATAAAAGACGGCCGAGTTTTCTTTGTCACAAGGCTAGTTGGGATTTCGGGCCGGAATTTCTCAGTCTAGATTTGTTTGTTTGTTACATGTACATTATATGTTAGGCATGTGTACATTAAATAAGTGACTCAGTATAGGTCAGTGTAGCATAAGTGTAGCATATCTGTAGATTCTAAAGTATCTGTTTGGAAAATAAAGGAAATTATTACTCCAGTTTTTCAATATATTGGATATATTGACATTTAAATGGATGTAAAGGCTAAGCAGTTCTTTGTTTTGTAGACGTAGTAGATATTCGTGAATAAACCAGAGCCAATTTGACTCATATTTCGTAAAATTTGGGGCTTTATTTTTAACCTCTGGCGACAACCATCTCTTTTGCTTCCTCTTTTGGACTATGGTGACATTGCATTTTTAAGCGATAAGAAAAACTTGAGCGATTACATAATGACTGTGTAAATATTTGGCCTGCGCAAATACGACCACATCTCCGGATCTTGTTCTCAGCTCGGCTGGTTACCGATCCGTTGGCGCAGAGATGTGCAAATCCTCTCCTTGCTTTTTAACGTACTCTTCAATCCTGCTTCTCCACCTTATTTATCTGAATGATTGACTTATATGGCTGACGGCAGTAATCACAGCTTGCGGTCTTACGCTAATCTCACCCTTGCATTACCGTCTAATAAGACGCGCGCTTATGCTTATGTGAAGCTGTGGAACGGCTTGCCGTTGTCCTTTAGACAGTCCGAGTCTGTGGCATCACTCAAAGAAAAGTTGAAAAAGTTGTGACTCTCCAATGACTTGTGATTTATTAGGATACTGTTTGTATTGTATATTATGTAAAGATGTTTATTTGTACATGTATATATATATGTTTATAAATTTGTGTATTTATAAATAGTATTTATTTTATTTTCTTTGTACTTGCATGTAGTATATGTATTAAGATTAATTTACTGTAGCGTCAAGGTAAATACGTCTGTACACGTGTTAGTTTGTCCATCTTTTTGTTCCTCATCTCGACTAAATTGCTCAAAGATTAACTGGAAGAGATCCCTTACAGGGATAAGTTCGCCTTTGTTCCGATTCAAACTTTTTTGTCTGTATTTTCACCTGTCTTGTGTACAATAAAGTATTTCCATACATATTAAAACGACGGTTGTTTTAGTTTGACATATATGTGTATCTGTGTATTTTTGTAGGATCGTAGAGCCCAAAGAGATTATTTTGAATCGAAAGTATTATATACCAAAAAACATAGGTATCCCCTTTGTTTTTTGGTTCAAAGGGGTTTTTTTTTAGAAGGTGCCCTTTTTTTATCTATTTCGGAGAGTGCGCACAGGAATAGCACGACTATTCCGTTTTTCCCTATCCATCATCGGACGTCAAAGCGTTGTCGATATACTACGAGTATTCATTCGCAGGAAGCATTTTTGCCGCAGAATGCGATCTGTCAATACTACATATTGTCTTCCTGTATAAAATAAGGGCCACTCATTTTACTGTTCATTATTGGACATAAACTAATTGATAAGTGGCTAATTAATGATGTCCCGCATCCTTCAGAATCCAACCTTTCATGCTGGTATTTAAGTCTAACAGCTGGAAAAAAAATACTGTTAAATATAATATTCACGTAACGAGCACCATATTCATATTATTAATATTTTCTTTTGAATACCTAGTATATTATCAAGGATTTTAACTAGCTTCATGTCGTCTTTATTCCTTGATAATTAGAATTAATAATTAGTGAAGTTAAGATTTTAATTTTTTTATCTTTTTCGAGTATTTTTGTAGTTTTGTTTTGTTTAATGAAGAATAATTAATCTTTACTGTAGTCAACAACCGTATTACAATCTATGTATCTTCTGAGCGGGGCCTCCACAGGCCTTACACTAAGAGGTACAGTATCTACATTTGAGTACGAGAGGACTTAGAGCTTGGCTGTAACTTCAAGTATCAGCGCAGCGGTACGACGTACTGTGGAAGAGAGATCAGAATGCAGCGTCTCGCTCCCCCCTATGGTAAACCGCTGCCGCTACCGCCGCCGCTTTAACTTGTGGCCGAGCCCTTTCGAAGTCACATGATTTTGAGTCATTATTAATTAATAATACAGTGACTCTGTGCGTTTGATGTCTCAAATAACCTAGCCTGTTAATCGGTTTCAACCAAACAAACAAATACGCCGTAAACCGGAGATGTGCACACGAAAATAGACTTTCAAAGATCGGACATCTCCGTCTTTATCGCACTTATAACGAGCGACAGAGACGGAGGTATGCGTCTTTTTTCGTGAAAACGTCGCTGATTCCTCCAAATCCTCTCTGGATCTTTAATAAACTCGATCCAAAGGGTGTCCTCCTCAAATATTTATCTCGCCTTTGGCATATACACTGAACTCAGGATCGACATACAAACAAGACTGTTTCAATTGTATGGTACAGTAGGCAAGGATATTGAATATCAGCATACTATACATTCAATGTTAAAGATTTCGTAGCGCTATGTGGCCGTTGCTGTTGTGTTTAGAGTTCCGTACCTCAAAAGGAAAAAACCGAAACTTATAGGATCACTTTGTTGTCCGTCTGTGTATCAAGACCCCTTATCTCAGGAACCCGTAAGGTTATCGAGTTAAAATTAAAACCGTATATTCAACAGTCCCTTGAATCTGTAAAAAAAAGTTTAAGTTAAGTTAAGTGAAGTTTTAAGTTAACTTGAAAAAAAGAATCGGCCGTTTATGCCACCAAAAACTAATATTTAGATACTCTATGCCATAGAGTCTATGGAATCACGTAGCGTTTTGTACGCGCATTAGGATAGTTTAACTGTAATTGTTCTATATAAAATTTGACATTTAGATCTAACTAACGTGCGTACAATGCGTTACGTGATCGACCTGCTGGTCTAAATCGAATACCTAGCGACCACTTTTTTATTTTTACCCCCCCCTCCGATTTCCACCCCAGTCTAAGTTGGCTCAGTTCGGGTTGCACAGGGAGGTTCTACAACGCTTCGGGAGCTCAAATACCGCGAGCCATCCGGTTGCCTCTCGGACACTGAAACTACGCGTCATTGCTTTAACTATAATTAGTCCAGGCAATGAACTGACAACTTGTATGGAAAAAATGACAATTTTGGAAATAATTTATAATAGTTTATTTTTTATGTATAACGGATATAATATATTATCAATTAAACAGTTACCCAGCGACAAAATCCGACAAAATTTCAGACATCGAAAAAATGATAAGTTAACTGGCTTCTAAAAAGTCAGTAAAAATATGAATAAATGTTTTTGTCCTTATTTTGGTTCATTTACATTTGCTCTATAATATTCAAGATAAATCGTACAAAAAAAGATAATGCATGCTTCATTTAAATCTACATAATTACTTCCGGGTGGAAAATTTGTCGGATCTTGATTCTTGAATCATCTTAGAATAACATTTTCAAATGAAATCAACAAAAAAAACGCTATTATAAATTAATGTTTTTCAAAACCGTATTTTGCCTGGAGTAAATTAAGTACGGAACCCGCCGAGGGCGAGTCCATCTGCCATTTCTTTTGTTTTGTAGAGGACAGTAGGTACGAGCAGAGCGCCGAAAGTGCTTATTCCTGTTCTGCTAACGCACTAGGGCGCTCCAAAATCACGTAACCTTTCGTACGCGCATTAGGATAGTTTAACTGTAATTGTTCTATATATAAAATTTGACATTCAGATCTACCTAACGTGCCTACAATGCGTTACGTGATCGACCTGCTGGTCTAAATCGAATACCTGGCGACCACTTTTTTAGGGTTCCGTAGTCGACTAGGAACCCTTATAGTTTCGCTTTGTCTGTCCGTCCGTCCGCGGATAATCTCAGTAACCGTTAGCACTAGAAAGCTGAAATTTGGTACTATGTACGAGTATATCAATCACGCCGACAAAGTGGTAAAATAAAAAGTGTTTTTTTTTTATTAGGGTACCTCCCCTTATAAGTAACGTGGGGAGTGTTTTTTTTCATTTCAACCCTAACGTGTGATATATTGTTGGATAGGTATTTAAAAATGAATAAGGGTTTGCAAAATAATTTTTTGATAATGTTAATATTTTCGGAAATAACCGCTCCAGAAGTAAAAAAAATGTGTCTCCCCCCTCTAACTTTTGAACCATAAGTTTTAAAAATATGAAAAAAATCTCAAGTAGAACTTTATAAAAACTTTCTAGGAAAATTATTTTGAACTTGAAAGGTTGAAAAGTTTTTGAAAAAAATTACAAAATCTACGGAACCCTACACTGAGCGTGGCCCGACACGCTCTTGACCGGTTTTTTTTAATTTTACCCCCCCCTCCTATTTCCCAGTCTAAGTTGGCTCAGTTCGGGTTGCACAGGGAGGTTCCACAGCACTTCGGGAGCTCAAATACCGCGAGCCATCCGGTTGCCTCTCAGACATTGAAACTACGCGTCATTGCTTTAACTGTAATTAAGTACGGAACCCGCCGTAGGCGAGTCCATCTCCGGTTTTTTCTGCTTTGTAGAGTAAAGTATTACTTATTACTTATTCCTGTTCTGCTAACGCACTAGAGCGCTCCTAAGTAAGATTGCGTTGCATTTCATTGTTTTGATCATTGTATCCAGTAAAAAGTGTCCATGTCAAATGACGAAGAATAACAATGTTTCTCTTAGAGGACTAAAAAATAAGGACACTATATTTTATTATTTAAAAAAATATTATTACTGATAAAACCGTCACTTTTGTCACTGCAGCTGAGCTTTCACTTTGACGTAAAAAATGATTTTGTACGGATTATGAATTTTGGACGTGTGAAGTTTGCTGGCCAGTAATAAATTCCACTTAAAAAAAAACCTGAAACTGTGCATACGTTATTTATAGACAGCCACGTTTTAAAGGAATATAATACATGTGTTCCTGTACGGTAATCCAAACTTAAGACTATATTTAAGAAAATCACAACCATCTTTGCACTCAAATAATATGCTACAATGTTTTCTATTACTCTACTTAAATATTGACACATTAGACAAACATACAACTGCATTCTCGGGAATCGTCCACCAAATCACAACCACCCGAACACTCAGACAATAAGGAATAAGGTAATTAAGATTTTGATTTCGTTAACAGCAAAGTTATGTTTGCACATGATTATGTTGAAGGTAATTAGCATAAATTTCCTTTGTGTTGGAAATAAGGCGAGTTCACACGAGAAGTTTCACTTTGAAAAGTTTGAGAACAAGAATTCCAGAGTAACTTTTTGGAAACGTCACGGTTTTGGAATTAAGTAGTCTGATGTTTGACATGGGTTAACGCGTTTATTGTTCTTATAAGAGTAATGGTACGTATTAGGGTGTGTTTATTCTTTCTTTTCTTTTTTTTCTTTTTTAATAAATAAATATTAGGGGACAATCTTACACAAATCGGGCTAGTCCCATAGTAAGCTCAGTAAGGCTTGTGTTATGGGTACTAGACGACGATATATATAATATATACAAATACTTAAATACATAGAAAACTTCCATGACTCAGAAACAAATATTCATGCCCATCACACAAATATTTGCCCTTACCGGGATTCGAACCCAGGACCTTCAGCTTCGTAGGCAGCGTCACTACCCACTAGGCTAACCGGTCGTCAAAGTTTATGCCACAAGGATGAGATGAATGTCCTTAAATAAATAAATATATCTTGAAATTCTCTGGCCATATTTCTCGCAAGAGAAATGAAAATCTTGTAATACTGATGGTGAAGGGGAAACTTGAGGGTCAAGGCTTGGGCAGAAACCGAACGGGGACGGGACGTCAACTGGACACCGACGCGCTCGGCATGTCGCGCTGTTTGACGTTGTCTATATTTACTAGTACATTATAGCGCTACCGTCTCGCCGGCGTCCCGTCCCCGCTCGCTGTCTGCCCAAGCCTTAAAAGATCGTGAAGCTGTATAGTCCCAAGAGATGGTCTGACCAGAGATCCGAAGAGCTGGATATGTACCTGTCAACGTTGCGTTGCATTGCACGGGGCTACTGACCGTAACCAATGGGTGCTATTGTCATTCTACAGAGTCACGATCCTGAGCAGTGACGGAACGACGAAGAAGAAGAAGAGATAAAAAATATTAGGAGGAAATCTTACACAAATCAAATTCGCCCCAAAATAAGCTCAAAAAGGCTTGTGTTATGGGTACTAGACGACGATGCAATCAATAGATATGAACACTTAAATACATAGAAAACATCCAAGACTCAGAAACAAATGCATTGCTCATCACTCAAACATTTGCCCTTACCGGGATTCGAACCCAGCACCTTCAGCTTCGTAGGCAGCGTTACGACGCACTAGGCTAACCGGTCGTCAAACTTACTTACTCGTTTGAGTAAAGTTACTTTTAAATAAGTATGTTTTAAGGTTAATTAACCTTTTGTACGACATGGAACTGATCAATGCTTTCAAACATTACCTCTGTATTAAGAAACTAACGCATTCAAAGGGGCAACTTAAATCAAGAAAGTCAAAATCAAAAGTCAATAGGATTTTATCTGTTTAATTACCTTACACCTATCCTAAAATGATACTCGCATGTTCATCGTACCTACGAACCCCGATGCAAGTATTTATCATTGCGAAAAGAAAAAGTATAATTGGGTAATTTCCCGGATAAAAAACAAAAACATAATTTTATTTAGTGCGTCAGTTAGATTATCAAAAAATATTGGACACGTATTTTCTATTTTGTGATATAAACAAAAAAATATGAAGATATAGCCGGTTAAAGTTCCGCGTGAAGTCACATTTATGCTAAAAAGTTCCATGATGTGACGCCACACGGAACTTTAACTTTAATCGGTAAAGATTTAAATAGTTTACTTTGTAAAGATGGAGGAGGATCTTCTTCGGTAAACACTTGCCCGTTTTCTTCTCAAAATATTTGTTTCTGTCTCACCCTGGCACATTCTGGTCTGAAATTCATAAGCCAAGGAATGCAGATATTAAAAATGCTCATGCCGACACGGTACATTGGGGCTTCACCACGCGAAACGCGCCTAATGACGCGTACGCACATGCTTTTCACTTATACTTTACATCCTGCATAACTTGACTCCGCTATTCCCAATAAATATACGTAGACATAGGTCAGATTTACACTGGTTTTCTAGAGGCAAATCGGCAATTGGTGAATACTAGGGCACCTGAAATAATCGGAGGGGAGTGTTTTGGCAATCTTCATTTATTTTATCACTGGATCTGTCGGGTTCGTAAGCGTTTATAGCTTTAGATTATGTTTTCTCTTTCTTACATGACGACCGGTTAGTCTAGTGGGTAGTGACGCTGCCTACGAAGCTGAAGGTCCTGGGTTCGAATCCCGGTAAGGGCAAATATTTGTGTGATGAGCATGAATATTTGTTTCTGAGTCATGGATGTTTTCTATGTATTTAAGTATTTCTATCTATTAAATATATCGTCGTCTAGTACCCATAACACAAGCCTTATTGAGCTTACTATGGGACTAGGTCGATTTGTGTAAGATTGTCCCCTAATATTTATTTATTTTATTTTATTTATTTTACATGATACGTGAAGGGTAAATGATTTTCTAACGGACGAAGAAATGTTTAAAATTGGATAGACAAGTTCATTTCTGTCGCGCGTCAGAGTAAAACATATCGTGTCGATACCATTAAGTTTGTTTTCATTGTTAATTTAAATTAATATTATTTTAGAATCAGTATGTAGGTCACCTCACGCGTGATCGATCTGAAACTTTACGATTCTATTTCACCGGTGACAGACCACCGATAAATTTCACCCGTCCTGACCTCGGAGGCCAAACTCGAACTTACTAGACATACCATATTGATTCCAACTAAATAAGTCTAGCCACAGATACTCCCAGCTTAATGATACCAACCGTCACTCTCACGTGTGTATGACGAATTAGAACGAACTTTTCACCACAAAGCTTATAACTTGTCAAACGAACATGTATGAAGTTGTAACAGTAATCATTCAAATGGAGACATGAAAACTTAAACCAAGCTTTCATGTACCTATCATGTTATTCATGTTTAACAAACAAATTCATACACTGAATTGCGAGTTCCAATTATTCTGATTAACATAAAACAAACTTTATAACGTTTTCCAGGCAGACCTTGACATGTCCATAGAATTCATAGATCATGAAATTCTAATATTTAGATAACAGACCTAACCAGAATAAAATGAAAGGGAAAGTACAGTCGAGGAAATTGAATGTATTGCACTTTTGGACCTTAACGTCATTCAAATAGAGTTGACATGTGCCAAACCTTCATTTTCCTCGACCGTACGTTTCATATTGAACATAGGTTATTATACGTAGTATAATCAAACAAAACATAGTTTTTTTTTTTATCAATTAGAACTACATTTAAAACATTTCTTAATTTCTTGTTTCACTGAAGAATCTAACCCACCATAAAGTTGAATCGAAATTCACGGAGTTCCATTATTATAAGATAGGTACTTTGATTCTATTGGAGAAATCAAGCCTGGCCATTAATTTTAATAAAAAGTTGGCTTTAATCAAGTAGTTTTGTATCAACTTTCCTATCTACGTGATTTTACATAGGTATAATGAACAGACAAAGTTATCAAAAATGTGTGAACACGACTTTACTGATAAAAAATACATAACATGGAGACAATGTCATCAAAATTAAGAACACAATAACAAGGAAATAGAAATAAAAAACAAAAGCAAAAGTACACAAATATATTGGGTTTGACGACCGCTTTAGCCTAGTTGGTAGTGCAGCCTACGAAGCAAGAGATCCTGGATTCGAATCCCGGTAAGGGAATTTATTTGCGTGATGAGCACGAATAATTGTTCCTGAGTCATGGATGTTTTATATGTATTTAAGTATGTATTTATCTATATAAATATGTTTATCGTCGTCTAGTGCCCATTGAGATTAAGATTGTCGGCAAATATTTATTTTATTAATTTATAATCAACCACTAGGTATCGTCGTTCAAATTCACGATATCTAGTGCATCAGAAAATACGTGACACAATACATTAAATGTCAAATGATATTAACACAAATGGTCAGAGGTTTGTCAGATATATTTGAACCTTTGAGAACGTACATATTATTATATTTATGAACTCGACTTTATCTTATTTCCATTCGTTTCGACAAAAATAAAGACTTCATAAGTAAACCGTCCGTAAAACATCATAACAATGATGCTGAAACTGCAAGCTTTACATTGCAAATTCAAGAAATTACCGTCCCCCTCCCCCTCCCCCTCTTAGTATAGAAGAATGAACTTTTAAATATTCAAATGATTTCTAATGAAAGGAAATTCTAATATTGGCACCCCATTCACTTGCAGATGCGCTGTGCTGCATTTTTAAATATTGGAGAAATTGTTGGAAAGTGGTTAACGGATGGAGAAAATGGAAAGAATTCCTATTAACATATTTACTGTTCATTGCTAGCGGCAAATGGCTAAGTAGTTTAAATTCAAAGCTGTAGTAAAATAGTTTATAACACAATTTATGCCGTCGTTTGTTTGACAATTTTTTTTTTGGATACCTAAATGGCCATTATGGCACTATTTGGGGGAGCAGCTGCGTCCAGCAGGGGGCGTCTTTCGGCTGATATTATGATGATGATGACCTAAATATAAAAGTTAGTAAATAAGTTGCTTTGAAAATAATGTTTGGTATTGTTTTAGCAGCCTTAAAACGTTCTTTTTTTTTGGAGGTACAGTGCCTTTATATAGCCGGGATATAAATGGTAATGACATTAAAAATATTTCTAATGTTCCACCTTGAGGTCTTGAAATCCGTTCTACATCTAGGCATCCACTGACGACCGCTTTAGGTTAGTTGGTAGTGACCCTGCCTGCCTACTCGTAGGTAGGTCCTGGGTTCTAATCCCATTTAATTGTGGCATGAGCACGAATATTTTATATTTGGGTCGTCGGATGTTTTCTATGTAGGTATTTATTTATCCACTAGCTTCCGCCCGCGACTTCGTCTGCGTGGACCAGTACGTCTAGCACAACTTGCTGCTCTGTCGCTTCCCGCGCGACTGAGCGTCTCTTATCTCACTCGCACCGTGCATTAGAAAGAGGAGGGTAGATCTTTCTCGACGGGCGTCGCGGTGCGGCATCATTTATGGTAGCCCCGCAGAGATACACACTATATTCGTGTAAAGTTTCATCAAAATCGTTTGAGCCGTTTAGGCGTAATTGAGTAACAAACATCTAACCCTCCAAACATCCAAACATCTAAACATCTAAACATCCAAACATCCAAACTTTCGCATTTATACTCGTAATATTAGGAGGATATAAGTATGCATATCGTCACCGTACCTTTAGTATAAACTTTGCTTAGTTTGGGACTAGATCGATTTGCCTTAGTATACTCAAACACAAAATGCCATACAACATACTCCGGCTATTATACCTGGCACTAGCTGACTCTGTAATTAGTTATGGTATCTCCAGTT
Source organism: Epinotia ramella (assembly GCA_947578815.1). NCBI lineage: Eukaryota > Metazoa > Arthropoda > Insecta > Lepidoptera > Tortricidae > Epinotia > Epinotia ramella. Next base: position 6,533,590 of record OX388213.1, read on the forward strand.
ACGGTAGAACATATAATTCACACCTTAAAGAGATTTATAATATACAAATAAAACTTAAAGTCAAGCATCAACATAGACATAATTATAGAGAGCATTGTAGAGTTTTAAGTGTATTTGATAAGGTACACTATAGGAAATCTGGATAGATATAAGATAACGTCCAACCTCCAGAGCTTACCTAACAAACCATACTTCAAGATACCAAAAAATGAATACGGCAAACGGATACTCAATAACTACTTACCAAAGATGTAGTTAAGAACGCACTCACAAATATAGAATTACCGTAAGCACCGAACATAAAATAACTAAGATATAATAAATAGCTAAGTATATAAATATTAAATATTGAATAAACATTTCTTAAATTGAAATGATAATATACGCAATTGTGATTCTAATAATATGTGACATAATATGTAATTTTTATATAATATTATGGATAAATGAGTATGAGTATAAGTATATATATATAGAGAACATATAATGATATAGTATAACTTAAAATATTATTTGTAAATGGGGGGTTTCCCCTGGACCTCATAGTTCATAAAATCTTAAATGTACTCGTAAAAGATTGTACCTCTAACTATAATGTAATGCAGAAATAAGTCCACTTTATTGCAATAAACAGCTTAATTTATTTATTTATTTATTCTGCTTCAGCTTGGACCAAAATTGTTTCGTATGTCCGGATGTCCGGCTATTCTCCTCTGCAGGTCGTACTTCTCAACCGATTCTAGTGGAATTTTGTGAGCTTGTTCAATAATTATACGGATTCTTTTAGTCGATTCTGTTTTTCGTTTTTTTTTTTAATACCTGCTGACGAGTTCTATCTATTTACAGCTTACAGAGGCACTAGGCCCACCTTATTCATTAACCCCCTTATTCATAAAACTTACAATACCTCTGCTAAATAAACTGTGCTTTGTCCCTTTCCTACTAACACAAATCAAATCAATTCGAAATAATTATTCGTGACAAACACAACACAGATAAGAAAAGCAAGTGACAGACAAAGACAAACGAATTTTAACGCCATTAGTTAAATTAAAATAGGCTTGTAGAACGTTTATGAATACGGACGTTAGGGTTAGCTGTCTCTCCTTACTTTAATCTTTATAACAGACACGCACTCTGAATATCACTGAAATGCTCAGTAGATTTACATTGCTAACCCAAATAGTACGCTAGAAATCAAAGGGGAATTTGCATCAAATTGAGGTTGTCAGGCGAATGTTATTCGTGAATAATGTAAACTTGTGCGGTGTTCGAGCTTAGATACGTAACTTAAACTGGCAGAGACATACGTGTGTGATGGTATAAACAACAAACAAATAGCGGGAATGGGAGAAAACACCTTATTTTAATACTTAAAATCATAAATATTGATAGCTAGAAACCCACCTAGGTATAAGACAGAACACCAACAAAGGCGCGGAATGAAATTCTGCCTATGTCGGACGGAAACTGCGCTCACAAAACAGATACACTCTCGGTCAAATAATACGGGTCCGTGACATTATCAAACATCAGAAGATCAGAAGCCGGTAGACTGAGATGTACTACGGCTCGAGAAGATCGATTTATTGTTACAACCATGCTCCGAAATCGACACCTCACGGCAGTTAAAATCAAAAATCAACTTTCAGAGACCCGAAGAGTTGACCTTAGCGAGCGGACTGAAGCGGCGGCTCCAAGAAGCTAATTTGACCGGCAAATGGCCCAAAACTTGAAAGGGGACATCGAACAGCAAGAAGACTTTACACCCGCGAACGCAGACGATGGAGAGACGAAGAATGGGCGAGGATGATGTTTTCCGACGAATCCAGATTTATGCTCATGCAGATGACGGGCGGCGAAGAGCTTACAGACGGCCAGGTGAATGTTTTATTCCAGCTTGTTTTGAGGAAAAAGTGCTGTTCGGTGGTTCTGTTATGGTTTGAGCTGGTACCTTTACAGAGAATCGCATGGAGTTGGTGTCGATAGAAAATGGTACGCTAACTAGTGCAAGATTATGTGGAAGAGATTCGTAATGAGCATACTTAACTTTCACTTTCACTGCCAGGAACCCGCCTAGCAGGCGCCTACGCCGTAGTCGCTTTCCGCGACATACGAAAAAAACCACGAGCGTAGCGCGTAGCAATTCTTGGCAGTGAATGTGTTGATTGATATGGGTGGAAATTCCATGTTCATGCATGACAACGCCAGAACGTTGGCATCAAATTGTATGAACTGGCCCTCGAGAAGCCCGGACTTAAATACGATTGAGCATGTATGGGACGAGCTTGGGAGGCGTGTAAGAAAACGAAACCCGTCCCCAGCTACACTTGGGCCGATAATGCTAGACCGATTAACGTTAAATATGGCGCCGGCTTCTGTAATCGTTAAATTAATTGTAAGTTAAAATTACTTCGCATTCATTTGGTTTCAAGTTTCTTTTTTGTGTTGTACTGTTACTTTTACTACTTATACATTTTTCTACGTAAAATTCGTTGGATATTTTTTTTAGGTTCCTATGTAATTTACTAAACAAATGTATAACGTTTCGAATCTTTCGGTGTTGTTTTATTAACTTTAGAATGATCCACAATATACAGTTTCATTCATGCCCCTAGACCCATTATTATTTTAGGACATATTCTAGTTTTTCGTACTGACCCGAATTATTTGTCCGCGTGTGTGTATTTATTAAATGATAATCCCGTATCATTGTTTATTTATTCTTTAAAGATAAATGTGCATAAGTAATATATATCTAATAAACATTATAAACTACTAGTAGGGCAGTTTCAGGTGATAATGTGTACACGTTGGAAAAACGGCACCAATTTTTTTTCAGGTACTTGTTACGTCCATAGCTTTAAGTTTTTGATAGGAACCAACTCCTCGGTCAGTCATCTTTAATTTTATGGCGGCAATTTTGAATTATAGTTCATTATTAACTATAATTCAAAATTAAAGATTGCCTAACCTAACCTAACAAGTGCCTGAAAAAAAAATTGTACTTTTGTCCAGCGTGTCCACATTTACGACAATTTGTTCGAGCACCCACTATACGGACCTTCAATATCTTTGTCAAATTAAGGATTAACCAATTAAATACAAATAAGATTTGAGTTGGAAAACTGTTGCTAACTTAAACTATAACGCAGCGTTCCACCCGCCCGTTTAAACACCGCTCGTGACACCACTTTAATTAAATAATTTGACGCTCTCAGCTTAATTAACCCGGCGATGAAAGCATGTTGAGTGGTAATGACGAGTTTCCAGGCCACCAACAAAACCTTTCATTATATTGTGATCACACATTCATTTACTCTCTAGGTTAGCGTCTGAAGTCAGTTTGTTTCTGAAAAGTAATGACTGATTGTTTTGTGAGTTTCACATTATAGGTATATATATTTACCGTTCAAGCGAAACGGAAGCACCGTTCTAAACTTTCAGATATTTCCAATCCACAGTCGTTTTCTTATAAATATGTGGATTGAAAATGAATTCAATATTTAAATAACAACACAATATTATTAAACTGCAAGTGTATGTACATACAGTTAACACATTACCGCAGCGCCGCGGCCGCTCGTAAATGCTGACTTCTGGCCGAAGGCTTTTGTGTTTCGGCGGTTCCGGGGCAACCCACTGAACCCTACCTCAGAGCTGACGACGCAGCGGAACCACACCGTCATGTCGCCTACATGATAACTTTAAAATTATATATAATTGTGTTTTTGCTAGACTTTAAGGTATCTCTTATATGTGCCTTAGATGCCTGAATGAAATGAATTGATATATTTTGGATTATTATTATTAAAAACGCGAGATTTATATATATATGTGTAGACTGGCCATCTAGAACTGAGAATCGTCCATCAGCCCACGACCTTGGAATTCAGTACAATTTACCACCTGCAAGCCCTCGACTATGCAAAGGTAATCCTATGAGAGTAGTTTACCTTGCGCAAACTAATGCAAGGGGATGCCTGTTCTATCCTACGAATACTATAAATGCGGAAGTTTGGAAGTTTACTCGAACACGCTTAAACGGCTCAACCGATTAAAATTTGCACGAAGATAGTTTATAGCCTGGATTAAAATAAAAGATGGTTTTTATCCCAGGTCCTCGCAAACGAAGACGCGGGCGGACGCTAGTACTATGTAACTCAATGATTATTTGAGTCTTTTTTTATGGCACCACCACGACCAACTACATTGAACTTTCTTATAAATAAATAACCACATTACTTTACTAACTGTGCCTCATCAGGAATTCGTATTGAAAAGTAACTCAACAGAGCCTTAATGACTGCTTAGTGAATCCATTATAAAAATACTTTATTCAAGCGAATCTATTGAGATAAAGTCGTTAATCTCGAATATTAAGATAACGGAACTCAACTCCAAGAATCCTTTTTACTTGGATCCAGCGAGGTCCTATTATTTCTCCAGCGACTACCATTTTTACGTGAGACTAAGCGTACAGATTTAGATTATGAAACCGTTATTGTCAATGATTATTAGCTTAATACTTGCACTGTCAAACTCACGTATTAAATGTCACTACGGGAAATATGTTTCGAACTCTTCGGAAGAAGAACTCCTAAACTTTCGAAGAGTTTGAAACACGTCGCCCGTGTAATCATTAGTACAAGTTTCAACCTTTCAACATGTCTCACGAATGTTTAAATTCGATTATTAGCCTTATAAATATGGGTTTTTTTTAGTTTGTCTTTGACAAACAAAATGATTAAGAGAAATTTTATTCTGTTATCACCAGAGTTACTTTGTTTGTTTACTTTATCATCAGAGTACATAAGGTAGGTAAAACAACGAATTTCTGTATTTGATAAATATGCGATGTGAAGCTTTCTTTTTAACCGCCCGTGGTGACTACGAAATGTAACGTCTCCTTCTTCGCAGGAAGTGGGACGTTCAGAATAATTGTGTAAGCTTTGGGGTGAGGGTGATGTGTTCTAACGCGTGTACGAATAGATTAACAATTACTCAGAAGAAGGAAACTGTTCAGACTATGCTTATCCTTGTAGTCTTTAGCGAGTTAACACTGATATGTTGGAATTGATACGAAGTTTGCTGGAAGAGATCTCTTAAAGGGATAAGTTCGTCTTTGTACAAATGTATTTTTTATTGTATCTTATGCTATGTACAATTTTTTTTTGTATGCAATGAGGTGTTTACTAATATTACTACTAATTCGACCTTAATTACGTATGAAACCCCATTTTTAAAGATACTGTATAATGTACTTACGTATGTATATTTTGAAGAAAAAAAACACCTTTATAAAGTGTCCCTGTGTGTACAGGGACCTTAATTATCGCGAGGCGCCTTATCAAAAAGGTCGAAGTAACAATTCTCGGCAAATTCGAACCTTCTTTATTAGGCCCGTATCTGGAGACATTAATTTTCTAATAACGCCATCGCTTGGGACACAAAAGTTTTAAAATTTTATCTTGTTGAAAACATCTTTTTTATTGTGACAATGCCGTTTTTTAAATCGAATTTTATGTGGGTTCCTCGGTAGCTGCTAGGATTGTATACTACATATTAGAAAACTAACTAACTAAACTAAAAGAATAATGGGCAAGTTGGCCTCCATATCCAATACAAATCACATGCATATCACGTGAAAGCTAGTTACATATAAGCTTAATTTTCTAATATGAGGACAAACTCTTAAAGACCCGGAGAAGAGAGTTATCAGCCTTCAAATACTGGGTGTTAACTAAGAGTTAATTGATTGTAAAGTATCAATTAAGTCATAATTAGGAGATATCTGGGGGCACGGGAGTGCCCCCGCCAAGACGAGCCAAGCGAAGCGCAAGGGCACTACCTACCTTTTCTCGAAGCGGTTCGTCGTATTTTTGAACCTTCGTAACTTGGGTTCGGATTATACCATTTAAACAAAATTTTCGGGATATGATGTCAGTGGTTGACTTATTAAAACTATAAAGTTTCAATTGCATAGCTCTTATACTTTAGATTTTATTGATATCTAAAATACCCCGATTTCGTCACTGACTCACTGATGATCATATATTATACAATATTCTTAAGGTTCTTCCTGAAGTCCTAGAAAGCTGAAATTTGGTATGTAAGCTAGTAATAGTATACAAACAACGAAAAAATCTTAAAACTTGAAACTTTTACCCCCCCAACCCCTTAAACTAGGGGGTGAAAGTTTGTATGAGACTTCCGCAAATTTTGATGCTAGAAGGTCCTTGTTATCCTTGTTATAAATAATAAGATATGTATTTCAGGATTTTTAGTAAATCACCCCCCACTCTTTAAATGAGGGGATGGAAGTTTGTATGGGTTTTCCCATTCACTTCTTTAGAAATTACCTTACAAAAAGGAATGAGATCCCACCAAAAACATTACATGTAAAGTGATGCCAAGACTCCATAGCTCATAAAGCTTTCAGCGTGAAAAAGATATCAGATCGCAATTAGCGCCAAGCTTCCACGCTCTACAAATTCTATATCTTGGCTAAAAAGTATAGACCCGTCACTTATTAATATCATCATAAATTCATTGGGCTTGAATGTCTATGCGGCTACCGGGATGTGCCCAACAAAGCTATACTTTTTAGCCAAGATGTAGAATTTGTAGAGCGTGGAAGCTTGGCGCTAATTGCGATCTGATATCTTTTTCACGCTGAAAGCTTTATGGGCTATGGAGTCTTGGCATCACTTTACATGTAATGTTTTTGGTGGGATTGAATTTACGAGATAGTTTTCGACTTAGAAAATAGTTACATACAAACGTTTACATTCCGGGTCTGTACGAACTTAAATATTTCAACATAAAATATGTAGATTCTCCTATCCATCACTGACTAGTGGTCTTAATAATAATTATAGCAATTGCTGTTGTCATTAAATCTATATTCGTTATAATTGGTGATGAGGCTGGATTCCGATACTTCATTCATCAAAATCAGTTTTCAGTAACTTAAACGCTACGGTGGAACACACGTAAATACAAACATAGACTACTATAATCATATCCCTTCCTTCGGCTCTGCCGTAGTCGGACAAACATAAGTGTCAATTACAACACTAGGAGACTAATGTGAAGGTTGAAATTAAAGCTTTGAAATAAGAGCGATAAAAAATTTACATTTTCCGCCAATACGGGGGTGTAGACTCAAAATTTATTATGACTCCAAAAGATAGAAGGCAAAAAAATATGCCTAGTTACGTTATGTAAAGAATTACGAAGCTAAAAACCCAATTGTTGGTAGCACCTACTGGTAAGTGCACGAATATGGTCGTGGAAAGTGAGGCGCGTGTCAAACATCACGCCTAGATCTTTCACAGAGAAGACACCGTTGATTTCATCATCGTCCAGGAAGTACTGCGCATGTATTGGGGCGGAACTTCGCCCATATATACAAACGCAACCCTTCGCTGTATTGAACGACAGTTTGTTATTGATCGCTCCACCTCAACACCGAGGCAATATCTTCCTGTAAGGAAACACAGTCCGCTGCATCTCTCACCCCATAAATGAGCTTGAGGTCGTCAGCATAAAGAAGACACTTTGCATGACTAACTTCTGATTCTAGATCGTTAACCATCAGACCAAATAAGAGAGGTCCCAAAATGGAACCCTGACTGACGCCAGATCGAGTGTGATATTTATCTGAAACGAAGCATCGAAGTCGACATATTGTTGACGGTCGCGTTGATAACTGGCAAACAGTTTGAGCAACTTAGGAGAAAAGCCAATATCGCCAAGCTTATTTTAATACAACGTCATTATCTACACGATCGAAAGCTTTTTATAAAGCAAAGATATGTGACCCGTGTGGTATCCTTAAAATATAACCACTCCCTTTCTTTCCGTGGGTGTCGCAAGAGTTGACTATTGGAAAAGGTTACCTATCTGAATCACTAAATTTATTGTCCTATTTTCATTTCGGCATTTACTATTCGACAAACTCGTTTGCCTTTTTATTCGTTTGTCCGACACTTTAGTTCGCAACGTTTACGGCTGTTCATTTTATGGTTTAGCTTTTGTAATTGTTTGACAAATCAATGATTCCCAATTATTATTATTGGTATATCCGCAATATCGTTATACCGACGTAACGATTCGGTTGATAATCTGTTCGTATTTTATCAAATCAGCTTTATTATATTTGACATATTATTGTTTATACGGAGCACACATATGTTACTAATTCATAGTTTGTTTATGAAAATGGTTGATACCTATGCATTTTCAATATTTAAAAATATAAGCAAACAGTTTGAAATTAAACTAAGGTTATCCTCCCAAAGCTGTGATTATGGTAAATAATGTATACAAACAGGTGTATACTATTCTGTCATTACATATTATGTGTGTTCTATAATAAATCAATACTAAATAATTACAACAAGTAAGGGTCAGGTCGGAAGAAATAACTTGATAAACTAATTTTATGGGCTAACAACATATCACTGTAATATTTATTTAAACTGTACAGTCGAGGTCATAAATATGTTTACACTTTTGCACCTTATTACAAGGCAATAAGGTGCAAAAGTGTAAACGTATTTATGACCTCGACCGTACCAGCTAAGCAAGGGGCTAAATAGACATTACAGGTGAATGTTTTTTTTTACCTAAAAATTCTAAAAGAGGCGCTGTAAATTGAATTGCATATACCCTGCCTATTTCTTTCAATAGTACAGACGTGAGTATATATGTAGGTATGTAATTTTTAAAAATATATTATATAAGCAGTTAATATCAACTTTACATATTATTTGTCTAGATGATTCTGTTTAACGACTGTATAAGCGCCAAACAAAATATAATACACTTCTCCACTATTAAGTGGAAATTGTTGACATTAGCAAGCTTCATAGTATTTTCAATAATAATGTATTATTTAGTCATAGTAACGTTAGTATCAACTATTGTGACGTGTCGAGAGTCAAGGCATCTCAATTATATTGCCAAAAGTAATACAACTTAAGTATAAAGCTTTATTATGTATATAGCATGCTTTCCAGGAACCATATTTTTTTTTAATATGAAAGAGCTAACAGTACTTCATTATCGTTACATAACTAATAATCTTATAAATAAGATATTGCGCATAAACTAGGCCCTATATCAGTTACATAATGGCTTTATAGCGCTTATAAGGCACTTTCATCGCTCGTAAAACTCGCGTCAACGCCCCGTCATTTTAAAGCCGTAAATCGTGTATCGATTCGAAATTATATCGCTATGGAACGGGCTGATTTAGGAGGGGTAATCAGAAAGCATTTTTTTTGACGGTATAACTGATCCCCATTTCAATGAAAGTATTTTTTTCAAAGTTCACATTGCTGATCAAAGATATCCCCTCTCGATTTCCACTTCCTAAGTGGAATGCGGACCTTAACCCCACCACTTGTCCAGTCCAGCCCCCCTATTCTGTAACTTGTTTTTAGCTCATCTCAATGCTCACCCACAAATATATCTTGACAGCCCGGCCCCGAGTAAGCAAGTGCAAGTATTTTTCATTTGAAAAATTGAAGTTTTATTGAACTGAATTCATGTATTTGCCAACAATCTATGATGCAATATTAAAAACGAAAGAAAAGCCAAGTACAATATGAACGTACCATCTCAGACCTTCTGAAGGGACAAGAAAATCTTTTTCTATGTAAATGACAGTAGGTAAGCTTGAAATATTGTGCCGGCTTCCCTTCAGCGGGGAATTAAATTTTAATAATACTGTAGGACCTTTGCTCGTGAATACTTATGATACAATACGTTATAGCAATGGATTTTGTGTAGATAGTCCCCGAATAGATCCCCGAAAAGGGATTAAACATATTGTCAAATGGAGAAAAATGTAGGTAAAGCAGGGGATTAAATAATCACAAAGTTATAACTGTCCCTTTTCCGCAAAACGCAGCTTCATATTTACTATGACGCGATCTGCGAGCGTTTTCTCTCTCTAACAAGCAATATTAAAACGTTTGTAGCTTCGTAATTCTTTACATAACGTAACTAGGCATATTTTTTTGCCTTCTATCTTTTGGAGTCATAATAAATTTTGAGTCTACACCCCCGTATTGGCGGAAAATGTAAATTTTTTATCGCTCTTATTTCAAAGCTTTAATTTCAACCTTCACATTAGTCTCCTAGTGTTGTAATTGACACTTATGTTTGTCCGACTACGGCAGAGCCGAAGGAAGGGATATGATTATAGTAGTCTATGTTTGTATTTACGTGTGTTCCACCGTAGCGTTTAAGTTACTGAAAACTGATTTTGATGAATGAAGTATCGGAATCCAGCCTCATCACCAATTATAACGAATATAGATTTAATGACAACAGCAATTGCTATAATTATTATTAAGACCACTAGTCAGTGATGGATAGGAGAATCTACATATTTTATGTTGAAATATTTAAGTTCGTACAGACCCGGAATGTAAACGTTTGTATGTAACTATTTTCTAAGTCGAAAACTATCTCGTAAATTCAATCCCACCAAAAACATTACATGTAAAGTGATGCCAAGACTCCATAGCCCATAAAGCTTTCAGCGTGAAAAAGATATCAGATCGCAATTAGCGCCAAGCTTCCACGCTCTACAAATTCTACATCTTGGCTAAAAAGTATAGCTTTGTTGGGCACATCCCGGTAGCCGCATAGACATTCAAGCCCAATGAATTTATGATGATATTAATAAGTGACGGGTCTATACTTTTTAGCCAAGATATAGAATTTGTAGAGCGTGGAAGCTTGGCGCTAATTGCGATCTGATATCTTTTTCACGCTGAAAGCTTTATGGGCTATGGAGTCTTGGCATCACTTTACATGTAATGTTTTTGGTGGGATTGAATTTACGAGATAGTTTTCGACTTAGAAAATAGTTACATACAAACGTTTACATTCCGGGTCTGTACGAACTTAAATATTTCAACATAAAATATGTAGATTCTCCTATCCATCACTGACTAGTGGTCTTAATAATAATTATAGCAATTGCTGTTGTCATTAAATCTATATTCGTTATAATTGGTGATGAGGCTGGATTCCGATACTTCATTCATCAAAATCAGTTTTCAGTAACTTAAACGCTACGGTGGAACACACGTAAATACAAACATAGACTACTATAATCATATCCCTTCCTTCGGCTCTGCCGTAGTCGGACAAACATAAGTGTCAATTACAACACTAGGAGACTAATGTGAAGGTTGAAATTAAAGCTTTGAAATAAGAGCGATAAAAAATTTACATTTTCCGCCAATACGGGGGTGTAGACTCAAAATTTATTATGACTCCAAAAGATAGAAGGCAAAAAAATATGCCTAGTTACGTTATGTAAAGAATTACGAAGCTAAAAACCCAATTGTTGGTAGCACCTACTGGTAAGTGCACGAATATGGTCGTGGAAAGTGAGGCGCGTGTCAAACATCACGCCTAGATCTTTCACAGAGAAGACACCGTTGATTTCATCATCGTCCAGGAAGTACTGCGCATGTATTGGGGCGGAACTTCGCCCATATATACAAACGCAACCCTTCGCTGTATTGAACGACAGTTTGTTATTGATCGCTCCACCTCAACACCGAGGCAATATCTTCCTGTAAGGAAACACAGTCCGCTGCATCTCTCACCCCATAAATGAGCTTGAGGTCGTCAGCATAAAGAAGACACTTTGCATGACTAACTTCTGATTCTAGATCGTTAACCATCAGACCAAATAAGAGAGGTCCCAAAATGGAACCCTGACTGACGCCAGATCGAGTGTGATATTTATCTGAAACGAAGCATCGAAGTCGACATATTGTTGACGGTCGCGTTGATAACTGGCAAACAGTTTGAGCAACTTAGGAGAAAAGCCAATATCGCCAAGCTTATTTTAATACAACGTCATTATCTACACGATCGAAAGCTTTTTATAAAGCAAAGATATGTGACCCGTGTGGTATCCTTAAAATATAACCACTCCCTTTCTTTCCGTGGGTGTCGCAAGAGTTGACTATTGGAAAAGGTTACCTATCTGAATCACTAAATTTATTGTCCTATTTTCATTTCGGCATTTACTATTCGACAAACTCGTTTGCCTTTTTATTCGTTTGTCCGACACTTTAGTTCGCAACGTTTACGGCTGTATATAGAATTTGTAGAGCGTGGAAGCTTGGCGCTAATTGCGATCTGATATCTTTTTCACGCTGAAAGCTTTATGGGCTATGGAGTCTTGGCATCACTTTACATGTAATGTTTTTGGTGGGATTGAATTTACGAGATAGTTTTCGACTTAGAAAATAGTTACATACAAACGTTTACATTCCGGGTCTGTACGAACTTAAATATTTCAACATAAAATATGTAGATTCTCCTATCCATCACTGACTAGTGGTCTTAATAATAATTATAGCAATTGCTGTTGTCATTAAATCTATATTCGTTATAATTGGTGATGAGGCTGGATTCCGATACTTCATTCATCAAAATCAGTTTTCAGTAACTTAAACGCTACGGTGGAACACACGTAAATACAAACATAGACTACTATAATCATATCCCTTCCTTCGGCTCTGCCGTAGTCGGACAAACATAAGTGTCAATTACAACACTAGGAGACTAATGTGAAGGTTGAAATTAAAGCTTTGAAATAAGAGCGATAAAAAATTTACATTTTCCGCCAATACGGGGGTGTAGACTCAAAATTTATTATGACTCCAAAAGATAGAAGGCAAAAAAATATGCCTAGTTACGTTATGTAAAGAATTACGAAGCTACAAACGTTTTAATATTGCTTGTTAGAGAGAGAAAACGCTCGCAGATCGCGTCATAGTAAATATGAAGCTGCGTTTTGCGGAAAAGGGACAGTTATAACTTTGTGATTATTTAATCCCCTGCTTTACCTACATTTTTCTCCATTTGACAATATGTTTAATCCCTTTTCGGGGATCTATTCGGGGACTATCTACACAAAATCCATTGCTATAACGTATTGTATCATAAGTATTCACGAGCAAAGGTCCTACAGTATTATTAAAATTTAATTCCCCGCTGAAGGGAAGCCGGCACAATATTTCAAGCTTACCTACTGTCATTTACATAGAAAAAGGTTTTCTTGTCCCTTCAGAAGGTCTGAGATGGTACGTTCATATTGTACTTGGCTTTTCTTTCGTTTTTAATATTGCATCATAGATTGTTGGCAAATACATGAATTCAGTTCAATAAAACTTCAATTTTTCAAATGAAAAATACTTGCACTTGCTTACTCGGGGCCGGGCTGTCAAGATATATTTGTGGGTGAGCATTGAGATGAGCTAAAAACAAGTTACAGAATAGGGGGGCTGGACTGGACAAGTGGTGGGGTTAAGGTCCGCATTCCACTTAGGAAGTGGAAATCGAGAGGGGATATCTTTGATCAGCAATGTGAACTTTGAAAAAAATACTTTCATTGAAATGGGGATCAGTTATACCGTCAAAAAAAATGCTTTCTGATTACCCCTCCTAAATCAGCCCGTTCCATAGCGATATAATTTCGAATCGATACACGATTTACGGCTTTAAAATGACGGGGCGTTGACGCGAGTTTTACGAGCGATGAAAGTGCCTTATAAGCGCTATAAAGCCATTATGTAACTGATATAGGGCCTAGTTTATGCGCAATATCTTATTTATAAGATTATTAGTTATGTAACGATAATGAAGTACTGTTAGCTCTTTCATATTAAAAAAAAATATGGTTCCTGGAAAGCATGCTATATACATAATAAAGCTTTATACTTAAGTTGTATTACTTTTGGCAATATAATTGAGATGCCTTGACTCTCGACACGTCACAATAGTTGATACTAACGTTACTATGACTAAATAATACATTATTATTGAAAATACTATGAAGCTTGCTAATGTCAACAATTTCCACTTAATAGTGGAGAAGTGTATTATATTTTGTTTGGCGCTTATACAGTCGTTAAACAGAATCATCTAGACAAATAATATGTAAAGTTGATATTAACTGCTTATATAATATATTTTTAAAAATTACATACCTACATATATACTCACGTCTGTACTATTGAAAGAAATAGGCAGGGTATATGCAATTCAATTTACAGCGCCTCTTTTAGAATTTTTAGGTAAAAAAAAACATTCACCTGTAATGTCTATTTAGCCCCTTGCTTAGCTGGTACGGTCGAGGTCATAAATACGTTTACACTTTTGCACCTTATTGCCTTGTAATAAGGTGCAAAAGTGTAAACATATTTATGACCTCGACTGTACAGTTTAAATAAATATTACAGTGATATGTTGTTAGCCCATAAAATTAGTTTATCAAGTTATTTCTTCCGACCTGACCCTTACTTGTTGTAATTATTTAGTATTGATTTATTATAGAACACACATAATATGTAATGACAGAATAGTATACACCTGTTTGTATACATTATTTACCATAATCACAGCTTTGGGAGGATAACCTTAGTTTAATTTCAAACTGTTTGCTTATATTTTTAAATATTGAAAATGCATAGGTATCAACCATTTTCATAAACAAACTATGAATTAGTAACATATGTGTGCTCCGTATAAACAATAATATGTCAAATATAATAAAGCTGATTTGATAAAATACGAACAGATTATCAACCGAATCGTTACGTCGGTATAACGATATTGCGGATATACCAATAATAATAATTGGGAATCATTGATTTGTCAAACAATTACAAAAGCTAAACCATAAAATGAACAGCCGTAAACGTTGCGAACTAAAGTGTCGGACAAACGAATAAAAAGGCAAACGAGTTTGTCGAATAGTAAATGCCGAAATGAAAATAGGACAAAAAATTTAGTGATTCAGATAGGTAACCTTTTCCAATAGTCAACTCTTGCGACACCCACGGAAAGAAAGGGAGTGGTTATATTTTAAGGATACCACACGGGTCACATATCTTTGCTTTATAAAAAGCTTTCGATCGTGTAGATAATGACGTTGTATTAAAATAAGCTTGGCGATATTGGCTTTTCTCCTAAGTTGCTCAAACTGTTTGCCAGTTATCAACGCGACCGTCAACAATATGTCGACTTCGATGCTTCGTTTCAGATAAATATCACACTCGATCTGGCGTCAGTCAGGGTTCCATTTTGGGACCTCTCTTATTTGGTCTGATGGTTAACGATCTAGAATCAGAAGTTAGTCATGCAAAGTGTCTTCTTTATGCTGACGACCTCAAGCTCATTTATGGGGTGAGAGATGCAGCGGACTGTGTTTCCTTACAGGAAGATATTGCCTCGGTGTTGAGGTGGAGCGATCAATAACAAACTGTCGTTCAATACAGCGAAGGGTTGCGTTTGTATATATGGGCGAAGTTCCGCCCCAATACATGCGCAGTACTTCCTGGACGATGATGAAATCAACGGTGTCTTCTCTGTGAAAGATCTAGGCGTGATGTTTGACACGCGCCTCACTTTCCACGACCATATTCGTGCACTTACCAGTAGGTGCTACCAACAATTGGGTTTTGTGCTCCATAATTGTAAGGACTTCCATGATCCTGGAGTTATACAGCTCCTGTTTAATGCCTTGGTGAGGAGCAAATTATTCTTCCCATATTTGGAATCCTTATGAATCCACATATACCTTGCTCTTAGAGAAAATACAACAGCCTTTCCTTACGTCCGTCTATAAGACAAAGTTTGGATACTACCCTTATTTATATCCCACAAAATGTTTACTTGGTTGTTTAGGATATAATTCTTTGGAAGTGAGGCGAAATAACAACCTTCTCATGACAGTCTGTCGGTCTCTACGCGGGGAGTCGGACGTTATCCAATTGGTAGGTAGCGTACTGCGGCTTGTCCCGGACGTCCCTCGCGTCCAGCTGCGTGCGCGCGCGCGCCCTCTGCTGGCGGTGCCGGAGGTGCGCACGGTAGTGCGCCGGAGCGCGCCGCTGCCGCGCGCGCTGACTCTGTTCGCATCGGTGCCTGAATGTGACCTGTTTGCGTGGCGATGGGTATCCGTGTGCCGGGAATGTTTGAGATTTTGTGAGGCGATGGATGACAGGAAATCCTCCGTGTACGCACAATGTATATATATCCTGTGTTTTGTGCGTGCAATCTTATCCTAAATGTGATACGTACAGTAAAACAACTTACAACTAACAAATGTGTTAGTTGTAAGTTGTTTTACTGTACATAATTAAGTAATCTGGTTTCTCGGCGGACTGGTTCGCTGTAAGGCCGTGTAAACTAATTAAATAATAAATAAATCAATTTATTAAGACAAAAACAATAACATAAGATTGTCTCCGATATTTATTTATTGTAACAACCTCCGTTTATCCGCCAATTTTACAATAAGTCCCAAATACGTAGGCCGCTTGTCATAAACGTCAACGTGCTACCAAACTTTATGGGTTATAAAATTTACAAGGAAATACCAAAGCGGTGTATGTCAGTATAAAGCACGTATAGAGATATGACATTTTGAAAAGGTCGTTTTCTAAAACGCCTAGCGAATCGCGAAGCACCGACTCATCAAATTGGGCACGTTTTACGCAATTGATTTTTTGTCGACGGTACAAAATTAAATTGCCAATATAATGTGCTATTTCAGTGCCCTAATATATAACGTTTACAGTAGGTGAATAAAATTCCACTATTCAGGACATTTTAATTCTGGCTTGTGCCATGAAGCTCATAATTATAGTGGGCACTTTTGTGGCGATATGCATTCAATCATAGTCAGGTGATTGATACCGTAAAAAAAAAGTTACAAAACACATCATTTAAACTTCATTAAACTTAATTTTTTCAACAAAATATATGTTTTCAAGGTCCATTTATTTGTTATAATTATAATAAATAGGTACTACAATGGAATACTTGTAATATAGCATTTAAATATGTTCTTTAAGAACTATTAGGTAAAAGTCGGTACCTTCTTCAATGAGTAAAACATAGTAGGAATTCATTATTATCCACATAATATACGTAGATACAACATAGTATCAACATAATCGACGTTAAAATCTTCAACCACAAAAGTTTCATCGACGTTTTAAAAATATGACACATTTGAAGTTATAATCTGGATCCTTCCTTAATTTAATCTTAGTTTAAAAATATCGAAAGCCAGGCCCATACTTTATATTTTAATAAGGATGTAAGTTACCGAGAGTTACTTAAAAAAAAAGATCTTTTATTTTAGCAGGATTTTATCGTAGAGATCACCGCGTCAAAATGTTCGCCGAATCCTTACTCAGATCCGCTTTCCCATACAAATTGAAATAAAAATACTAATAGATCATTCGGCGCTAAAAATGTGATGATTTTTATAAACTCGTCACTCTTTTATACCTATCATAACATTACAACTGCAATAAAAAATTACTGCTGCTGTTTAGTCCCGATTCCCATGCATTAGTTATTTAACCTTGAATTTTGTATTTACTGAAGAGCCTGGTAAAATGTATATTTTGATGTTGAGCTAAAAATAAGTACCTAATTTATTTGTTTTTTTGCAATGACTGAAATTGTGTTCTGCCTTTAGTTGGGTTGTTATTGAACGTATAGATACATCCAAAAAATCTACGTATGTTTGTGCCCCTTGTGATGTCGGGTTAGAATTTCACACTGGATTTGGCACTGGAATATAAGTTTCATGCGCTCTGCCTACCCCTTTTGGCAATAAAGACGTGAATCGTCTATGTAATCTTGTGTTCCATTTGTCGGTCTACCGGCCTTCTCTTATCGTATATACGTCCCGGTTGACGCATTCCCAAACTCCGACCAGAATTTACATTTTGGCCATCCTATTTGCAAAATGGCCTCCTCTTATAACTTCTCGTAGGTGTATTCTTAAAATAAGCTACGCTGAATATAAGGGGAATCTTGTATTTTTTAGAGATATGCTTGCGGCATTCTTACTGTGGAGATTACAAAGTTTTTATAGTTCTTTTCCGCGTCTCTTAGACCTGAGCGCGTTTTATCTGACTAATTTAATGATATTAATATTAATATAAAACAATTTAGCTTTATAAGAGCTAGCTGTAAAACGGATTAACGATTCATTAATTGGTAGGTGATTGGAACGGTACTCGTTATGAAAAAAACGGGTGTAAACCTGAGGCGAAACCACTGTTTCACTACCTGATAGCCAGCTTACTGTACGGATAATTACTTGTTCACGCCTGTCTTTTAAAATCAATGGAAAAAGATGTAAAACAAATACAATAATTATATGCTATCTGTAATTAAGATAACTGGAATTGCGATTCATGTCCTCAACTAAATCACTTGGTTGCCGCTTTACGTATTTTAAAACACTAAAGCCATAATCTTGTATGTAAAATTGGTCGTGCTTATTCGTAGAGTATCTACACTTACACATCCCATTAAGCCTGAATGCTTCCACGGAAGCAACCAACGACCGCGCCTAACGTTTTAAAATTACAATTAGATCCAATGTAGTGCCATTGCGCGTTTGGGGGACGATTGTTTTGTAATAGAACCTTGTACGTACCTTTTGGTGTTATATATTTATTATTATTTATTTAGTTAGGCCGTATATAGTAGTCGTTAAACCGAGTTAGAGGCCTTCGGGCGGCTCAAGAACTTCTATTAGTCGAGTTGCCCACTCACTTGACAAAGGGGGGACAACTGTTACTCGCGTCCGCAGGAGCTACCTACCACAACCCTGCACGTGTCCCCTGGGTGGTACTAAAGAGTGACAAACTTTAAAGGCCAAAGTAATATACGATTATGCCATACGATTAAATAAAATAAATATTATTTATTTTCCAATTACAAGTTACGTGATAAATTCTAAATACATAATATATATTCTCGCCAAACTTTGGCTTTTCTTCGCCAAGTGTGAAGGCGAGACACGCTCATTTACTATAACGATTGTACTTAACCTATTTTGCTTTATTTCTATTACCTACCTAACGCAACTACAATAATAATACTAATAATCATTGTCCCGATAGTCGATCGTTTCTGCGAACCGTCTAATAGCGAAGTCACGACAAACACCTCAAGAGTCTATCGCTAGATGGCTGGATTAAGGGTCAGATACAGAAGGCGGTACTTCTGGACGCTGCGAGGACAGTCCGGAGGTTCCTCTCTCTGTCGCCCTGACCACCGGTGGCTTAGGCCTCGCCTCGCTGCCGGCGGCAACCTAGGTTACGTTTTTATAATGATTTTATGATCTGTATGAATGTTTTAGATTTTACTTTTGATAATTATGTTAAAACCTAGCCTAAGACAAAACATAAATAAAGAGAATAATAATAATACGGTAGCAAACCTAGCCTAAGAAGAAATGTGAAGAACGAGTATAATACGGTATTTTATATCAGTTAGTCAGTGACTAGTTTTGCATAAGCGACTGCCATTTGACCTTCCAACCGCTCTCGGGCTCTCGGCTCAACTTGAGAACTTGTTTTTTTTAAAACACTCATGCTCAAGAAAACCTCCTAAGGCGTTTGAAACATGTGACAACATCGTACATGGATATTGTGTAGTTTAAATTCAATGCAAAGTTTGTAAGTATCAAAAACTTCCACTATGCTGTATTTTCATTTTATCCCGCGTGATAACCGCTAAGAGCGCACATGAAAACTAATTGTTATATGCATGTTTGTACCTCAGCGCCGCGAAAATGCTCTTAAAATAGTGGTTTGAGCAACGAATTTGAAAACACGGGAATTCCCGGTGAAATTAATATCGCGGGCTGTTATCCTCTCGGCATTAACGCTGCCATGCACGTTTATTTATAGTAGATAAATACATAATGTCTTGCATTTTAAAAGGTTGTTTAGCTGTTGTTGCATAGTAAAAATAAGGATAGGAAGAGAATTAGACTAAAGAGGCTGTTCGGACCCGTCAGTGGGTCCTTCGAATTAAAAAGTACAATAAGTGACACCTGTCAATGTGACACTTGTCGATTGGGATTAATGCTATGCGTTGATGGCGGACTTGTAATGTAACTTCACTTAAGGAGCCGCACGGGCGGTGTGCGAGAATTGAAATGACTTGTTGAATCTGTTTGGAAACCTAGTCCTGGGTTCAGATAAATTAGTATTTGAACGCGCTAGGCGCGAGTGTGATATTTGCATCGAGTTTGGATACCAGCGAGGAGTGAATGGACTTACAACGTGGCCGGGCGGGCTGGCGCTGGTGGCAGGCCTCCACGGAGCCTTCGCAGATGTAACTGGTACTCGACATTTGACTTGACCCTACTTTTGACTGAACTGCCCGTCTTGGACGCGAAATCGCCGGCACATCCAGTAAGTGTTGAACTTTTAGTAAATTTAAGTGGCTAGTTTTTAGGTGGTAATTATATGACCCACGGATCGTGAGGCGTCAAAGACCCCCTAAGGGCGTTTTGAACAGAGACAAAGATAGCTAGGTATTAGATGTGCTTTCATCAATAAAATATCGCTAATGACTCGAGTGAAAGTTGACACTGCCAGCTGACAGATATCGTTACCAGATCGTTTACTTAACCAAATATAATACTTGTTTAAAGTGGAAGAACAGCAAGAGCTTTCCATACAAACGCTTTACGGACTATATTCCTTAGCCATGTATTAAATAATCTTAAAAAAAAAAGTTTGTCCCGTCTTACAATTTTATAATGCATACACATACACGAATAACTAATTACTGATTTAAACAATAGAAGTTTGTAAAGACACCGATAATTTTTGGAGATTATCGCAAAATGTACTTACCTGACATGCGGGAAAAGCTGCGAGTAGCCGCCAGGCCATGATTAAGCGCTACCACCACACATGTTACTTCAAAAGATCTATAAGACTAGTTGCTTTAAATTCGAATCAGTTTGAAATTTGTGTGGCACATTGAGTTGTACAAACCGCTCTACAACAAGGTCTAGTTTTCCTTCTGGTTGAGCTGGCAGTTGCTTTCGTTAAACTAGTGCCTACGCTAAATCTTAGTATAAGGTGCCAAAGCGGACAGCTAGCCTTTTTAGGGTACAGAAAAACGCTAGGAGGATGATGTTAGATCTGATCATGGTCGGCCTTATCACACGATAAGTGACAAGATAGAGCGGCCGTCACTGGCTGACACCGTTCGATAGAACGAGACGACGCTCCTCTCTTGTCCCTTATCGCGTGATAAGGCCGACCATGATACGGGGTCTGGGTGCGAATAGATCCCAGAGCCGTCCGAAATGCGTCGAAGAGGACCATCGGGAGGTTTTTAGTCAGAGCGTGTCCGACATAACCTCCGCGCTATCCCCGTGGCGCGGAGGTATCCATTACGGATTTTCCTCCCATAAAAAAAAGGTAAGGCTGCGTTGGAACAAGCGCGAAAAATATCAACGTAATTCCAATTCAACACGATTAGTGAATCGATCCCTTTTAGAATTTCGAATTCTACAAAATCAAGAGTCGCAATCTAGCCAAAAGTCCTTTAAAATCAAAGTTCCGAGACCTTAATTACAGGCCCGTAAAGGGTCTCCCGGCTATCGGTTTCCGGGTCACAGAGGTCAGAAGGAACCCTTCGTTATCGATTGACAGTTCTGTTGATTTTTTATCGGTACATATTGGAGGGCTAGGGGAAATGTGTTACGTCGTAACAGCGTGACAATTTATCTCTTTACGTACGATTTTCATAGCGGGAGGTAAAAGAAATATTATTGTTTCTCTGTTTACAAAATGATACCTACACTTGCTGCCCGCGCGGCTTCGCCCGCATATTACAAAGAACCCTGGCAGAGTAATGGATAGATAACAGCCCTTGTATGAATAAAACTACGAAAAATACTTGGAAATATCGAACTTCAAGTTATTAATGCTATTTAAAAGTGTTTTTGGACTTTGACTGCAATGCGAACAAACCAATCCATTCTCGAAGAGCTGCACATACATCGTCGACTATCCACTCGAGAGGATTATTATGACGGGAAAAGTTGAGGGCCAGAGGCCTCGAGGCAGACCAGC
The DNA here is from genome assembly GCA_947578815.1 of Epinotia ramella. Taxonomy (NCBI): domain Eukaryota; kingdom Metazoa; phylum Arthropoda; class Insecta; order Lepidoptera; family Tortricidae; genus Epinotia; species Epinotia ramella. Next base: position 6,555,552 of record OX388213.1, read on the forward strand.
CGCTAGATGGAGCACACAAATCACTGCACTCTTGCAACTACACCTGCACGAGGTTATGCATAAAGCGGGTGACAGGAGCCTTTGGAGATGTCTGGTCAACAAGAGGACAGGATGTCACGATCCTCAGCATTGAGGGAACGACTGATGATGATGAAAGTTTTTTTAATAATTATATATAGACTCAAAAAACTGGTTTGTATTTCTAGAAACTTCATACAACGGAAACTTTTGGACATTTAAAATAAATTGTAAGTCATTGAGAATAATGCTAATCTACATATTTCTAACAAGTAAAGTAAAAATGTTGTCTTTTTTGTATGTTGATTTATGTGCATGTACATGTTGTTGAAATGAATAAATGTTATTCTATTATATTCTATACTATTCTAAATAACAAAGGAATTCCAAACAAATTTTCTACCTTCACTTTTCCTTTTCTATTTAAATTCCCATCCAATAATATTGAGTGGGACCCAATAATATTCCGGTAGCTGTTTGTATTAAGAATGGGTATTTAAGTTGCTCCTGAAACTGGGTTGAAGATAAAATCAGCCGTCAAGCATGCAAACACATTATCTCCCTCTCAGCAATCGGTCCGGAGGGGAACGCTTTGACAAAATTGCTTGGAATTATGATTTTGCTACTGGCTTTGCGAGGCGCGAGTTGAGATAGCGTGATCTTATGGAGACCATTACCCTCAAAATTTGGTCTTACTTGCTTGCTTATTTTAGCTCGATGTGACAACTTATATTAAAAATTACTAGACATATTTTTTTTTACCCTTTAAAAATCCTTAGAGTCTGTAAAAAAATATTCATGGCCGTGATACAAATATATACCTTACCGATTCAGACCCAGGATCGTTAGCTACGTTGCTTTAATACAACGCATTATCGTTGAGTATATAGGTACTCAACGATAATTCGAATAGTAGCAACCTTTAGAATATAGATTCTATTGGTTGATTTTGTATCAGATGATGTTGGTCAAACAATGTAGACAACATTTTTGTTATCGGTCAAAATATCCGTTTACGGCGGGATGTAATTCAAATTTCTTCCAGTTTTCATCTAGACTTGTCATGTTATCCCCGCCATGTGCGGATATTGTGCCGCTCTTTTGAACATCAACACCTTAATACTTTAGAATTTGTCAACTAGTCACTTAATGACAACTAATACGATCTTTCAACACAGTCACTCTCACAATTTGAAAATGATTTTACATTATATTTCAATCATATTTTTAGATATGACCGTTGGCACTTGAATTACACACTCGACATACAGAGAACCTCAATTTGAGCCCTATAATAAGCGAGTCTGGATCATTACGAGCATTAAGGGATCAACCATGTGTAGCGAGCGCAAGTCTGCAGAACTGTGATAAGGCACCATTTCTGTGACTTAGTTGAAAGGGGTACAACTCCTATACAAATATATGGGACTTGTATCCGTTTTCACCAGAGTCTCTAGTGTGATTTGAACAATTTTTCAACGACCTGGCACACAGTAAGCTGCAAACATGAGACAGTATTAATAATAGAACTTGTTTACGGAGGTAACTGCACACTTAATCAACTGACATTCAATTACTGGGCACTAGTTTTCTTAGCTAATGCGATTAAATTAAAGAAATGTAATCGCTCCGGTACTTAGTTCTGCGTCTTGCTTTTCATTCTTTATTTTTACCAAGTTTTTGGGAGCACGTAACGAATAATTTGCAAAAATATTTACCACTTGTAAACTTTTTGTTACTTTTTGTGTTTAAGGTAAACACATCCCAAGTAGCATTTTGACGAATCAATGACGTCTTTTCTTAGTCATTTGTGACGAAAATGACGTCAAAAGAGACGTCTTTTTATCTTTCAGGGGACGTCCACATGTCGCAGGTCTGAGACGTCATTTTAAGACGTCATATTAAGAGAATCTAGTAACGTCTTCAGAAGGTGATCATTTAACGTCATTTCAAGGTATTCAATGACGTCTTTTCTTAGTCATTTGTGACGAAAATGACGTCAAAAGAGACGTCTTTTTATCTTTCAGGGGACGTCCACATGTCGCAGGTCTGAGACGTCATTTTAAGACGTCATATTAAGAGAATCTAGTAACGTCTTCAGAAGGTGATCATTTAACGTCATTTCAAGGTATTCAATGACGTCTTTTCTTAGTCATTTGTGACGAAAATGACGTCAAAAGAGACGTCTTTTTATCTTTCAGGGGACGTCCACATGTCGCAGGTCTGAGACGTCATTTTAAGACGTCATATTAAGAGAATCTAGTAACGTCTTCAGAAGGTGATCATTTAACGTCATTTCAAGGTATTCAATGACGTCTTTTCTTAGTCATTTATTTCGAAAATGACGTCAAAAGAGACGTCTTTTTATCTTTCAGGGGACGTCCACATGTCGCAGGTCTGAGACGTCATTTTCAGACGTCATATTAAGAGAATCCAGTAACGTCTTCAGAAGGTGATCATTTAACGTCATTTCAAAGTATTTTCGAAAATATATTAAATAATGAGACGACGTATCTAGAACCAACCAACGACGTCTGAAATAACGGCCTCAAGACGTCTTCAGGTAGGGTTGTTTTAACGTAATATTGACGTAATTTTACGTGGACGTATCTAGTACCCACCAATGACGTCTCAGGTTACGGCCTCAAGACGTCTTCAGGTAGTATAGTTTTAAGGTAATATTGACGTCATTTTGCGTGGACGTATCTAGTACCCACCAATGACGTCTCAAGTAACGGCCTCAAGACGTCTTTAGGTTGTGTTATTTTAACGTAATATTGACGTCATTTTACGTGGACGTATCTAGTACCCACCAATGACGTCTCAAATAACGGCCTCAAGACGTCTTCAGGTAGTGTTGTTTTAACGTAATATTGACGTCATTTTAAGTGGACGTATCTAGTACCCACCAATGACGTCTCAAGTTACGGCCTCAAGACGTCTTCAGGTAGTGTTATTTTAACGTAATATTGACGTCATTTTACGTGGACGTATCTAGTACCCACCAATGACGTCTCAAATAACGGCCTCAAGACGTCTTCAGGTAGTGTTGTTTTAACGTAATATTGACGTCATTTTACGTGGACGTATCTAGTACCCACCAATGACGTCTCAAATAACGGCCTCAAGACGTCTTCAGGTAGTATTGTTTTAACGTAATATTGACGTCATATTACGTGGACGTATCTAGTACCCACCAATGACGTCTGAAGTTACGGCCTCAAGACGTCTTCAGGTAGTGTTGTTTTAACGTAATATTGACGTCATTTTACGTGGACGTATCTAGTACCCACCAATGACGTCTCAAGTAACAGCCTCAAGACGTCTTCAGGTAGTGTTGTTTTAAGGTAATATTGACGTCATTTTACGTGGACGTATCTAGTACCCACCAATGACGTCTGAAGTTATGGCCTGGAGACGTCTTCAGGTGGCGGCTGAAGGAGTGGTTTAGGGTGCTATTTTATTTTACAAATAAAACAAGAGCATAATTTTAAATAATAAATTTATGGTTCTAAAGCACAGTACGGTTTAAACAATCTCTCAGAAGACTATCAGAACTACTAAAAATAACCAGCAAAATGAGGAAGATATCATAAGCCTTCTTCTATACATGGTCTACTACAGAGGGCGGGGCGGCGAACCGGTACCTCGATTATGTTTTCCTAAAACACAGCGATTTATGGCGCTAAAGCACAGTACAGTTTAATTAATCTCTCAGAAGACTATCAGAACTACTAAAAATAACCAGCAAAATGAGGAAGATATGACATAAGCCTTCTTCTATACATGGTCTACTACAGAGGGCGGCGAACCGGTACCTCGATTATGTTTCCCTAAAAAACAGCGTTTTATGGCGCTAAAGCACAGTACAGTTTAAACAATCTCTCAGAAGACTATCAGAACTACTAAAAATAACCAGGAGTGGTTTAGGGTGCTATTTTATTTTACAAATAAAACAAGAGCATAATTTTAAATTATAAATCTACTAAAATTATTACTATCATTTATGTTTACATGGATGGACTGCACAACATTTTTTACAATATTAAAAAAGGGTTATTCCCCCCTGTTACCACAAAGTTGTTACCAATATGGTTACAACGTACGTCGCTCGTGTCCTAACACACAGCGTTTTATGGGTCTAAAGCACAGAACGGTTAAAACAATCTCTCAGAAGACTATCAGAACTACTAAAAATAACCAGCAAAATGAGGAAGATATGACATAAGCCTTCTTCTATACATGGTCTACTACAGAGGGCGGCGAACCGGTACCTCGATTATGTTTCCCTAAAAAACAGCGTTTTATGGCGCTAAAGCACAGTACAGTTTAAACAATCTCTCAGAAGACTATCAGAACTACTAAAAATAACCAGGAGTGGTTTAGGGTGCTATTTTATTTTACAAATAAAACAAGAGCATAATTTTAAATTATAAATCTACTAAAATTAATACTATCATTTATGTTTACATGGATGGACTGCACAACATTTTTTACAATATTAAAAAAGGGTTATTCCCCCCTGTTACCACAAAGTTGTTACCAATATGGTTACAACGTACGTCGCTCGTGTCCTAACACACAGCGTTTTATGGGTCTAAAGCACAGAACGGTTAAAACAATCTCTCAGAAGACTATCAGAACTACTAAAAATAACCAGCAAAATGAGGAAGATATGACATAAGCCTTCTTCTATACATGGTCTACTACAGAGGGCGGCGAACCGGTACCTCGATTATGTTTCCCTAAAGAACAGCGTTTTATGGCGCTAAAGCACAGTACAGTTTAAACAATCTCTCAGAAGACTATCAGAACTACTAAAAATAACCTAAAGCACAGTACAGTTTAAAGAATCTCTCAGAAGACTATCAGAACTACTAAAAATAACCAGCAAAATGAGGAAGATATGACATGAGCCTTCTTCTATACATGGTCTACTACAGAGGGCAGCGAACCGGTACCTCGATTATGTTTCCCTAACACAAAGCGTTTTATGGCGTTAAAGCACAGTACAAATTAAAAAATCTCAGAAAACTATCAGAACAACTAAAAATAACCAGCAAAAAGCGACTCGGCGATTTAGAGGCGGAAGATAATTTAAGCCACTTTCAACATGATCACCGTCTGATGATATTTCTCTTCGATTTAGTACTCTGGCGCATCGGTCTCGAATCCGATTTAATTTCATCATCATCAGTTTGAATGTCCGACGTTACTTCGACAAGCTTCAATTTTTTTTTTTGCTTTTTCCAATTCATCTGTGTATATAGAGATACACACATATTTCCGTCACAAAATTGTTAGTACTAGAAGCCTTTATTATTCCCTTAGTCGCCTCTTACGACATCCGCGAGAAGAGATGGAGTGGCACTATTCTAACCCGGTGACCACACAGGGTGGGAATAACACTAACATTTTTTTTTATAGGGTTTGAAAACAAAATTGTATCTCTTCTCTGCAAGATTAAGAAACAGAATCACGAAATATTGGCAATATTGAAGGAAATCTAAATATAGATATGACATGAGCCTTCTTCTATACATGGTCTACTATAGAGGGCAGCGAACCGGTACCTCGATGATGTTTCCCTAAAACACAGCGTTTTATGGCGCTAAAGCACAGTACAGTTTAAAGAATCTCTCAGAAGACTATCAGAATTACTAAAAATAACCAACAATTTTTTATTTTATTTTATAGGGTTTGAAGACAAAATTGTATCTCTTCTCTGCCAGATTAAGAAACAGAATCACGAAATATTGGCAATATTGAAGGAAAAAGAGTGTGAAGGAAATCTAAATATAGATATGACATGAGCCTTCTGTTATACATTGTCTACTACAGAGGGCAGCGAACCGGTACCTCGATTATGTTTCCCTATAAAACAGCGTTTAATGGCGCTAAAGCGCAGTACAGTTTAAAGAATCTCTCAGAAGACTATCAGAATTACTAAAAATAACCAACAAAATGAGGAAGATATGACATGAGCCTTCTTCTATACATTGTCTACTACAGAGGGCAGCGAACCGGTACCTCGATTATGTTTCCCTATAAAACAGCATTTAGTGGCGCTACAGCGCAGTACAGTTTAAAGAATCTCTCAGAAGACTATCAGAACTACTAAAAATAACCAGCAAAATGAGGAAGATATGACATGAGCCTTCTTCTATACATGGTCTACTACAGAGGGCAGCGAACCGGTACCTCGATTATGTTTCCCTAAAACAAAGCGTTTTATGGCGCCTAAAGCACAGTACAATTTAAAGAATCTCTCAGAAGACTATCAGAACTACTAAAAATAACTGCAAAGTGAGGAAGATATGACCTGAACCTTCTTCTATACATGGTCTACTATAGAGGGCAGCGAACCGGTACCTCGATTATGTTTCTCTAAAAAACAGCGTTTTATGGCGCTAAAGCACAGTACAGTTTAAAGAATCTCTCAGAAGACTATCAGAATTACTAAAAATAACCAACAAAATGAGGAAGATATGACATGAGCCTTCTTCTATACATTGTCTACTACAGAGGGCAGCGAACCGGTACCTCGATTATGTTTCCCTAAAAAACAGCGTTTAATGGCGCTAAAGCGCAGTACAGTTTAAAGAATCTCTCAGAAGACTATCAGAACTACTAAAAATAACCAGCAAAATGAGGAAGATATGACATGAGCCTTCTTCTATACATGGTCTACTACAGAGGGCAGCGACCAATCTCTCAGAAGACTATCAGAACTACTAAAAATAACCAGCAAAATGAGGAAGATATCATAAGCCTTCTTCTATACATGGTCTACTACAGAGGGCGGGGCGGCGAACCGGTACCTCGATTATGTTTTCCTAAAACACAGCGATTTATGGCGCTAAAGCACAGTACAGTTTAATTAATCTCTCAGAAGACTATCAGAACTACTAAAAATAACCAGCAAAATGAGGAAGATATGACATAAGCCTTCTTCTATACATGGTCTACTACAGAGGGCGGCGAACCGGTACCTCGATTATGTTTCCCTAAAAAACAGCGTTTTATGGCGCTAAAGCACAGTACAGTTTAAAGAATCTCTCAGAAGACAAAAAAAAAATTGAAGCTTGTCGAAGTAACGTCGGACATTCAAACTGATGATGATGAAATTAAATCGGATTCGAGACCGATGCGCCAGAGTACTAAATCGACGAATTCCCTTAGTCGCCTCTTACGACATCCACGAGAAGAGATGGAGTGGCACTATTCTAACCCGGTGACCACACAGGGTGGGAATAACCCTTAAAAATACTAAATGCGAGCGGCCACTCAACATACACACTAAGGTAAACGGGTTTTGAGTTTTGGACCCAATTAACACCCACCCGTATTATGATAAAATTGTAGCGTTATAGTTTCTTATCAACTAAAGGCATTAATCATCTACATATGCGCGTAGCATTGGAAAACAAATAAATGAATTATTCCTTTCGTGAGGAGTTACTATACACTTAGTGATAAAATGCTCTATTGGAATTATATTTAAGTCAGAGAGATTTGAAACAAGATAGACGCTATTAACTCCCGAATCGTATGGGTAAGTATAAAAGGATTCATATGTAATAAATTCTTTACCGTAAATGAAAAAAGACTCTACGTCATTAGATGCGCATTTTAAAATATTGTGTATTTCAACAACTTTGTTTTTAACATAACAATAACAATCTTTTCTGCGATGTTCATACACATACATCGAAAAACCTTTGTAAATCAGCTTTTTGAAGTATTCATAGTTATTGTTACTGGTAGGAACTGGTCCAGAACCGTTATAGTAAAAGACCGAGGCTGTAACATCTACAGAATGTTTTTTTGACATGAAATCATATTCTTCAAGTCGTTTTGCAATTTGTTGCAAAGGCTTATTAGGCGACCTAACCAGACGTTTCAATACATTTAGATAATTTTCAAACGGGAATGCCGAATAATTATCTAAAGCACCATATAAATCAACATCATCACTAATGTGGCATAACATATGCACATTATATATCAAGAATTGTATGCCATAGACAGTTTTGGAATGATTTATAAACATTTTTAACAATTCGTTCGCGAAATTTGTTCCAATTTTTTCAATGTGTTTGGTTGAACAAAGAATGGTTATAGCACAGTGAAATAACATGAAGTTTTTATAAAGAGCACTTGGAAGCACATCTTTCAATACAATTGGTCCAGTATATAAAACAAACGTTCGAAATTCTGTAGCCTTCCAGCGAGCAAGTTCACTTAGTGCTCGTGGGCGTCTATTAAAATCAATTGGTATAAATTTTGCACAGTAAAGTAATTTTTCAGTTATAACATTCACTGAACGACTTGGAAGTCGAACTGATAAGTTACCACCCACCCATATGTTCAACAATTTTCTCATGACTCCCAGACATACAGCATGCATGTAATCAACTGGAAATATTTTTACTAAATCTACTGAAAGATTCAAAAGTGGCGTAACGCCTACGTGATGATCCTCATCAGATTGAGTGCGAAACTGTGCATCTGTTCTTTTATTTGCAGTGATGCTTTTGTAAATGATTCGACCTTGGACATACTCTCCTGGTTCAACACATTTATCACAAGACGAATAGCCACCGTGTGATTTTGTACATTTAATAAAAGCTTTTGCTGGTGCATCACAAACAAAACTGTGCACCTTTACGATATAATGAATTCCTTCAAAATCAAACCCATCCTTAAGAACAGTATCCAGTTCTGTAATAAATGGGTCCAAAAAACTAAATAAAGGTGAAGGCTTTGTGTGTCCACAGAACAAAGTTACTGCAAACGGCTTTGCACCAGTACAATTTTTTATGAATGCTAATATAGGCCATAGCTGTGTGTTGGAACTTTTGAAGAGGGGCAAGCCATCCACATTGAAAGATAAGGTTATTTCTTTTAAATTATTTTTACTCAATAATTTAACTTGTTTTTTTAATTGATTTAGAAGACCTAAATGTAGTATCTCACCAGAGTCTAACACAGTAGTATTTAAATGGATTGGGGTTTTCAATAAAGTTCTACTGTCCTTCGGTAAACTAGGACAAAGTGGAGAAATTATTTTTAAAAGGCTGTCAATGGCATTATGTGGGATACTATGTTGCACGGTGGCCCAATACCTTAATTTAGAAGGCAAATCATGGATATTTTCAGATGAAGAATAGTCTACTTCAGGTGGTGGTACTTGATCACAGGAAAACTCTGATTCAACCGCTGGGGTAACGAGGACTTCACTTTCACTAATGCTGTGACTGCTATTTCCATTAGTAGTAACCGATATAGCTGTCAAATCTGATGAAGTTGTTGATATAGATGTCTCAAAACGGTGACTTGATGTAGATGCTATATTATGAAAAGATTTTAATGGGATACATGGATTACAGGTGCTTTTAAGAATTTCATTCAAAATGTTAACCTTGTCCTCTTTAAGCCTTCGCAGCATTTGACGCCGACCAACCTCAAGTCGTGTGTTCCGTTTCCTTTCAGACATCTTTAGTGCGAATTAATCGCTTCTTTTCCCTTTCGGGGGCGTGCTTTAACCAAACTTTTATGCAGTCTTCGACGTTCTTCTCCGTGGTTGTTGGAGTTGAGACCTTAATAGCTTCTGTAAATAAATAAAAAATTGTGTTCACGTTTTTGAATATAAAAATGTCCAACTTCACAGGCAAAAATTCGTGTGTAGACTCGAAAATTATTATAACTCCAAAATAATATGCCTAGTGACGAAAATCCCATTCAGATATCTCAAAGAATTACGAAGCTACAACCGTTTTAATATTGCTTGTTAGAGATAGAAAACGCAAACGGTGTGTGACGTCACATTACAAGATGCTGCCGGCACACGGTGGGCTGGATGGCTCGAAAAGAGGACATTCGCACTTTTTTCAGAAAATCATTTTTCAAACGGATGATCAGTCCATGGTCACCTTACCATATACTTTCCATATCATTGAAGTAACAGGGTACCAAATTTCGAATCGATCGGACATACGGAAGGTAGTCAGATCCCCTCATCAACTATTAAAGAGCTGATGATCTTCAAACGGCTGAACAGATTTTCATGAAACATGGCTAAGAACACTCGGGTTCAAATTATCTAGGATACAAAAAAACCGCATTCAAATCGATCCATCCGTTTGGGAGCTATGATACCACAGACAGATACACAGACACGTTTAACTTATAACACCCCTCTCTATGTGTCGGGGGTTAAAAAGGTCTAATTTGCATCAGGTCACACATATGAATTACATTAGGGACTAGCTGTCAAATAATTCAACGGCGTCTTATGAATATTAGGCCTTAGAAACGCAACGTTAGGTCCAGCTGGCAATTTTGACTTATTTATTACCTGTCAAACGCACGTTATATAAAACGTGAGAGCGCGATATCCAATGACAAGTTACGAGTAATACTCTTTTCAAGAAGCGGCAAACATCTTTGTTCAAATTACGACTGTATGTCAAAGCATGTAAAGTTATTTCTTGCAGAAAGATGCGATATAAAATAAAATGACAATATGCATGTAGCCTGATATTTATAAAATCTCGGTTGCAAAACGTCTACATAATCGAATGACAAGAAAAACACAGAGAGGTTCTCGTGAGCCCAACCGCGCCTGCTTTTGGTGTGGCAAAGCCTAGCTAAAGATATAGGCTAAAGATCTAGTGCATAGTTTTTAATATATAAATGAGAAATTGTACATACCAATGACAACAGCACAAAGCAGAAGTTGCGAAAAAGGTTTTTTATTTGTGCGTTTTCCATAAAAGTTGAATTCCGTAGCAAAACCATCAGTTACAAGGAATTTCAGAACTCTTGAGACTTTAAATGACAAGTCCCGCCCTCCAATTCTTCTCAAGTATTCAACCTGTAAACATAAAATCCTATGAATGATGTACCTACTTTTTTTTTATGGGAATCCCAATTGAAAGCTTAAAAATTTAAATTATCTGTTTTCTTAATCTAAAGCTATTTGATATAAAGTATAATGAAATAGTACTTTAATAGTACATTACGTACCTAGCCCCACCTTCGGTTTGGGCCACAAACACCTGCGATCTGGGCCATTCACGAATTCACCGCCCGTGGTGAGTACACAATTTTACGTCTTCATCTGGCCACAATGCGAGTTTTACCGTACGCGCAGCGTGCAGTAAAACTCGAAATTTGGCCAAGTGTGACGTAAAATACATTAAGTTTAAATCAATGTAATATTTAAACTTAATGTATAAATATACTTATTGTAAAATTTAAAATGACATACAACTTACCAAATTGTTTTTCTTATCTTGGTCTTTTAACAACAATTCCAACGCGATTAAGTCTGTCGAGGACTTTAAAGGAAATTTAAAATCATTATTTAGATTTCCTTCACACTCTTTTTCCTTCAATATTGCCAATATTTCGTGATTCTGTTTCTTAATCTGGCAGAGGAGAGATACAATTTTGTCTTCAAACCCTGTAAAAAAATGTTATTGTGAATGCTGTTAACTCATAGGCAATCAATGTTGAAAAAAAAAAATACTTTGTTTTTACCAGGATTCTGGGTAAGCTCCTCGTCTGCACCTGCAAGAAATCAAACCACTATAGAAACGAAAAGTTAGCTGTTTAGGAGAAAAATAATTTAATAAAAAAGTAAAATTTAAAATTTAAAAAACCCCCCGACAAAAAATAAAGTACAGTTAACAAGCTAGTGTAGCAGGTGTGGCTTTTTCTACTTTGTCGCTGTGTGTCACATTCATTAGTAAGATGGACACACTGAGCTGCAAGTGATAAAATGGTATGTCATCTTACAAGTGCAGGGGCCCGTTTCATGAAGCTACAAGTTACAGATTACAAGCGGAAGTCTCTTTTCAATACCTTTTGATAGAAAGAGACTTCCGCTTGTAATTTGTAACTTGTTGTTTCATGAAACGGGCCCCAGATGGATAGATATGGTAGTATTAATCTCTAGTCCTACTTAGGAAATTGTGTAATGTATAGAAATAACTTATTTAAGTTACCAGCAGCCTGTTTTGTTGGTGTGGTATGGACAACCTGTTGAGAAACGCTTGAGCCGGGTTGGTCATCAAAAGACAAGTTAATATCTGCAAACAAAAGAACCCACAGGTAAAGTTTTTAGACAGGTAAAGCAAATCAAACCTGTCGAAGAAGGTAAAAGATAAAATCATAATATTATACGACTCTTGGTAGTTGTGTGAAGTTGTTTAGTTTAAATAAAAACAATAAATCAAAATTACCTACATTCAGAGAACTGTTTTTTAAGCGGCGGAGGATGATTTAAGCCACTTTCATCATGGTCATCGTCATCGGATGATATTAATCTCTTCGATTTTGTACTCTGGCGGATCGGTCTCGAATCAGGTTTCGTTTCGGCATCAGATTGAACGTCCGACGTTACTTCGACAAGCTTCAATTTTTTTTTTGCTTTATCCAATTCATCTGTGTATAGAGAGATACACACAAACTTCCGTCACAAAATTGTTAATAACAATACAACATGCAGCATAGCTGTGAAAGTGAATTTAGGAACAATCATTATTTAGCCTTTTACATGTATGTAAGTACATCGTTTAAGCCTGCCATTTGCCTAAGTGTAGGTCCGTGCGCATGATATGCAATATCTCAAATATGGATACCAAATGCAAGGCTAAAACAACATCGCCTTTGCCTCACGCTAACCCTCATGTGGATTCGGATACTTGAGTTGTATTTGTAGCTATGCTACAACATAAAACTTACCAGTTTCGTAGAAAGTTCTCTGTATATGATACGTTTGCCATGTCGGATCCGGCGGGCGATTTTTACAAAGCAATTTATCAAATGCTCGTGTGTCCCTTACAGGCGGCCAGTACACCTACATAATACACATGTTTCTATTAAAAAATATTTTGAATGGTTTTATGCTGATTGTCACCGAAGTTACGCGTAGGTGTACCAAATTTCAGCTAAATCAGACACCGGGAAGTGGTTCAAGTCTAGCTTGCAAGATTTGACCCGAACAAACGAAACAAACATTGAAAGTTAAATAAAAGCTTGTAAAAAAACGTGATCAACAAGTCAGGTTAAACCAATGGTTAAGCATTATAAAGGACTGCGTGAATTAAATAAAGGTAGGTAAGCATGGCATTATTGCATTTAGCGGCACACGCACACGCCATAACAAACCAAACAACCCCGTAGTGGTTATATTCTCTTTGCAACCCAGAAACGAAAACATGCCATGTCATGGCGCCAGCAGACTCATAACGGTCATTGATGACGCCACCGATATAAGTATAATAAAAGAATAATACCTCAGTTTTTCTTGGTGTTATCCATTTTTCATGCACGATGGATATTGTGCCCCCGTCTTCAGGGGAAAACTGCACGATTTGATACATTAATTGTATCTTTTTACAGCTTGAAACTTAACTCCGTTAGCAGCGCGAACGAAAAGACAAAAGAAAGGAAAGAAGGCAGTGTTGCCACCGTCAGTCCATCGTTAAGTAACATTACATAACCGATTTTGAAGTTTGGAGCGGTCGATTTCTGATGAAAATAATCGAACGGACACATTGGTCACATATATTTCCTTACTTTATAAACTCACTAGCTTCTGCCCGCGACTCCGTCCGCGTGGAAATCGTTTATATCGCAGCTCCATACAAAGTTCAACCCCCATTTCATCCCTTTAGGGGGTGATTTCCAGGATGAAAACTATCCTATGTCCTTCCCCGGGATTCAAACTATCTCCATACCAAATTTTATCGCAATCGGTTCAGCGGTTTAAGCGTGAAGAGGTAACAGACAGACAGACAGACAGACAGACACACTTTCGCATTTATAATATTAGTATGGATTCTAGAAATACCGTGATAGAATAAATTAATTAAGAACGTTAGGCTGTTTCATTGTATACGTGTACAAAAAAAAACAGAATATTTTCTATTAAGAGAATAGAAATCGATTAGTCCGGAGCAATAATCGATTTTATTTAGAAATTGGTTTCATGGTTTCAAATTTCACTAAATTATTATTTATTCGAGAGCTCAAAACTCGGTTCATCATGCATACACGTTAATCTCTTCGGCTGCGCGAAAGCTCATGAACGTATTTCTGCATGACACCAAGTTCACCAAGTTGGTGCCTCCTCCATCCATTTCTATTTAATTAACATAATTATGTAGGCGGATCGTGTGTTGTATTTATATTTTACTGACGAAACCTGTGGTGGATGCATTATCTGTGGAATGACGAAACCTGCGCTGTGGATCTTGATGGTACCTATGTAGTGGTTCAGTTTTATGGGGTGTATACATGGCATGATTTGTCAGCCCCAATTCATCAGAAGCTGACTAATTGGTATCGTGTGGAGGCATGTTGCACTGCTGATCCAACTGTCAAACGAGTTGTCCTGACTAATTGTGTGCACATGTGGTCGGATTGTTACTTCTGTACGCTACACCCAATTATGACTTCGTCATGTTGTACTGACAGATTGGGGTAAAATCACATAATCTGTATACCCCATTATTCTTTTTTGTTCTTTTTTCTTACAACAATACATTTCAACTGTTTCAATAATTTTAAGGGTGGGTCAATCATCATTAAACACTTTGTATAAGTTCATGTATTTTACTTTCGAAACAGAAGTTTAATTCGAATTAGAAAAAAAACTATTATCAAAATTGTATTAAGCATATTGCTCGAATAATATAAAAGTCATATACGAGTATATCATAACAACTTTTGCCATCACGTTTATACAGCATATTTTATTTTTAACATAAAAATGGTTATATTTATTTTTATTCATCTGAATACTTGTTTATGACAGTGCATTATGTGTTATGAAATGATGCTAAGTGTTATTATAGTGATAACGTTATTCTTTATAGTGATAAATATATTTTTTAAAGATTTAGGCAGGAAACGGGGCCGGGCCGGTTTTCAAGTAAAAGATGTTTATTTTGACGTATTCTATACGTAACAATCATTAGTTATTTCAATCATAGGTGTTATGACACCATTTTAGCAAAAAAAAATACTAAGTTCTGAAATGTCCCTGATTGCTCCACCCAATAATGAACTTTGAACCGCTCTAGTTCGTAAACGGTCAAGTTAATAAAAAAAAAATGTATGCATTCTTTCAAGTTCTTATAAAAAACTGGTAAAAACGGAAAAAAAAACTCGTAAATTTTGTTAGTCCTAAAATTGCCCCCCCTTTGCTATACTCTGACCGAAGATACTATAGAGTCATGATCAAAAATACGCCTGGTGAAATGTTTTTTATTGTAATCTACAATAATCTTCATGCAGCCAGCACTCATATCACGAAACGGCGCGGCGCGCCAGCTCTCTCGATTTTTATCGCACTATCCATATCTCTCTTATTAGAACACTTAAAAAAAGAGGTGCGAGAAAAATCGAAAGTATGTCGCGGCCGTCTCATGATAGACGTGCTGGGTGAGTGAATAAAGAGCTAAATTGTTTATCTTTTAAAACGTCTTTTCATGGTTGATTGATTGTTGGTTGTTGATTTAAGGTAGTAAGGAGGACATACCTACTTAATATCTTTGAAACACTAATGTAATATATCGAGAAATTATGAAAATAATATATATTAATTAATTTTAAAGTTAATTATATGAATCTAGATTTAAGATCAACAAATATTGAGTGCCCTTTACAGGGTGTCATGTACCTACCATCTATTATGCTTGTAACACCTCAATGTACTATGAACATGACTACAATATAATAAAGAATAAAGAATAAAATGTACTTTGCGGAACCTCGTGACTTTTTTCGGATCTTTTCAAGGCTCAGATCACATCGAAATCGAATCGAATTCCAGTGCTGGCAACACTGAACCGGCATTTTACTGAAGCGTGTTTTGCGAGTTTGGCGTCTACACGGAACAGTGTTGCCGGTGCGGATCTTTTGGTCCAATTTCGGATAATTCAGACCTCTGGCGGATTTTGTACGGATCCTGACGGGGGGGGAGGGGGGTTCTTAAACTTAGAAAAAAAATTTTTTTTTTAAACTTTCTTTTCTTATCGAAAAAAATGCATGAAAATAAGCATGTTTTATTCATTCAACTTTTTCTCTCAGTTCGATATTTACCGAGATATTTGGGTTCAAATGTCAGTCATTTAAACGGTTCTGGGGCTTAAAAAATTTGGGTTCGTGAACCGACTCGGATGGCGGATGGGTTAGAAGATGCAGATGGCTTCTTCGTGGTTATTTTTTTTTTAATAAGAGCGGAAAAAAATCTTTCGAGAAAAGTTAGCAAGCTAGATCATTTAACATCACATAACATTTAATCATTTAAAATAGGTGTTAGTATGACACCACTTTGGCAAAAAATTAAAAGTGCTGAAATGTCCCTGATTGCTCCACCCAATAATGAACTTTGAACCGCTCTAGTTGGCCAACGGTCAAGTTAATTACAAAAATATATCAATAAAACATGCTTATGTATTCTTCAAAGTTTTTATCAAAAAACTAGTAAAAACCCAAAAAAAAAAGCTCAGAAATATTGAGTCCTTAAATCGCCCCTCCTTTGCTATACTCTGGCTGAAGATGCTATAGTATTAGCATTCCTATGTGCATTATGACAGAGCTGTCATCCCAGTACAATAAACGTCAAATTTGGTATAATTTGTACTAGGATGACAGCTGTCAAATGACGCAAATAGGAATGCTAAGACTATATAGAGTTATGATCAAAAATACGCCTTGTGAAATGTTATTTATTGTAATCTGCAATATGTTTTGTAATATACTCGTAATGTTCATGCAACCAGCACGATTATCACGAGACGGCGCGGCGCGCGATCTCTCTCGATTTTTCTCGCACTTTCTAAGTGTTCCAGTAAGAGTGAGATGGATATCCATCTCACTCTTACTGGAACACTTAGAAAGAGAGGTAAGTATAGTGCGAGAAACATTGAGAGAATGTCGCAGCCGTCTCATGTCATGATAGACGTGGTGGGTGAGTGAATAGAGCTAAATTGTTTATCTTCTAAAACGTCTTTTCATGGCAGATTTCAGCTAGTAAGGGCATACTTACTTAATATCTTTTAAACACTAATATATCGAGAAATTATGAAAATGTACTTTGCATCCGCAAAGGATCCCCTCGCGACTATTTTCGGATCTTCTCAAGGCTCAAATCGCATCGAATCAAATTCCACTGCTGGCAACACTGACACGGAAGTAAACTAGTGGTTATATTCTCTTTGCTAGTGTCTTGTGTGTCTTGTAGTTTAGGTCATTGTGTAAATAAATAAGATAATAAGTGCAATCTTGTAATATTATGAGAGATGGTGACAAGATGAACATAACTCTTTCAATCCAACATTGAGATATCAGTAATGGTACGTTATATAAGTGATTATGTTCCGTTCATAAACTTGTTTAGGTCCATGATCAATGATAATAATTCACTTGACGACCTTCAAAGCTATTTGAGGTCTTACCTGAAGTGGTTCTCCCACTGGATCTCATCAAAAACCTGCCACTCACAGGCGATAGTTACAAACAGGCAATTAAATTGATGAATCAATTCTATGATAGGTACAGTAATAAGTTCAGAACAGTAAATGAGCATGGGATGCTATATTATTGTGTGTGCTCTCTCGAAAATTAGATGCGTACACTGCTCGGGCCGTATCACTATCACCTTGAGCGAGACGCCAGCGAGGAGGCTTCGGTGGATGAACTACTCGGCTACCTGGAGAAGAGGGCGCTAGCTATGGAAAGTGCTGAGCCTGAGAGGCTGCAGCCTCCAACAGCATAGCGCCAGCCAGCAGCCTACAACAAGTTGGCGGCGTATGTAACCAGCCAGCCACAACAATGTGAATTTATACTGTAAGTTGAATGACCATAAATTATTTGCTTGTATTAAATTTAAGTTAATACCAGCCCATGAGTGATTAAAGTTTGTTAATGTGAAGAGCTTGTGTACAACATGCTTGGGTACACACAAGGGAAAGTGCAAATGTGACACCAGCAACTGTGCTTCCAACTGCACCAGCTCTGACTACGGCACATATTGCTGACACAGAATAGGTTGCTGCATCACCTGCTGCGTGAGCAGCAGGCAATAATAATAATGATGTGCTTCTTCCAACAGCAAAGGTGAGAGTGCTAGCTAGGGATGGCAGAGAAGTGCATCTCTAGGCGCTCCTTGACAGCGGGTCTCAGCTGAGCTTTATATCTCAGAGAGTGGTGCAGCTACTTAACCTGACACCTGCCACTGCAAACGCAAATATAATAGGCCTAACCAATGCTAAAAGTTATGTTAAATATTGTGTGCCTATAGAAATACAATCATTAGTAACACAATATAAAGTAAAAACTAACTGCCATATTAGTAGGAGATCTTAGGGTCATCACCTTGCATTTTTGAGAGCAAACCGTTTGGAACAGGTGTTTCTGGGGGTGAACTGAGCTGATTTAGCCCGTTTGCCACGAGGTTCCCCCCAGCAGGTGGGCAGGGGCGGGGGGGCTGGGGGGGAAGTGCCTCCGGCAAGCTTCACTCTAAGCTTTACATCTGCATACATCTAGCAACTATATCAAGTTTGGTGTCTTTTTCGTATAATTCGAGAATGAAGAATTCATTTTTGTGACTAAATTTTCACTCACCCATACAAAAAATACGTAAAATTCTAAATTCAAAAAAATCTTTACCTTTTTTTTTCGAAAATCCTCTACAGAATTAAAACTATTAAGATTAGCTCTAGAAAAAAAAATAACTGTGAATAGCCCAGTTATCTTACTATATAAAATAATAAACTTGTCAACCATTTATGCCTTATAATTGTAATAAAAAAAAATGTTTTGTGTCGCACCGTGGGCCTTGCTGAAGTCGGTATTTAGTTTAATGCGTAGGCAATTAGTTTAAGCACGCATTCACTTTAAAACATTATTCTACACTAGTATTTAGTGTATAAATCAAGGAAATACTAAAATATTTTGCAATTTCGGTCCAGTTTTCTAGATACACCAACTGCATAAATAACTTTGTTATCCCATAAAAATATATAGGATTACCAAGTTACATTTGCAGTGAATGGGACGAAAAAGAAAGAATGGGACTGTCCTGCATTCATAATTTGTATGTATTAATAACACATTAACCTACAAGAAGAAGTGAGATCCCATAAAAAAACATTACATGTAAAAAAGATGCCAACACTCGCATAGAATAAAGTTTTAAAGTGAATGCGTGCTTAACACATTCATTGCCCAGAATCGCTACGCGCTACGCTCGTAGCCGATCCCGTGGTTTTCCTCGTATGTAGCGGAAAGCGACTACGGCGGTCTGACGCATATGTGTCGTCATGGGCCCTGAATGGGTTAAACTAAATGCCTACGCATTCAACTAAATACAGACTTCAGCACGGCCCACGGTGCGACACAAAACTTTTTTTTATAATACAATTATAAGGCATAAACGGTTAACAAGTTTATTATTTTATATACTAGGATAACTGGGCTATTCACAGGTATTTTTTTTTCTAGAGATAATCCTAATAGTTTTAATAGTTAGTCTCAATTGCTCAAAGGTTAGCTGGAAGAGATCCCTTATAGGGATAAGTTCGCCTTTGTACTTTGATCTATTGTGTGACATGTATATTCTTTAACCTGTTATTGTGTACAATAAAGTGCTTACATACATACATACATTTAATTCTGTAGAAGATTTTCGAAAAATAAACAATAAAGTTTTTTTTTGAATTTTTTATATTTTTTGTATGGGTGAGTGAAAATGTAGTCACAAAAATGAATTCTTCATCCTCGAATTATACGAAAAAGACACCAAACTTGATATAGTTGCTAGATGTATGCAGATATAAAGCTTAGAGTGAGGCGCGCAACACCTGTTCCAAGCGGTTTCCTTTGTCTCAAAAATGCAAGGTCCCCTTAGAAAACGGGCCCTAAGATTTCCTACTATATGGTTGAAGATATAACCTGCAGACTACCCCAAAACAAGCTTGACTTGACCAATTTAAAAATTCCACCTGGCATCAAAGTAAAATTCAATTGTTAATGGGTGCTGATGTATTTTTTCAGTCATTCCTGCCGATGGAGCCGACTGTGCAGCCTTCGAGCACCGAGCGGCCGCAGCCGACGATCCAGCCTGGCAGTCTGCAGCGCCAGGATGCAACGGTACTACAGCGGGATGCAGCGCAGCAACAGCCTGAGCCGTCACTACAGCCAAGCATAGTGAATACACAATTTGGTCATCGGGGGTAGCATCCCTACACACAAACTCTCCAAAGTGTGCAACAAGGTATCTTTAAAATGTACTACTTCTTGTGATTCTGTGCTCTCCGAATCCCTGGCACAGTTCTGGCAGACTGAGTGTCCCTCAAACTTTTAATGAAAGGTCTTCAGAGCAAGATCTCTGCGAGGATATATTTAAAAGGACTGTTCAGTTGGAGAACAATCAGTTTCAAGTTGCACTGCTGCTTGTAGTTGGACTGCAAGTTAAGTTGCCTCTTGATAAAGTTAAGGATACATTAGGTGACTCATTAATCTCATTAATTATGTAGATATAGAACAGAAAAAACCTACCCGGGGCATGATGGTTTAGTGAAGGCGGTTGAAGTCAAGTCATCTAATGGTAATAGTCACACACGCTCCATCACTAAAGTAAGCTTGCTCCCCTACTAAAAATAACTGCAAAGTGAGGAAGATATGACCTGAACCTTCTTCTATACATGGTCTACTATAGAGGGCAGCGAACCGGTACCTCGATTATGTTTCTCTAAAAAACAGCGTTTTATGGCGCTAAAGCACAGTACAGTTTAAAGAATCTCTCAGAAGACTATCAGAATTACTAAAAATAACCAACAAAATGAGGAAGATATGACATGAGCCTTCTTCTATACATTGTCTACTACAGAGGGCAGCGAACCGGTACCTCGATTATGTTTCCCTAAAAAACAGCGTTTAATGGCGCTAAAGCGCAGTACAGTTTAAAGAATCTCTCAGAAGACTATCAGAACTACTAAAAATAACCAGCAAAATGAGGAAGATATGACATGAGCCTTCTTCTATACATGGTCTACTACAGAGGGCAGCGACCAATCTCACAGAAGACTATCAGAACTACTAAAAATAACCAGCAAAATGAGGAAGATATCATAAGCCTTCTTCTATACATGGTCTACTACAGAGGGCGGGGCGGCGAACCGGTACCTCGATTATGTTTTCCTAAAACACAGCGATTTATGGCGCTAAAGCACAGTACAGTTTAATTAATCTCTCAGAAGACTATCAGAACTACTAAAAATAACCAGCAAAATGAGGAAGATATGACATAAGCCTTCTTCTATACATGGTCTACTACAGAGGGCGGCGAACCGGTACCTCGATTATGTTTCCCTAAAAAACAGCGTTTTATGGCGCTAAAGCACAGTACAGTTTAAACAATCTCTCAGAAGACTATCAGAACTACTAAAAATAACCAGGAGTGGTTTAGGGTGCTATTTTATTTTACAAATAAAACAAGAGCATAATTTTAAATTATAAATCTACTAAAATTATTACTATCATTTATGTTTACATGGATGGACTGCACAACATTTTTTACAATATTAAAAAAGGGTTATTCCCCCCTGTTACCACAAAGTTGTTACCAATATGGTTACAACGTACGTCGCTCGTGTCCTAACACACAGCGTTTTATGGGTCTAAAGCACAGAACGGTTAAAACAATCTCTCAGAAGACTATCAGAACTACTAAAAATAACCAGCAAAATGAGGAAGATATGACATAAGCCTTCTTCTATACATGGTCTACTACAGAGGGCGGCGAACCGGTACCTCGATTATGTTTCCCTAAAAAACAGCGTTTTATGGCGCTAAAGCACAGTACAGTTTAAACAATCTCTCAGAAGACTATCAGAACTACTAAAAATAACCAGGAGTGGTTTAGGGTGCTATTTTATTTTACAAATAAAACAAGAGCATAATTTTAAATTATAAATCTACTAAAATTAATACTATCATTTATGTTTACATGGATGGACTGCACAACATTTTTTACAATATTAAAAAAGGGTTATTCCCCCCTGTTACCACAAAGTTGTTACCAATATGGTTACAACGTACGTCGCTCGTGTCCTAACACACAGCGTTTTATGGGTCTAAAGCACAGAACGGTTAAAACAATCTCTCAGAAGACTATCAGAACTACTAAAAATAACCAGCAAAATGAGGAAGATATGACATAAGCCTTCTTCTATACATGGTCTACTACAGAGGGCGGCGAACCGGTACCTCGATTATGTTTCCCTAAAGAACAGCGTTTTATGGCGCTAAAGCACAGTACAGTTTAAACAATCTCTCAGAAGACTATCAGAACTACTAAAAATAACCTAAAGCACAGTACAGTTTAAAGAATCTCTCAGAAGACTATCAGAACTACTAAAAATAACCAGCAAAATGAGGAAGATATGACATGAGCCTTCTTCTATACATGGTCTACTACAGAGGGCAGCGAACCGGTACCTCGATTATGTTTCCCTAACACAAAGCGTTTTATGGCGTTAAAGCACAGTACAAATTAAAAAATCTCAGAAAACTATCAGAACAACTAAAAATAACCAGCAAAAAGCGACTCGGCGATTTAGAGGCGGAAGATAATTTAAGCCACTTTCAACATGATCACCGTCTGATGATATTTCTCTTCGATTTAGTACTCTGGCGCATCGGTCTCGAATCCGATTTAATTTCATCATCATCAGTTTGAATGTCCGACGTTACTTCGACAAGCTTCAATTTTTTTTTTTGCTTTTTCCAATTCATCTGTGTATATAGAGATACACACATATTTCCGTCACAAAATTGTTAGTACTAGAAGCCTTTATTATTCCCTTAGTCGCCTCTTACGACATCCGCGAGAAGAGATGGAGTGGCACTATTCTAACCCGGTGACCACACAGGGTGGGAATAACACTAACATTTTTTTTTATAGGGTTTGAAAACAAAATTGTATCTCTTCTCTGCAAGATTAAGAAACAGAATCACGAAATATTGGCAATATTGAAGGAAATCTAAATATAGATATGACATGAGCCTTCTTCTATACATGGTCTACTATAGAGGGCAGCGAACCGGTACCTCGATGATGTTTCCCTAAAACACAGCGTTTTATGGCGCTAAAGCACAGTACAGTTTAAAGAATCTCTCAGAAGACTATCAGAATTACTAAAAATAACCAACAATTTTTTATTTTATTTTATAGGGTTTGAAGACAAAATTGTATCTCTTCTCTGCCAGATTAAGAAACAGAATCACGAAATATTGGCAATATTGAAGGAAAAAGAGTGTGAAGGAAATCTAAATATAGATATGACATGAGCCTTCTGCTATACATTGTCTACTACAGAGGGCAGCGAACCGGTACCTCGATTATGTTTCCCTATAAAACAGCGTTTAATGGCGCTAAAGCGCAGTACAGTTTAAAGAATCTCTCAGAAGACTATCAGAATTACTAAAAATAACCAACAAAATGAGGAAGATATGACATGAGCCTTCTTCTATACATTGTCTACTACAGAGGGCAGCGAACCGGTACCTCGATTATGTTTCCCTATAAAACAGCATTTAGTGGCGCTACAGCGCAGTACAGTTTAAAGAATCTCTCAGAAGACTATCAGAACTACTAAAAATAACCAGCAAAATGAGGAAGATATGACATGAGCCTTCTTCTATACATGGTCTACTACAGAGGGCAGCGAACCGGTACCTCGATTATGTTTCCCTAAAACAAAGCGTTTTATGGCGCCTAAAGCACAGTACAATTTAAAGAATCTCTCAGAAGACTATCAGAACTACTAAAAATAACTGCAAAGTGAGGAAGATATGACCTGAACCTTCTTCTATACATGGTCTACTATAGAGGGCAGCGAACCGGTACCTCGATTATGTTTCTCTAAAAAACAGCGTTTTATGGCGCTAAAGCACAGTACAGTTTAAAGAATCTCTCAGAAGACTATCAGAATTACTAAAAATAACCAACAAAATGAGGAAGATATGACATGAGCCTTCTTCTATACATTGTCTACTACAGAGGGCAGCGAACCGGTACCTCGATTATGTTTCCCTAAAAAACAGCGTTTAATGGCGCTAAAGCGCAGTACAGTTTAAAGAATCTCTCAGAAGACTATCAGAACTACTAAAAATAACCAGCAAAATGAGGAAGATATGACATGAGCCTTCTTCTATACATGGTCTACTACAGAGGGCAGCGACCAATCTCTCAGAAGACTATCAGAACTACTAAAAATAACCAGCAAAATGAGGAAGATATCATAAGCCTTCTTCTATACATGGTCTACTACAGAGGGCGGGGCGGCGAACCGGTACCTCGATTATGTTTTCCTAAAACACAGCGATTTATGGCGCTAAAGCACAGTACAGTTTAAAGAATCTCTCAGAAGACTATCAGAATTACTAAAAATAACCAACAAAATGAGGAAGATATGACATGAGCCTTCTTCTATACATTGTCTACTACAGAGGGCAGCGAACCGGTACCTCGATTATGTTTCCCTATAAAACAGCATTTAGTGGCGCTACAGCGCAGTACAGTTTAAAGAATCTCTCAGAAGACTATCAGAACTACTAAAAATAACCAGCAAAATGAGGAAGATATGACATGAGCCTTCTTCTATACATGGTCTACTACAGAGGGCAGCGAACCGGTACCTCGATTATGTTTCCCTAAAACAAAGCGTTTTATGGCGCCTAAAGCACAGTACAATTTAAAGAATCTCTCAGAAGACTATCAGAACTACTAAAAATAACTGCAAAGTGAGGAAGATATGACCTGAACCTTCTTCTATACATGGTCTACTATAGAGGGCAGCGAACCGGTACCTCGATTATGTTTCTCTAAAAAACAGCGTTTTATGGCGCTAAAGCACAGTACAGTTTAAAGAATCTCTCAGAAGACTATCAGAATTACTAAAAATAACCAACAAAATGAGGAAGATATGACATGAGCCTTCTTCTATACATTGTCTACTACAGAGGGCAGCGAACCGGTACCTCGATTATGTTTCCCTAAAAAACAGCGTTTAATGGCGCTAAAGCGCAGTACAGTTTAAAGAATCTCTCAGAAGACTATCAGAACTACTAAAAATAACCAGCAAAATGAGGAAGATATGACATGAGCCTTCTTCTATACATGGTCTACTACAGAGGGCAGCGACCAATCTCTCAGAAGACTATCAGAACTACTAAAAATAACCAGCAAAATGAGGAAGATATCATAAGCCTTCTTCTATACATGGTCTACTACAGAGGGCGGGGCGGCGAACCGGTACCTCGATTATGTTTTCCTAAAACACAGCGATTTATGGCGCTAAAGCACAGTACAGTTTAATTAATCTCTCAGAAGACTATCAGAACTACTAAAAATAACCAGCAAAATGAGGAAGATATGACATAAGCCTTCTTCTATACATGGTCTACTACAGAGGGCGGCGAACCGGTACCTCGATTATGTTTCCCTAAAAAACAGCGTTTTATGGCGCTAAAGCACAGTACAGTTTAAAGAATCTCTCAGAAGACAAAAAAAAAATTGAAGCTTGTCGAAGTAACGTCGGACATTCAAACTGATGATGATGAAATTAAATCGGATTCGAGACCGATGCGCCAGAGTACTAAATCGACGAATTCCCTTAGTCGCCTCTTACGACATCCACGAGAAGAGATGGAGTGGCACTATTCTAACCCGGTGACCACACAGGGTGGGAATAACCCTTAAAAATACTAAATGCGAGCGGCCACTCAACATACACACTAAGGTAAACGGGTTTTGAGTTTTGGACCCAATTAACACCCACCCGTATTATGATAAAATTGTAGCGTTATAGTTTCTTATCAACTAAAGGCATTAATCATCTACATATGCGCGTAGCATTGGAAAACAAATAAATGAATTATTCCTTTCGTGAGGAGTTACTATACACTTAGTGATAAAATGCTCTATTGGAATTATATTTAAGTCAGAGAGATTTGAAACAAGATAGACGCTATTAACTCCCGAATCGTATGGGTAAGTATAAAAGGATTCATATGTAATAAATTCTTTACCGTAAATGAAAAAAGACTCTACGTCATTAGATGCGCATTTTAAAATATTGTGTATTTCAACAACTTTGTTTTTAACATAACAATAACAATCTTTTCTGCGATGTTCATACACATACATCGAAAAACCTTTGTAAATCAGCTTTTTGAAGTATTCATAGTTATTGTTACTGGTAGGAACTGGTCCAGAACCGTTATAGTAAAAGACCGAGGCTGTAACATCTACAGAATGTTTTTTTGACATGAAATCATATTCTTCAAGTCGTTTTGCAATTTGTTGCAAAGGCTTATTAGGCGACCTAACCAGACGTTTCAATACATTTAGATAATTTTCAAACGGGAATGCCGAATAATTATCTAAAGCACCATATAAATCAACATCATCACTAATGTGGCATAACATATGCACATTATATATCAAGAATTGTATGCCATAGACAGTTTTGGAATGATTTATAAACATTTTTAACAATTCGTTCGCGAAATTTGTTCCAATTTTTTCAATGTGTTTGGTTGAACAAAGAATGGTTATAGCACAGTGAAATAACATGAAGTTTTTATAAAGAGCACTTGGAAG
This sequence comes from Epinotia ramella, assembly GCA_947578815.1. Taxonomy (NCBI): domain Eukaryota; kingdom Metazoa; phylum Arthropoda; class Insecta; order Lepidoptera; family Tortricidae; genus Epinotia; species Epinotia ramella. The sequence continues at coordinate 6,582,259 of OX388213.1, forward strand.
CACATCTTTCAATACAATTGGTCCAGTATATAAAACAAACGTTCGAAATTCTGTAGCCTTCCAGCGAGCAAGTTCACTTAGTGCTCGTGGGCGTCTATTAAAATCAATTGGTATAAATTTTGCACAGTAAAGTAATTTTTCAGTTATAACATTCACTGAACGACTTGGAAGTCGAACTGATAAGTTACCACCCACCCATATGTTCAACAATTTTCTCATGACTCCCAGACATACAGCATGCATGTAATCAACTGGAAATATTTTTACTAAATCTACTGAAAGATTCAAAAGTGGCGTAACGCCTACGTGATGATCCTCATCAGATTGAGTGCGAAACTGTGCATCTGTTCTTTTATTTGCAGTGATGCTTTTGTAAATGATTCGACCTTGGACATACTCTCCTGGTTCAACACATTTATCACAAGACGAATAGCCACCGTGTGATTTTGTACATTTAATAAAAGCTTTTGCTGGTGCATCACAAACAAAACTGTGCACCTTTACGATATAATGAATTCCTTCAAAATCAAACCCATCCTTAAGAACAGTATCCAGTTCTGTAATAAATGGGTCCAAAAAACTAAATAAAGGTGAAGGCTTTGTGTGTCCACAGAACAAAGTTACTGCAAACGGCTTTGCACCAGTACAATTTTTTATGAATGCTAATATAGGCCATAGCTGTGTGTTGGAACTTTTGAAGAGGGGCAAGCCATCCACATTGAAAGATAAGGTTATTTCTTTTAAATTATTTTTACTCAATAATTTAACTTGTTTTTTTAATTGATTTAGAAGACCTAAATGTAGTATCTCACCAGAGTCTAACACAGTAGTATTTAAATGGATTGGGGTTTTCAATAAAGTTCTACTGTCCTTCGGTAAACTAGGACAAAGTGGAGAAATTATTTTTAAAAGGCTGTCAATGGCATTATGTGGGATACTATGTTGCACGGTGGCCCAATACCTTAATTTAGAAGGCAAATCATGGATATTTTCAGATGAAGAATAGTCTACTTCAGGTGGTGGTACTTGATCACAGGAAAACTCTGATTCAACCGCTGGGGTAACGAGGACTTCACTTTCACTAATGCTGTGACTGCTATTTCCATTAGTAGTAACCGATATAGCTGTCAAATCTGATGAAGTTGTTGATATAGATGTCTCAAAACGGTGACTTGATGTAGATGCTATATTATGAAAAGATTTTAATGGGATACATGGATTACAGGTGCTTTTAAGAATTTCATTCAAAATGTTAACCTTGTCCTCTTTAAGCCTTCGCAGCATTTGACGCCGACCAACCTCAAGTCGTGTGTTCCGTTTCCTTTCAGACATCTTTAGTGCGAATTAATCGCTTCTTTTCCCTTTCGGGGGCGTGCTTTAACCAAACTTTTATGCAGTCTTCGACGTTCTTCTCCGTGGTTGTTGGAGTTGAGACCTTAATAGCTTCTGTAAATAAATAAAAAATTGTGTTCACGTTTTTGAATATAAAAATGTCCAACTTCACAGGCAAAAATTCGTGTGTAGACTCGAAAATTATTATAACTCCAAAATAATATGCCTAGTGACGAAAATCCCATTCAGATATCTCAAAGAATTACGAAGCTACAACCGTTTTAATATTGCTTGTTAGAGATAGAAAACGCAAACGGTGTGTGACGTCACATTACAAGATGCTGCCGGCACACGGTGGGCTGGATGGCTCGAAAAGAGGACATTCGCACTTTTTTCAGAAAATCATTTTTCAAACGGATGATCAGTCCATGGTCACCTTACCATATACTTTCCATATCATTGAAGTAACAGGGTACCAAATTTCGAATCGATCGGACATACGGAAGGTAGTCAGATCCCCTCATCAACTATTAAAGAGCTGATGATCTTCAAACGGCTGAACAGATTTTCATGAAACATGGCTAAGAACACTCGGGTTCAAATTATCTAGGATACAAAAAAACCGCATTCAAATCGATCCATCCGTTTGGGAGCTATGATACCACAGACAGATACACAGACACGTTTAACTTATAACACCCCTCTCTATGTGTCGGGGGTTAAAAAGGTCTAATTTGCATCAGGTCACACATATGAATTACATTAGGGACTAGCTGTCAAATAATTCAACGGCGTCTTATGAATATTAGGCCTTAGAAACGCAACGTTAGGTCCAGCTGGCAATTTTGACTTATTTATTACCTGTCAAACGCACGTTATATAAAACGTGAGAGCGCGATATCCAATGACAAGTTACGAGTAATACTCTTTTCAAGAAGCGGCAAACATCTTTGTTCAAATTACGACTGTATGTCAAAGCATGTAAAGTTATTTCTTGCAGAAAGATGCGATATAAAATAAAATGACAATATGCATGTAGCCTGATATTTATAAAATCTCGGTTGCAAAACGTCTACATAATCGAATGACAAGAAAAACACAGAGAGGTTCTCGTGAGCCCAACCGCGCCTGCTTTTGGTGTGGCAAAGCCTAGCTAAAGATATAGGCTAAAGATCTAGTGCATAGTTTTTAATATATAAATGAGAAATTGTACATACCAATGACAACAGCACAAAGCAGAAGTTGCGAAAAAGGTTTTTTATTTGTGCGTTTTCCATAAAAGTTGAATTCCGTAGCAAAACCATCAGTTACAAGGAATTTCAGAACTCTTGAGACTTTAAATGACAAGTCCCGCCCTCCAATTCTTCTCAAGTATTCAACCTGTAAACATAAAATCCTATGAATGATGTACCTACTTTTTTTTTATGGGAATCCCAATTGAAAGCTTAAAAATTTAAATTATCTGTTTTCTTAATCTAAAGCTATTTGATATAAAGTATAATGAAATAGTACTTTAATAGTACATTACGTACCTAGCCCCACCTTCGGTTTGGGCCACAAACACCTGCGATCTGGGCCATTCACGAATTCACCGCCCGTGGTGAGTACACAATTTTACGTCTTCATCTGGCCACAATGCGAGTTTTACCGTACGCGCAGCGTGCAGTAAAACTCGAAATTTGGCCAAGTGTGACGTAAAATACATTAAGTTTAAATCAATGTAATATTTAAACTTAATGTATAAATATACTTATTGTAAAATTTAAAATGACATACAACTTACCAAATTGTTTTTCTTATCTTGGTCTTTTAACAACAATTCCAACGCGATTAAGTCTGTCGAGGACTTTAAAGGAAATTTAAAATCATTATTTAGATTTCCTTCACACTCTTTTTCCTTCAATATTGCCAATATTTCGTGATTCTGTTTCTTAATCTGGCAGAGGAGAGATACAATTTTGTCTTCAAACCCTGTAAAAAAATGTTATTGTGAATGCTGTTAACTCATAGGCAATCAATGTTGAAAAAAAAAAATACTTTGTTTTTACCAGGATTCTGGGTAAGCTCCTCGTCTGCACCTGCAAGAAATCAAACCACTATAGAAACGAAAAGTTAGCTGTTTAGGAGAAAAATAATTTAATAAAAAAGTAAAATTTAAAATTTAAAAAACCCCCCGACAAAAAATAAAGTACAGTTAACAAGCTAGTGTAGCAGGTGTGGCTTTTTCTACTTTGTCGCTGTGTGTCACATTCATTAGTAAGATGGACACACTGAGCTGCAAGTGATAAAATGGTATGTCATCTTACAAGTGCAGGGGCCCGTTTCATGAAGCTACAAGTTACAGATTACAAGCGGAAGTCTCTTTTCAATACCTTTTGATAGAAAGAGACTTCCGCTTGTAATTTGTAACTTGTTGTTTCATGAAACGGGCCCCAGATGGATAGATATGGTAGTATTAATCTCTAGTCCTACTTAGGAAATTGTGTAATGTATAGAAATAACTTATTTAAGTTACCAGCAGCCTGTTTTGTTGGTGTGGTATGGACAACCTGTTGAGAAACGCTTGAGCCGGGTTGGTCATCAAAAGACAAGTTAATATCTGCAAACAAAAGAACCCACAGGTAAAGTTTTTAGACAGGTAAAGCAAATCAAACCTGTCGAAGAAGGTAAAAGATAAAATCATAATATTATACGACTCTTGGTAGTTGTGTGAAGTTGTTTAGTTTAAATAAAAACAATAAATCAAAATTACCTACATTCAGAGAACTGTTTTTTAAGCGGCGGAGGATGATTTAAGCCACTTTCATCATGGTCATCGTCATCGGATGATATTAATCTCTTCGATTTTGTACTCTGGCGGATCGGTCTCGAATCAGGTTTCGTTTCGGCATCAGATTGAACGTCCGACGTTACTTCGACAAGCTTCAATTTTTTTTTTGCTTTATCCAATTCATCTGTGTATAGAGAGATACACACAAACTTCCGTCACAAAATTGTTAATAACAATACAACATGCAGCATAGCTGTGAAAGTGAATTTAGGAACAATCATTATTTAGCCTTTTACATGTATGTAAGTACATCGTTTAAGCCTGCCATTTGCCTAAGTGTAGGTCCGTGCGCATGATATGCAATATCTCAAATATGGATACCAAATGCAAGGCTAAAACAACATCGCCTTTGCCTCACGCTAACCCTCATGTGGATTCGGATACTTGAGTTGTATTTGTAGCTATGCTACAACATAAAACTTACCAGTTTCGTAGAAAGTTCTCTGTATATGATACGTTTGCCATGTCGGATCCGGCGGGCGATTTTTACAAAGCAATTTATCAAATGCTCGTGTGTCCCTTACAGGCGGCCAGTACACCTACATAATACACATGTTTCTATTAAAAAATATTTTGAATGGTTTTATGCTGATTGTCACCGAAGTTACGCGTAGGTGTACCAAATTTCAGCTAAATCAGACACCGGGAAGTGGTTCAAGTCTAGCTTGCAAGATTTGACCCGAACAAACGAAACAAACATTGAAAGTTAAATAAAAGCTTGTAAAAAAACGTGATCAACAAGTCAGGTTAAACCAATGGTTAAGCATTATAAAGGACTGCGTGAATTAAATAAAGGTAGGTAAGCATGGCATTATTGCATTTAGCGGCACACGCACACGCCATAACAAACCAAACAACCCCGTAGTGGTTATATTCTCTTTGCAACCCAGAAACGAAAACATGCCATGTCATGGCGCCAGCAGACTCATAACGGTCATTGATGACGCCACCGATATAAGTATAATAAAAGAATAATACCTCAGTTTTTCTTGGTGTTATCCATTTTTCATGCACGATGGATATTGTGCCCCCGTCTTCAGGGGAAAACTGCACGATTTGATACATTAATTGTATCTTTTTACAGCTTGAAACTTAACTCCGTTAGCAGCGCGAACGAAAAGACAAAAGAAAGGAAAGAAGGCAGTGTTGCCACCGTCAGTCCATCGTTAAGTAACATTACATAACCGATTTTGAAGTTTGGAGCGGTCGATTTCTGATGAAAATAATCGAACGGACACATTGGTCACATATATTTCCTTACTTTATAAACTCACTAGCTTCTGCCCGCGACTCCGTCCGCGTGGAAATCGTTTATATCGCAGCTCCATACAAAGTTCAACCCCCATTTCATCCCTTTAGGGGGTGATTTCCAGGATGAAAACTATCCTATGTCCTTCCCCGGGATTCAAACTATCTCCATACCAAATTTTATCGCAATCGGTTCAGCGGTTTAAGCGTGAAGAGGTAACAGACAGACAGACAGACAGACAGACACACTTTCGCATTTATAATATTAGTATGGATTCTAGAAATACCGTGATAGAATAAATTAATTAAGAACGTTAGGCTGTTTCATTGTATACGTGTACAAAAAAAAACAGAATATTTTCTATTAAGAGAATAGAAATCGATTAGTCCGGAGCAATAATCGATTTTATTTAGAAATTGGTTTCATGGTTTCAAATTTCACTAAATTATTATTTATTCGAGAGCTCAAAACTCGGTTCATCATGCATACACGTTAATCTCTTCGGCTGCGCGAAAGCTCATGAACGTATTTCTGCATGACACCAAGTTCACCAAGTTGGTGCCTCCTCCATCCATTTCTATTTAATTAACATAATTATGTAGGCGGATCGTGTGTTGTATTTATATTTTACTGACGAAACCTGTGGTGGATGCATTATCTGTGGAATGACGAAACCTGCGCTGTGGATCTTGATGGTACCTATGTAGTGGTTCAGTTTTATGGGGTGTATACATGGCATGATTTGTCAGCCCCAATTCATCAGAAGCTGACTAATTGGTATCGTGTGGAGGCATGTTGCACTGCTGATCCAACTGTCAAACGAGTTGTCCTGACTAATTGTGTGCACATGTGGTCGGATTGTTACTTCTGTACGCTACACCCAATTATGACTTCGTCATGTTGTACTGACAGATTGGGGTAAAATCACATAATCTGTATACCCCATTATTCTTTTTTGTTCTTTTTTCTTACAACAATACATTTCAACTGTTTCAATAATTTTAAGGGTGGGTCAATCATCATTAAACACTTTGTATAAGTTCATGTATTTTACTTTCGAAACAGAAGTTTAATTCGAATTAGAAAAAAAACTATTATCAAAATTGTATTAAGCATATTGCTCGAATAATATAAAAGTCATATACGAGTATATCATAACAACTTTTGCCATCACGTTTATACAGCATATTTTATTTTTAACATAAAAATGGTTATATTTATTTTTATTCATCTGAATACTTGTTTATGACAGTGCATTATGTGTTATGAAATGATGCTAAGTGTTATTATAGTGATAACGTTATTCTTTATAGTGATAAATATATTTTTTAAAGATTTAGGCAGGAAACGGGGCCGGGCCGGTTTTCAAGTAAAAGATGTTTATTTTGACGTATTCTATACGTAACAATCATTAGTTATTTCAATCATAGGTGTTATGACACCATTTTAGCAAAAAAAAATACTAAGTTCTGAAATGTCCCTGATTGCTCCACCCAATAATGAACTTTGAACCGCTCTAGTTCGTAAACGGTCAAGTTAATAAAAAAAAAATGTATGCATTCTTTCAAGTTCTTATAAAAAACTGGTAAAAACGGAAAAAAAAACTCGTAAATTTTGTTAGTCCTAAAATTGCCCCCCCTTTGCTATACTCTGACCGAAGATACTATAGAGTCATGATCAAAAATACGCCTGGTGAAATGTTTTTTATTGTAATCTACAATAATCTTCATGCAGCCAGCACTCATATCACGAAACGGCGCGGCGCGCCAGCTCTCTCGATTTTTATCGCACTATCCATATCTCTCTTATTAGAACACTTAAAAAAAGAGGTGCGAGAAAAATCGAAAGTATGTCGCGGCCGTCTCATGATAGACGTGCTGGGTGAGTGAATAAAGAGCTAAATTGTTTATCTTTTAAAACGTCTTTTCATGGTTGATTGATTGTTGGTTGTTGATTTAAGGTAGTAAGGAGGACATACCTACTTAATATCTTTGAAACACTAATGTAATATATCGAGAAATTATGAAAATAATATATATTAATTAATTTTAAAGTTAATTATATGAATCTAGATTTAAGATCAACAAATATTGAGTGCCCTTTACAGGGTGTCATGTACCTACCATCTATTATGCTTGTAACACCTCAATGTACTATGAACATGACTACAATATAATAAAGAATAAAGAATAAAATGTACTTTGCGGAACCTCGTGACTTTTTTCGGATCTTTTCAAGGCTCAGATCACATCGAAATCGAATCGAATTCCAGTGCTGGCAACACTGAACCGGCATTTTACTGAAGCGTGTTTTGCGAGTTTGGCGTCTACACGGAACAGTGTTGCCGGTGCGGATCTTTTGGTCCAATTTCGGATAATTCAGACCTCTGGCGGATTTTGTACGGATCCTGACGGGGGGGGAGGGGGGTTCTTAAACTTAGAAAAAAAATTTTTTTTTTAAACTTTCTTTTCTTATCGAAAAAAATGCATGAAAATAAGCATGTTTTATTCATTCAACTTTTTCTCTCAGTTCGATATTTACCGAGATATTTGGGTTCAAATGTCAGTCATTTAAACGGTTCTGGGGCTTAAAAAATTTGGGTTCGTGAACCGACTCGGATGGCGGATGGGTTAGAAGATGCAGATGGCTTCTTCGTGGTTATTTTTTTTTTAATAAGAGCGGAAAAAAATCTTTCGAGAAAAGTTAGCAAGCTAGATCATTTAACATCACATAACATTTAATCATTTAAAATAGGTGTTAGTATGACACCACTTTGGCAAAAAATTAAAAGTGCTGAAATGTCCCTGATTGCTCCACCCAATAATGAACTTTGAACCGCTCTAGTTGGCCAACGGTCAAGTTAATTACAAAAATATATCAATAAAACATGCTTATGTATTCTTCAAAGTTTTTATCAAAAAACTAGTAAAAACCCAAAAAAAAAAGCTCAGAAATATTGAGTCCTTAAATCGCCCCTCCTTTGCTATACTCTGGCTGAAGATGCTATAGTATTAGCATTCCTATGTGCATTATGACAGAGCTGTCATCCCAGTACAATAAACGTCAAATTTGGTATAATTTGTACTAGGATGACAGCTGTCAAATGACGCAAATAGGAATGCTAAGACTATATAGAGTTATGATCAAAAATACGCCTTGTGAAATGTTATTTATTGTAATCTGCAATATGTTTTGTAATATACTCGTAATGTTCATGCAACCAGCACGATTATCACGAGACGGCGCGGCGCGCGATCTCTCTCGATTTTTCTCGCACTTTCTAAGTGTTCCAGTAAGAGTGAGATGGATATCCATCTCACTCTTACTGGAACACTTAGAAAGAGAGGTAAGTATAGTGCGAGAAACATTGAGAGAATGTCGCAGCCGTCTCATGTCATGATAGACGTGGTGGGTGAGTGAATAGAGCTAAATTGTTTATCTTCTAAAACGTCTTTTCATGGCAGATTTCAGCTAGTAAGGGCATACTTACTTAATATCTTTTAAACACTAATATATCGAGAAATTATGAAAATGTACTTTGCATCCGCAAAGGATCCCCTCGCGACTATTTTCGGATCTTCTCAAGGCTCAAATCGCATCGAATCAAATTCCACTGCTGGCAACACTGACACGGAAGTAAACTAGTGGTTATATTCTCTTTGCTAGTGTCTTGTGTGTCTTGTAGTTTAGGTCATTGTGTAAATAAATAAGATAATAAGTGCAAACTTGTAATATTATGAGAGATGGTGACAAGATGAACATAACTCTTTCAATCCAACATTGAGATATCAGTAATGGTACGTTATATAAGTGATTATGTTCCGTTCATAAACTTGTTTAGGTCCATGATCAATGATAATAATTCACTTGACGACCTTCAAAGCTATTTGAGGTCTTACCTGAAGTGGTTCTCCCACTGGATCTCATCAAAAACCTGCCACTCACAGGCGATAGTTACAAACAGGCAATTAAATTGATGAATCAATTCTATGATAGGTACAGTAATAAGTTCAGAACAGTAAATGAGCATGGGATGCTATATTATTGTGTGTGCTCTCTCGAAAATTAGATGCGTACACTGCTCGGGCCGTATCACTATCACCTTGAGCGAGACGCCAGCGAGGAGGCTTCGGTGGATGAACTACTCGGCTACCTGGAGAAGAGGGCGCTAGCTATGGAAAGTGCTGAGCCTGAGAGGCTGCAGCCTCCAACAGCATAGCGCCAGCCAGCAGCCTACAACAAGTTGGCGGCGTATGTAACCAGCCAGCCACAACAATGTGAATTTATACTGTAAGTTGAATGACCATAAATTATTTGCTTGTATTAAATTTAAGTTAATACCAGCCCATGAGTGATTAAAGTTTGTTAATGTGAAGAGCTTGTGTACAACATGCTTGGGTACACACAAGGGAAAGTGCAAATGTGACACCAGCAACTGTGCTTCCAACTGCACCAGCTCTGACTACGGCACATATTGCTGACACAGAATAGGTTGCTGCATCACCTGCTGCGTGAGCAGCAGGCAATAATAATAATGATGTGCTTCTTCCAACAGCAAAGGTGAGAGTGCTAGCTAGGGATGGCAGAGAAGTGCATCTCTAGGCGCTCCTTGACAGCGGGTCTCAGCTGAGCTTTATATCTCAGAGAGTGGTGCAGCTACTTAACCTGACACCTGCCACTGCAAACGCAAATATAATAGGCCTAACCAATGCTAAAAGTTATGTTAAATATTGTGTGCCTATAGAAATACAATCATTAGTAACACAATATAAAGTAAAAACTAACTGCCATATTAGTAGGAGATCTTAGGGTCATCACCTTGCATTTTTGAGAGCAAACCGTTTGGAACAGGTGTTTCTGGGGGTGAACTGAGCTGATTTAGCCCGTTTGCCACGAGGTTCCCCCCAGCAGGTGGGCAGGGGCGGGGGGGCTGGGGGGGAAGTGCCTCCGGCAAGCTTCACTCTAAGCTTTACATCTGCATACATCTAGCAACTATATCAAGTTTGGTGTCTTTTTCGTATAATTCGAGAATGAAGAATTCATTTTTGTGACTAAATTTTCACTCACCCATACAAAAAATACGTAAAATTCTAAATTCAAAAAAATCTTTACCTTTTTTTTTCGAAAATCCTCTACAGAATTAAAACTATTAAGATTAGCTCTAGAAAAAAAAATAACTGTGAATAGCCCAGTTATCTTACTATATAAAATAATAAACTTGTCAACCATTTATGCCTTATAATTGTAATAAAAAAAAATGTTTTGTGTCGCACCGTGGGCCTTGCTGAAGTCGGTATTTAGTTTAATGCGTAGGCAATTAGTTTAAGCACGCATTCACTTTAAAACATTATTCTACACTAGTATTTAGTGTATAAATCAAGGAAATACTAAAATATTTTGCAATTTCGGTCCAGTTTTCTAGATACACCAACTGCATAAATAACTTTGTTATCCCATAAAAATATATAGGATTACCAAGTTACATTTGCAGTGAATGGGACGAAAAAGAAAGAATGGGACTGTCCTGCATTCATAATTTGTATGTATTAATAACACATTAACCTACAAGAAGAAGTGAGATCCCATAAAAAAACATTACATGTAAAAAAGATGCCAACACTCGCATAGAATAAAGTTTTAAAGTGAATGCGTGCTTAAACTAAATGCCTACGCATTCAACTAAATACAGACTTCAGCACGGCCCACGGTGCGACACAAAACTTTTTTTTATAATACAATTATAAGGCATAAACGGTTAACAAGTTTATTATTTTATATACTAGGATAACTGGGCTATTCACAGGTATTTTTTTTTCTAGAGATAATCCTAATAGTTTTAATAGTTAGTCTCAATTGCTCAAAGGTTAGCTGGAAGAGATCCCTTATAGGGATAAGTTCGCCTTTGTACTTTGATCTATTGTGTGACATGTATATTCTTTAACCTGTTATTGTGTACAATAAAGTGCTTACATACATACATACATTTAATTCTGTAGAAGATTTTCGAAAAATAAACAATAAAGTTTTTTTTTGAATTTTTTATATTTTTTGTATGGGTGAGTGAAAATGTAGTCACAAAAATGAATTCTTCATCCTCGAATTATACGAAAAAGACACCAAACTTGATATAGTTGCTAGATGTATGCAGATATAAAGCTTAGAGTGAGGCGCGCAACACCTGTTCCAAGCGGTTTCCTTTGTCTCAAAAATGCAAGGTCCCCTTAGAAAACGGGCCCTAAGATTTCCTACTATATGGTTGAAGATATAACCTGCAGACTACCCCAAAACAAGCTTGACTTGACCAATTTAAAAATTCCACCTGGCATCAAAGTAAAATTCAATTGTTAATGGGTGCTGATGTATTTTTTCAGTCATTCCTGCCGATGGAGCCGACTGTGCAGCCTTCGAGCACCGAGCGGCCGCAGCCGACGATCCAGCCTGGCAGTCTGCAGCGCCAGGATGCAACGGTACTACAGCGGGATGCAGCGCAGCAACAGCCTGAGCCGTCACTACAGCCAAGCATAGTGAATACACAATTTGGTCATCGGGGGTAGCATCCCTACACACAAACTCTCCAAAGTGTGCAACAAGGTATCTTTAAAATGTACTACTTCTTGTGATTCTGTGCTCTCCGAATCCCTGGCACAGTTCTGGCAGACTGAGTGTCCCTCAAACTTTTAATGAAAGGTCTTCAGAGCAAGATCTCTGCGAGGATATATTTAAAAGGACTGTTCAGTTGGAGAACAATCAGTTTCAAGTTGCACTGCTGCTTGTAGTTGGACTGCAAGTTAAGTTGCCTCTTGATAAAGTTAAGGATACATTAGGTGACTCATTAATCTCATTAATTATGTAGATATAGAACAGAAAAAACCTACCCGGGGCATGATGGTTTAGTGAAGGCGGTTGAAGTCAAGTCATCTAATGGTAATAGTCACACACGCTCCATCACTAAAGTAAGCTTGCTCCCCTACTAAAAATAACTGCAAAGTGAGGAAGATATGACCTGAACCTTCTTCTATACATGGTCTACTATAGAGGGCAGCGAACCGGTACCTCGATTATGTTTCTCTAAAAAACAGCGTTTTATGGCGCTAAAGCACAGTACAGTTTAAAGAATCTCTCAGAAGACTATCAGAATTACTAAAAATAACCAACAAAATGAGGAAGATATGACATGAGCCTTCTTCTATACATTGTCTACTACAGAGGGCAGCGAACCGGTACCTCGATTATGTTTCCCTAAAAAACAGCGTTTAATGGCGCTAAAAGACTATCAGAACTACTAAAAATAACCAGCAAAATGAGGAAGATATGACATGAGCCTTCTTCTATACATGGTCTACTACAGAGGGCAGCGACCAATCTCACAGAAGACTATCAGAACTACTAAAAATAACCAGCAAAATGAGGAAGATATCATAAGCCTTCTTCTATACATGGTCTACTACAGAGGGCGGGGCGGCGAACCGGTACCTCGATTATGTTTTCCTAAAACACAGCGATTTATGGCGCTAAAGCACAGTACAGTTTAATTAATCTCTCAGAAGACTATCAGAACTACTAAAAATAACCAGCAAAATGAGGAAGATATGACATAAGCCTTCTTCTATACATGGTCTACTACAGAGGGCGGCGAACCGGTACCTCGATTATGTTTCCCTAAAAAACAGCGTTTTATGGCGCTAAAGCACAGTACAGTTTAAACAATCTCTCAGAAGACTATCAGAACTACTAAAAATAACCAGGAGTGGTTTAGGGTGCTATTTTATTTTACAAATAAAACAAGAGCATAATTTTAAATTATAAATCTACTAAAATTATTACTATCATTTATGTTTACATGGATGGACTGCACAACATTTTTTACAATATTAAAAAAGGGTTATTCCCCCCTGTTACCACAAAGTTGTTACCAATATGGTTACAACGTACGTCGCTCGTGTCCTAACACACAGCGTTTTATGGGTCTAAAGCACAGAACGGTTAAAACAATCTCTCAGAAGACTATCAGAACTACTAAAAATAACCAGCAAAATGAGGAAGATATGACATAAGCCTTCTTCTATACATGGTCTACTACAGAGGGCGGCGAACCGGTACCTCGATTATGTTTCCCTAAAAAACAGCGTTTTATGGCGCTAAAGCACAGTACAGTTTAAACAATCTCTCAGAAGACTATCAGAACTACTAAAAATAACCAGGAGTGGTTTAGGGTGCTATTTTATTTTACAAATAAAACAAGAGCATAATTTTAAATTATAAATCTACTAAAATTAATACTATCATTTATGTTTACATGGATGGACTGCACAACATTTTTTACAATATTAAAAAAGGGTTATTCCCCCCTGTTACCACAAAGTTGTTACCAATATGGTTACAACGTACGTCGCTCGTGTCCTAACACACAGCGTTTTATGGGTCTAAAGCACAGAACGGTTAAAACAATCTCTCAGAAGACTATCAGAACTACTAAAAATAACCAGCAAAATGAGGAAGATATGACATAAGCCTTCTTCTATACATGGTCTACTACAGAGGGCGGCGAACCGGTACCTCGATTATGTTTCCCTAAAGAACAGCGTTTTATGGCGCTAAAGCACAGTACAGTTTAAACAATCTCTCAGAAGACTATCAGAACTACTAAAAATAACCTAAAGCACAGTACAGTTTAAAGAATCTCTCAGAAGACTATCAGAACTACTAAAAATAACCAGCAAAATGAGGAAGATATGACATGAGCCTTCTTCTATACATGGTCTACTACAGAGGGCAGCGAACCGGTACCTCGATTATGTTTCCCTAACACAAAGCGTTTTATGGCGTTAAAGCACAGTACAAATTAAAAAATCTCAGAAAACTATCAGAACAACTAAAAATAACCAGCAAAAAGCGACTCGGCGATTTAGAGGCGGAAGATAATTTAAGCCACTTTCAACATGATCACCGTCTGATGATATTTCTCTTCGATTTAGTACTCTGGCGCATCGGTCTCGAATCCGATTTAATTTCATCATCATCAGTTTGAATGTCCGACGTTACTTCGACAAGCTTCAATTTTTTTTTTTGCTTTTTCCAATTCATCTGTGTATATAGAGATACACACATATTTCCGTCACAAAATTGTTAGTACTAGAAGCCTTTATTATTCCCTTAGTCGCCTCTTACGACATCCGCGAGAAGAGATGGAGTGGCACTATTCTAACCCGGTGACCACACAGGGTGGGAATAACACTAACATTTTTTTTTATAGGGTTTGAAAACAAAATTGTATCTCTTCTCTGCAAGATTAAGAAACAGAATCACGAAATATTGGCAATATTGAAGGAAATCTAAATATAGATATGACATGAGCCTTCTTCTATACATGGTCTACTATAGAGGGCAGCGAACCGGTACCTCGATGATGTTTCCCTAAAACACAGCGTTTTATGGCGCTAAAGCACAGTACAGTTTAAAGAATCTCTCAGAAGACTATCAGAATTACTAAAAATAACCAACAATTTTTTATTTTATTTTATAGGGTTTGAAGACAAAATTGTATCTCTTCTCTGCCAGATTAAGAAACAGAATCACGAAATATTGGCAATATTGAAGGAAAAAGAGTGTGAAGGAAATCTAAATATAGATATGACATGAGCCTTCTGCTATACATTGTCTACTACAGAGGGCAGCGAACCGGTACCTCGATTATGTTTCCCTATAAAACAGCGTTTAATGGCGCTAAAGCGCAGTACAGTTTAAAGAATCTCTCAGAAGACTATCAGAATTACTAAAAATAACCAACAAAATGAGGAAGATATGACATGAGCCTTCTTCTATACATTGTCTACTACAGAGGGCAGCGAACCGGTACCTCGATTATGTTTCCCTATAAAACAGCATTTAGTGGCGCTACAGCGCAGTACAGTTTAAAGAATCTCTCAGAAGACTATCAGAACTACTAAAAATAACCAGCAAAATGAGGAAGATATGACATGAGCCTTCTTCTATACATGGTCTACTACAGAGGGCAGCGAACCGGTACCTCGATTATGTTTCCCTAAAACAAAGCGTTTTATGGCGCCTAAAGCACAGTACAATTTAAAGAATCTCTCAGAAGACTATCAGAACTACTAAAAATAACTGCAAAGTGAGGAAGATATGACCTGAACCTTCTTCTATACATGGTCTACTATAGAGGGCAGCGAACCGGTACCTCGATTATGTTTCTCTAAAAAACAGCGTTTTATGGCGCTAAAGCACAGTACAGTTTAAAGAATCTCTCAGAAGACTATCAGAATTACTAAAAATAACCAACAAAATGAGGAAGATATGACATGAGCCTTCTTCTATACATTGTCTACTACAGAGGGCAGCGAACCGGTACCTCGATTATGTTTCCCTAAAAAACAGCGTTTAATGGCGCTAAAGCGCAGTACAGTTTAAAGAATCTCTCAGAAGACTATCAGAACTACTAAAAATAACCAGCAAAATGAGGAAGATATGACATGAGCCTTCTTCTATACATGGTCTACTACAGAGGGCAGCGACCAATCTCTCAGAAGACTATCAGAACTACTAAAAATAACCAGCAAAATGAGGAAGATATCATAAGCCTTCTTCTATACATGGTCTACTACAGAGGGCGGGGCGGCGAACCGGTACCTCGATTATGTTTTCCTAAAACACAGCGATTTATGGCGCTAAAGCACAGTACAGTTTAATTAATCTCTCAGAAGACTATCAGAACTACTAAAAATAACCAGCAAAATGAGGAAGATATGACATAAGCCTTCTTCTATACATGGTCTACTACAGAGGGCGGCGAACCGGTACCTCGATTATGTTTCCCTAAAAAACAGCGTTTTATGGCGCTAAAGCACAGTACAGTTTAAAGAATCTCTCAGAAGACAAAAAAAAAATTGAAGCTTGTCGAAGTAACGTCGGACATTCAAACTGATGATGATGAAATTAAATCGGATTCGAGACCGATGCGCCAGAGTACTAAATCGACGAATTCCCTTAGTCGCCTCTTACGACATCCACGAGAAGAGATGGAGTGGCACTATTCTAACCCGGTGACCACACAGGGTGGGAATAACCCTTAAAAATACTAAATGCGAGCGGCCACTCAACATACACACTAAGGTAAACGGGTTTTGAGTTTTGGACCCAATTAACACCCACCCGTATTATGATAAAATTGTAGCGTTATAGTTTCTTATCAACTAAAGGCATTAATCATCTACATATGCGCGTAGCATTGGAAAACAAATAAATGAATTATTCCTTTCGTGAGGAGTTACTATACACTTAGTGATAAAATGCTCTATTGGAATTATATTTAAGTCAGAGAGATTTGAAACAAGATAGACGCTATTAACTCCCGAATCGTATGGGTAAGTATAAAAGGATTCATATGTAATAAATTCTTTACCGTAAATGAAAAAAGACTCTACGTCATTAGATGCGCATTTTAAAATATTGTGTATTTCAACAACTTTGTTTTTAACATAACAATAACAATCTTTTCTGCGATGTTCATACACATACATCGAAAAACCTTTGTAAATCAGCTTTTTGAAGTATTCATAGTTATTGTTACTGGTAGGAACTGGTCCAGAACCGTTATAGTAAAAGACCGAGGCTGTAACATCTACAGAATGTTTTTTTGACATGAAATCATATTCTTCAAGTCGTTTTGCAATTTGTTGCAAAGGCTTATTAGGCGACCTAACCAGACGTTTCAATACATTTAGATAATTTTCAAACGGGAATGCCGAATAATTATCTAAAGCACCATATAAATCAACATCATCACTAATGTGGCATAACATATGCACATTATATATCAAGAATTGTATGCCATAGACAGTTTTGGAATGATTTATAAACATTTTTAACAATTCGTTCGCGAAATTTGTTCCAATTTTTTCAATGTGTTTGGTTGAACAAAGAATGGTTATAGCACAGTGAAATAACATGAAGTTTTTATAAAGAGCACTTGGAAGCACATCTTTCAATACAATTGGTCCAGTATATAAAACAAACGTTCGAAATTCTGTAGCCTTCCAGCGAGCAAGTTCACTTAGTGCTCGTGGGCGTCTATTAAAATCAATTGGTATAAATTTTGCACAGTAAAGTAATTTTTCAGTTATAACATTCACTGAACGACTTGGAAGTCGAACTGATAAGTTACCACCCACCCATATGTTCAACAATTTTCTCATGACTCCCAGACATACAGCATGCATGTAATCAACTGGAAATATTTTTACTAAATCTACTGAAAGATTCAAAAGTGGCGTAACGCCTACGTGATGATCCTCATCAGATTGAGTGCGAAACT